>VZRQ01002808.1:282913-308143 GCA_013397975.1 Machaerirhynchus nigripectus | reverse complement strand
CGGGAGCGGGAGCGGGAGCTGGAGCTGCTCCCTTCGGGAACAGCACCGGCAGCGGGGCACGGAGCGGATCCCGCCCCTCTGCCCGCCCTGGTGAGCAGCGCCCGGAGCGCCCTGTCCGTGCCGGCTCCTCAGCACACGGAGCGCCCGGAGCGGGGCCAGCGGCGGGACAAAGCTGAGCAAGGGGCTGGAGCATCGCTGTGAGGAGGGAAGGCTGAGAGAGCTGGGGCGGCCGAGGGGGGACCTCATCTCTGTGTGTGAATACCTAAAGAGGGGTGGCAGGAGGCTGGACCAAGCTCTGCTCGTCCGGCGGTGGCACCAGAGGAAATGATGCCCAGGAGGTGCCACCTGCACGTGAGAAATATCTTCTTCCTTGGGCAGTGACCGGTCCCTTTCTCGGCACCCGTGTTTATGTGGGGGCATCTCGGAGAGACACGTGTGTTTGTGAGGAATCCTGTGTTCCCAGAATGTACAAAATACACATTTTAGAGGTTGCTGAGGATGCTGTTCCTTGGCCTGGTTGCTGGGTTGGGATAGAGTGCCCAGACAAACCCTCCCGATGCCCAGTATCCACGGTGACCCTGATGATTTCCCACTGTCTCCCGTCCTGTCTCGTTTCCAGGGATGAGTCCAGAGCCAGTGGGATGGACAGTAGCACCTTGCCAGCAGTAGCAGAAGAGCTCTTGAGAGAGATCAAAAAGGCTTTTCAGGAGAGCTCCCACGGTACGTGAGGGATCCCAGCAGGCAGAGGCCGGGAACGGCGCCTGTCAGACCCCCAGGCAGTGATGGGGGTCATTGGCCTCCCCTTTTTTACCAGACCCTGCTGTTTCAGGGGTGGCCTTCACCTTTCTGTCCCTGTTTGTGGCTACACACGGGTGTGAAGCACAGATAATGAGGAGCAGCCCCTTCTCGAAGTCAAATTCAAAAGCCACACCAGTTTGGACACTTTTCTTTTGAATGTGAGACTTAGGGGTAACGCTGCTTCTGAGGGCTCCTGGTGTGCGTGGTCACAGTTGAGGGATGATAAATTAGTGCCTCTGGGCACAGTTTTGCTGTGCCCTCTGCACTGCTGGTTCTATAGGCTCACCAATCCCAAAACTTGGAGTTGGAAATTTCCCAAACCCGTTGCCTGACTGACCGGCAGAGGGGGTGTGCTGGTGATCCCAGGGGGAGGAACAACTTCCCAGTGCTTCAATGGAACGAGCACAAGCCAGCAGTGACATCCTGGCCGGTTCCAGCAGCTAGTTAAGAGCAATTACCTTCACTGCTCTGTGACCTGTGCTAAGAGAACATTAATGTTTGTGTTTACTGGATGAGTTGCACAGAATGGCTCTTCCTGAGGAAAGTGTCTGCTGAAGGAATATTTTTAACTGCACAAAGCCCAAACAAATAAGAATTCAGATAAATCTGTCTGAGCACTACGTGGGAGTGAGGAGTGGGCCGAAACTGTTAGAATGGATCCAAAATCTACATGTGACTTTTAAAAGAGCTTTATAAATCCTGTTGTTNAAAAAAAAAAAAAAAAGTTCACATCCCTTTAAAGATGTACTTCTTAAAGCAGCAGAGTGGTACTAAAGCACCCTGAGACACAGCTGTGGAGACAAAATGATCCATCCCTTTGCAGAGTTAAATTCAAATAAAGCTGGAACATTCAAACCAACGGTGCAAGTCTTAGAGAGCATAATATTTCAAAGTCAAAAATCTAGATCTTCCAGTGGGATATGGAGACAGAGTACACTGTGTCCCCTGGGTGATAACAGAAAGATCAGACTGGACAAGCAGAGCCTGAGCTGTCAGCTACAACAAACACACTGCTTTGCTTGAGTGTAACTTTCCAGCTTAAGGAGAAGTTCCAGCAAATGAAGACACAATGTTTCAGTGGGCTGTATTAAAAGCCATAAACCAGTGGCGCCCTGCAAGACTCTGCTGGGGAAAGAACAACATTTTTAAGGTTGTGATGCCAGAGTTCTCAACTCATGCCAACAGAGTTTCAGGGAAAATAATATGTATATTTTTAACCAGCTTCTTAAAGTGACAGAGTGAGACGCTGAGGCCTCCTGCCCTTTATTGCGTGCTTTTAAAAGTAGGATGTCATAAAAGAAAGTACATTTCAGCTTCTGCATTTCTTTGTAAAACGAATCCCTGCAGTTGTGATTGCTGTACTTGGTAAGTGCCTTAGCACTGCCATCATGGATCATTTTGCTGCTCCCTACTGCTTTTTTCTTGGCTAGAGAGGATGGTGAGAGCCCTGCAGTCTTGTGTGTCCTCTGGGGATACCTTGGGGGGACAATGACCCTCCTCTGATGTGAAATCCTGCAAAACCATGTTTCCTTTTCTTTCTGTTGCAGTCCCTGATGACCTGCTGCTGGGGTGAGTGTCTTCTGCTTGAGTCCCTGCCCCAGTGTCCTGCTGAAGGGCAGGTGGTGGTCAGCTCTCATCGTGGGGCTCCTGGGTTTCTCCTGTGTGTGACCAAGTGCTGCTGAAACACAAAAATGCTGCGTGGTTTTGGTGGCAGTGCAAATGAAGGTTCTGAAGGGGTCTTTTTCCAGAGATTCATGAAATGATCTCTGCATCACTGAATCTCCTGTGATGACTTGTTCTAACTTAAACCCAGGATATTTAACCTGAGCTCTGAGTCCGCTCTCAGGTCTGGAAGGAGTTTGCTGTGAGAGTGGACTGTTCCAGGGTGTTTCATCCCTCTGCCTTCCTATCACTGTGAGCACCCTGAGGTCACTCCTGCTGTTTGAGTCATGGGCACGTGTGATAGAGAGGGAAAAGTGTTCTTACCATCACCCTGCACCAGGGAATTGTTAACTTGGAGACCGAGAGTTTTGTTCTGTCTAGGAGCAGTCTCAGGTCAGCTTTGCCACCCTCGTGAATACTTCAGTCATTTCCAAGCAGTGACCTAAGAGATCCAAGTTTCACAACTTCAGCCCTCACCAGTTGGTGTTGAAGGTGGAGAAAAGGCATTGTCACGGTGAAAGAGACTTTTCAGATTCATCTTTAACCTGTGTTCCTGCCTGCCAGGGGATGAGATCACCGGGCACCCTCCAGGCCTTAATGCCTTTGTGTTAAAGTTATCTGACACTTGTGAAAGGTGTGCTGACTCCCTCTCCTGGGACCACAGTGGCCTTTGAAAGGTGGGATTAGATTTGACCAGCCTCGTGAAAGCTTTTGTTTCCTTATCCTCAGAAAAGAGGAAAGAAATTCCCTTGTTAAGTTTAATAATGGTTGGGTGGTAACTCTTGGCAGCCAAATTTCTATCAATTCCTTGCACCCAGCAGCTCAGAAGTATTCTGATTTAATTTCCCAATCTCTTCCAAATCTCCAAAGTCCTTTAATTTCCTGTGGGCATTTCCTGTTGAGCTGATCAAATTATATACACAAAAAAAGAATTCTCTGAATTTGTAAAGAGTTCCTGAAGCTCGCTGAGCTCAGCCCCCTTCTAGTCCCACACCTAATCATTGAGGAATGTCTTTCCCCCACCCACCTCCTCGCAGCCCTCAGAGGGAGCCAGCCCTTTTTGCCTTGAGTTTGTGCAAGTTTTGGTCTTCCTGGAATCTGTCTGTCTGGTTGGCTGCTTATCAATGAGCTTGACTCAGCCGTGCTGGGTCTCTGCCTTGCTGTGTCCTCCCCGGATTTGGAAAGTTTCCCCTTTCTCTTGGTCTCCTGCTCGTGTTTGGTGCTATCTTTTCATCACTGCTGATTTCCTTGTTGTTTACCCCTGGAACCAATCTAGACTACACAGATTTCTCTCAGCGGATGAAAGGTCTGTAAAGTTAACTGAGTTGCCCCTGAGCTCTTTGGAAACACTCAGAGCAGCTGGATTTCCTGGTCTAGAATGGCTTTGAAGCCCATGAGCTGCCTGGACAATTGGCTGAAGGTGCAGATGTCCACATTTAACACACACCTTATCATATACCCCTGCACAGCACCAGCAGGAGATAAAATCCCCCTTGCAGGAATGTGCAGTGATCCCCATCCCAGGCACTCCCTCATCCATAAATGCTGTGCATCCCTGCACGTGTCCTGCCTGAAAGGGAAAGGGTTTTCAGGGAGAGTGGAGGGACATAAGGCACGTGCTGCCCCTGGGTGTTTATCTGGAATAACTTGGCTGTCTCTGAGCCCTGCTCATAGCTGGGTCACAGATGTAAAACTGATGCTATCTGGTGTCTCCATGTGCAGTGGAGTGTCTTAAGTAATTCTCTGATGCTCTCCAGCTTCCTCCTGATGCAGTTTGGTGGGTAGAGAAAGGATAATTTATCCCTCAGTTGTGACTGTGATGGAGGAAATGTGATCACTGCAGAATGACTCACTCGTTCTCCAGGGGTTGAACTGATTTCCAAGGGGGGAGGAGGGAGCCCCAGTTCCTATTGCTCCAGGAACTATGGATCATCCTTGCTCTCTCCTTTCTCCAAGGAGATGTGTGGTCCATGCCTGGAGGTGGGATTCAAGACCAACTGATGAATCCTCTGATCCAGGGCAGTGCATCCAGGACAGCCTGGATGTGTAGTTGAGGAGTCCCAGAGCACGAGCCCCTTTTCCCCTGAGCACTGGCAAGTCTGGCTCTGTGTGTTCTCCTAAAAGCCCTGTTTGTGCCTTTTGTGCCCATGGGACATTCTCACAGTTACTGCAACAAGGAAAAATGTCTAACTTCTGCAATGGGCACCTTCTGGGCTCCACAGGGCTCCCTCTGTGCACTGAGGCTGAGCCAGGTGGTCTCCCTTTGTGCTGTGACCTAACCAGAGACACATTCTCTTCCAGGCTGAAGTTCATTTTTGGCCCATCTGCAGTCCCAGCTCTGGATTTGGTGGATCAGCATTGTGTCACCCGAGTCACTGCCCCCAGTGGAAGGACTCTGTACCAGGTACATGCTCCTCTTTGCTCTTGCTTTCTGATGCTTTCCAGCTGGCATTTGAGCCAGTGTTTTCCTGACCTGCAGAGCATGGATAAACACGGAGAGAACACCAGTGTTTTACAAACTCCTGAAGTGACACTGGGGAGCAGCAGCCACGGGCTAGAGTTAGAGCAGCACGGTTCAGTACCATTTTCTTTGTGGCTCCCAGCCAGCCAGAGACAATTTATGTGTTTGTGGGCATCACAGTCAGGAGGAAGTTTTCCAGGGATTGCTAACTTTGCTTTATTACCCTCATCCTATCCAGCAAAGGAAGCTCTTCCTCTTGAGCAGCTGTACACAGCTCAGTGTTATCTGCCATCCCTGTGTTTCTTTCCCCTCTTGACCCCTGCTTGGCAGAGGAGCTTTGCTGCCTGGGAGGAAGCAGTGCAGGCCAAACCCTTGGGTTTCATTCTGGTTCAGTGTAGCCAAGTCTGTGAATCACAGAAACGTCTCCATGAAACGGCATTTTGGGGAGAAGAGCTCACCTCAGCCCTAAGATCAGTTAGAGCACAGGGGTGAGGAACAAGAGGAACATTTCCAAGTATCCCCTCTGCAAAGGCCCTTCTCTCCTCCCCTGGAGGTGCTTTGGGGTCGTGTAGGGTGAGAGCAGGGCTGTGAAGTCAGGCCTGGCTGATGGCACAAGCCCTTCTCACGTGTTCAGAGCTTGCACTGCTTGGTTTGCACATGGAGCCTTTATCACTTCTGGGGCCATGGAGAGGACATGGGCCCCTCCAGAGGGACGTGAATCATAACCAGGGCTTGAGAACACAGCCTTGGATTCCAGCTGAGGGCTTGCCTGTGGGTGTTTGGTAAAGCCTAAGAAGCTTCCAGCACCCTTAGCCAGCAGCTGCCTTGCTGATTAATTGAATGCTCAAAGGCTTTCCCTTTTTTACTGTTGCTTGTCTGAAAATGCCACTGGGCAGAGAACGGTCACACTCTCCTTGCAGAGCCTTGTCAGGCCCTGCAGGCTGAGGCAGAGCTTTGCTGGGCATCAATTAATATCTGCTGGTGCACACCAAAAAGGAACAAGTGTCAGAACTGCTCTCCTGCCTCTGCAGGGAGAGGGAGCCTCTGGTTTCCCCGTAGAGAAGGAACCCCTGGACAGGAGGGTCAGGGAGTTAAGGCAGGACAAACCTACAGGAAGCAGGTTCCTGTGTGCCTCCAGCTGCATTCCTCTTCAGTGGAGCTTGATTGCAGATTAAGGCCACGCTGATGAGTTCATTAACAGAGGAATCTGAAGAGATATTTTCTCCGGGGGTGTGAGGTTGGTGCCATTGTGAAATTCTTCCTCATCACAGCTGTCTGAGATGCAGAAACAAAGAGCACAGCCTCCCCTGAGGCTGTTGGCTGGAGCAGCGACAGGAACACGATCTGGGGTCCTAGAAACCAAACCTCTGGGTGGGACACTGCACTGGAGTCCTGGCTCTTCATTCCTGTATGGTGTAGGAATGTGTGGAAATGTCCCCCAGCTGAGTGCTCCTGGGGAGAGGGGCAGCCGTGGCTGCCTGGACACTGCACAACCATCCCTGTTAATTATCCCCCACAAAGTCAGCCCTGCCATTTGCACCCAGATGTGGCTGAGCTGGAATGTGAGGTGGTGCTTCCACTTGCAGCTGGGTCTGGAGAACTCTTTGAGGCCACAAGGCTGGTTCTGTTGTGAAACTCCTTTGGGTCATTACAGCCAAATCTGAGCTGTTGATAATTCCGTATCACCCAGCACATCTTGGGTCCTGCCCCAGGGGAGGAAGGCTCTGCTCAGACAGGCCCTGTAGTGTAGGCAGCTCTTGCCCTCAGGAACTGAGATGTGAGAAGAAAGAGCCCTCAGTCAAATGAAAGCTGTGATTTGTTTCTTAATGCCTGGGCATTAATGCCCGTGCTGTTTAACAGAGGAGCAGCACTGGTGGAGTGTCCAAGGGCTGGATGCCTCAGAGCTGAACTCATCCCAAGAGAGCTTGGACAATACCTGCCATGCTGAGGTCAGGGATGAATCTCAGCTGCTGCAGGGATGGTGGATCTGGCTGGTGGGGGAGCTGTGCTGGATGTGGCAGAAGTGCAGAGTGGTGACCAGGCAGCATTTGGGGCACCCTTTAGCTCTGCCCAAGTGGCAGAAGTGCTGAGCTGTGGGACTGAAGCAGGGCAGAGGCAGTGCTTTAGCCCTGCCAGCTGGCACTTGCACTGCTCACATCCTGCACTTTTATTGGGTTCTTCTTTTTTATTATGTCTTTTTTCATTCATTTCCTAGAACTGTGTGGCAGATGCCCCACGGTGAAGGGTTTGAGCAGCAGGCCCTGGCACAGGCTGTGGTGCTGCCTGTCTGTCTGTCCGTGTGCTGGTGCCTCAGCTGACCCTCCTGTGCCCCCACACCCTGGCAGGGACACCTCCAGGGGGATTTTTCCTCACTGAGCAGCCAGCAAGTGCCCAGGGATGAGGACAGCGGAAGGAAATCTCACCTCAGGACAAGGAGAGCACCCCAGTGCCTGGCTGGGCTGCAGCTAGCCAGGAACAGAGGCACCTTTTTCTACCAGTCTTTGGATTTTAGATTTTGCCTTATTAGGCAGAGGCTGTGTTCTTGCCATCTAGGTCAGGATGGGGGAACGCTGAGCTCAGCCCAAATCTGGCTGTGTCTGTCTGTGGCTTCCCCCCTTCCTCAAAGGAAAACACTTCTGAAGGAAAGGCACCATCGGAATACTTCATCTTGGAAAAAACAATCAAAGGGGCTAGAGGAAAACAAACTTATCACAAGTGAAACAAACTCAGCCTGCAGTAAAAGGAGGACCCAGGGTAAAGGCCAGACTGAGAAAAAAAAAATTATTTACCCTGAAATGGGAATGTGAGGCTTGTGTCCTGGATCTGCTGGGAGTGAGGGGCACTTTGAGGCACTGGCACTTCTGTGGGAGAGCCCAAACTTCTGGATGGTCCCTGTTGGGCAAAAGGTGCAGGGAGAGCTCCAGGGGACAGGGGAAGGCTCCCCTTGGAAGTGCAGCTCTGGACCATGAGGGACAGTGTTCCTCTGGAGGGGCTTGGAATGCCAGGGATGCCTTGGAGGGGAGCAGCACTCTGCAGAGCTCCACTGCCTTTTCACTTCTTGTGTTTGTCTTTGGATGTAGGTGTGTGTGTGCCACAAACCCAGCCAGAGTCTGAAGCTCGGGGTGGGACAGGGCTGTGATGTGCCCTCAGAGCCCTGGGGCCTGGGCCAGTGTGTTCTGCTCCTGCAGATCCTTCCCTTGCCATAGGTTGGGATCTTAAAGAAGTTTCCTAAAAGCTCTTCTCCAGTGTTGCAGAAACCAAAAGAGAAATGATAATCCACAGGCTGGCTTTCCTGCATCCTGCAGTCAGCTCCAGCAGCTCACAGACTGCTCCATGCTGGAAGCAAATGCTTCCCTCACCTGTTTGCTGCCCCCCACGCCCCTGGTGCAGCCTCAGCACCAGCCTTGCAGGGAACTGCATGTGGGAAAAGCAGGCAGTGCTGTTCCCAAAGCAGAGATGGAGAAGGGAGGCTTCTCTGGAGACTTCAGCTTTGTTTATTCAGGCAGATCTGGATTCCAGTAGCTGCAGCTGGTTTTGGGAGCAGAACAGCCTTCAGTGGTTGGGAAAGGAGAGGCCTCCCTGCAAGTGCTCAGGGAAACCTGAGGAGCTTCAAGCTTAGGTGGGTCACTGCAGTGTTTGGGGACACTTCTGCACTGTGACGCCTCCCCCTCGCTGCTGGCTCAGTGCAGACCCAGCCTGAGTCAGAGAAATCAGAGTGAATCCTGCCTCTGGCTCCTCGTCTGCCTCTGTTTCAGGTCCTCGGGAGCTCAGGCAAACTCTACACCTGCTACAGCTCCTGCCACTTCTGCACGTGCCCTGCCTTTGGGTTTTCTGTGCTGCAGAAGAGCGAGAGCCTTCTGGTGAGTTCTGTGCCTCGGCCTGGGGCTGCCCTGGGGGCAGGGGACGAGGCTCAGCCCGAGCCACTGTGTCACTGGCCCCAGAGCCCCAGGTTTGCGCTGCAGCCAGGGCTGGGGAGGGCTTTTGGTGCCTGCAGTGGTGGGGAGGGTGTCAGGAGCCAGGACCTGTGTGCCAGATCCCTGGATTGCATTGTCCTGGTGGCAGAACGGGGGACACTGAGCACCAGGGCGTGGTGTGCCAGGAGGGAACCACGTTCCTGGGAGGGCTGAGCACTTTGTTAAACACATTTTGGGCAGGATGGATTCCTGGTCCAGACAGAGCCTGACATTCCAGCCTTGCTCCTGCTGTTAACTTTGCAGTGCAAACACATCCTGGCTGTCTACCTCAGCCAGGCCATGGGAGCCTGCCAGGAACTGTCTGTGTCTGAGGAGCAGCTCACAAACATCCTCCTGGCTGAGGAAGAGGATGAAGGATGAAGGATTTGGATCACTCCTGGCCTTGTAGCTGGCATTTTTACTAAACAAGGCTGTCAAATGCTCATTGTGGCTGCTAGGTTTCTTCCTGTGCTGCAGCCAAGCGTGACATTAATTAGCAGCCTGG
The DNA here is from genome assembly GCA_013397975.1 of Machaerirhynchus nigripectus. NCBI lineage: Eukaryota > Metazoa > Chordata > Aves > Passeriformes > Dicruridae > Machaerirhynchus > Machaerirhynchus nigripectus. Next base: position 298,764 of record VZRQ01002808.1, on the reverse strand, counting down.
CACTGATAAATTAATTAATTAAGCCTGTGTTGACTTCAGTTTCATTCATTTATGCTGTTCTTGGGGTTTCTGAAGATGTTTGAACTAACCTGTAATGACTGTGGTGTGGGGATGCAGACAGTCCTGCAGGTCTCAGTGATCCACAAAGTAAAGAGCTGCTGTGGCAGCTCAGAGCAATTTCTGATCCCTCAGTGGCAAACCCATACCAGGGACAGGGCAGGGACCCCTCAGCACCCTGAGACTGCTGACAGCTCTGTGCTTCCACTGGAACAGGGCCTTTGGAAGCATTGTCCTGGTTGCTGTGCTTTAAATCGACCATTTCCAGGCACACTGACCACCTCAAGGCTGCTTCCCTGACCACACAGCAGCCCTGAGGTGGGAACCAGCTCCTTCCAGCTGGGATTCCCTGTTCTCCCTCAATGCAGGGTGGCCTCTCGTGCTGCAGCCTGTGAGCCACGAGGAATAACGGGGCACAGGCTGGGCCAGGTGGTGTGGGGGGCAAATGAAGCGTTTTGCACGTAAGTAAGAGTCACTGCAAGTACAGAATCTGAGCAACACCAGGAGAGCACTCCCATCCACGTCCGTCGGAGCAGTGAGCAGTGAGCAGTGACAGCTGAATGGCCACAGCTGCGCTCGCCACACAAAGCTCCTCTGCCCTCTGGCTTCACGTTTATATAGAAACCTTCAGAGCTTTTTGTGGAGAGGGGCAAGGGAGGTGTCCTGTTTTTATTTTGCCTTGAAATGTCTCTGGCTCAGATCCACAAAGGCACTTCCTGTGCCCAGTGACCATGAGCTGGGCCAGAGTTAATGCCTGACAGCCCCGTGGCACGGCTGGGCTAGGGATGCACCACATCCATCTGCAGGAATTCTGGCTCATGAGAGGCACGGGGAGGGAGCAGTGGTGGATGCTGAGCTGCACTGGAAGCTCTCACATGTGGACAAGTGTTCTGGGACCTGCTCTCTTGGTGTTACAGCACTGAGAATTTCACTCTGTTGCTGCTGTGAGAGTTTTGGGTCGTTTTCAGCCAGCCAAAGGAGAGATTACAACCTTTGTTGTGAGGATAAATGTGGCTTGCAACCACTTGGCAGCACTGCCAGAGCTGCAGGTGAAACCCTGCTCATTTCCAGCCGTGATTAACAGGAGGAACAGGGCCAAAGATAACACAGAAGGGAAGGAATGAACGGAGGAGAGAGTCAGGCCCTGCCCAGACGGCAGGAGGTGGCTCCCCATGTCAGCTGGAGCCCGACCAAGGCAGATGCAGCAAAGCTGAATGGGGCTGATAAAGGAGAAGCACTTGGGCCAGTGACTGGAACTGCTCAGGCTCTTGCTGGAAATGCCCATATCTGAGACACTGAGCTGTAGCTAAATTTGGACATTGCATAAACGTGTACAAACCCACTCAGAGCTCACTGGTGATCCCACCCAGGTCTGGGGCTGAGCTGCTACAATGGAATCCAGCACTCCCAGGGAACCATTCCCTGTGCATGGTGGGCCCAGAGACATTCCTGCAGCTGCTGCCTGCAGCTCTTGCCAGCTGGCAGAGGAGATGCTGCAGGAACAAGATTTCTTCAGCTTTTCGACTGATTTTACACTGTATTTGTCATTATATATGCCAGAGAAATGAAACTCTTGGGGTCTTGTATTACCCCCTTGTAGTGCAACAGTTTAAAAAAATACGAAGTTGATTTCTGTGTGATTCAAGTAAAATTTTCAGGGATAAAAATATAAAAATTACTATTAGGTAAAAAAAAAAAGCATTCACAGCTTTGAGGGGTTACAGGGCTGCAGGGGAGCCCCAGCCAGACCAAGCTTTAGGAATCAGGTGAGCTGCAGCACCCAGCTCTCACAGCTACAACCTGCACTTCTGGAAGCCCTGCAAGGCTGGCAAGTTTTGACCTGGGAGCAAAAATGTAATTGTAGAGCTCGTGTCCCCAGGGCAGAGTGACACTGGCCTTGGTGGCTCCGGTTCAGACGAGCCAAGACCCTTGGGGCACTCCTGCCTCCTGCATTTTGGTAGCTGGAAACAGATCTGGAAGCAAACCCGAAGCACTGGGCTGCACAATCCTGTGGACTGAAGTGGTTTAAAGGCAATCAAACCTCTGCTCTAAAACCTTGGTCTTTTCTCCAATCTTTCAGTGAATGGGGTTTCCATGCCGGGCTGGTCAGTTCTGACCTGGTTTTCCCATCCACACAGTCCCTCCCCTCAGTGCCTGGAACACAGATTCAGTTTCACACCAGCAACTGGGCTAAGTAAGACTTTTTCCCATCGGAGAATACAAGCTGCATCAAACAATTGATGGAATAATTAGGGTATTACCAAAGTGCTGTCAAGTATGGACTTGGAGAACAACTCAGAAAACAGACACAAAATTATTACTCCTAAATGAATCAAAATATTAAAAAAAAAAATAATAATAATAATAATAATTAAAATAAAGATCCTATGACTCGACATGAGCAGCACAATTGGGGAAACACCCCCCCAGCAGGCGAGTCTTCGCCAGTCAGTGTCCAACCTGGAAAGGAAACACCTGGAAAGGAAACACGGCGGGATCACAGCTCTCACACCCCGTGGGGCTACAGAGGAGGGCGAGCTGCACTCAGTGTCCCCGCTCAGGTCCCTCCTCTCGGAGGCACGGCGTTAATTACAACAATGGAAACAAACACACAGCTGCACAACTGCATAGTGGTCATCTCTGAGCGCTCCTGGGAGCTCGCTGGGACTGCTCGCACGGGGAAGGGCAGCGCCGGGGACGGGCTGGACGTTCGGGGGCAGGAGGGGCAGGGTCATACGGTCACCGAGGCCGCAGGGGAGCTGATGTTGATGACAGTCAGGTGCTGGTTGTTGTCGGAGGGGCACTTGGGGAAGTCGTCGGCCTTGCAGAGGATCTTGGAGAGGATCTTGCGGAAGGTGTAGCGGAAGTCCCGGATCCTGTAGGCGTAGATGATGGGGTTGATGACAGAGTTGGCGTGGGAGAGGATGATGGCCACGTACATCACCCACTCGGGCTTGTATGTGGAGAAGTCCTCATGGAAGTGCGTGATGCAGTTCAAGATGTGCAGGGGCAGCCAGCAGAAGGCAAAAAGCCCCACGATGATGGCCAGAGACTTGGCCGCGTGGACCTCCTTCTGCAGGGTGGTCCTGGAGTTGCCCATCAGCTCGATCTGGTGCAGCTGCTTGCAGGCCACCATGAATATCTTGATGTAGATCCCCAGCATGATGACGAGCGGGAGCAGCACGCAGCCGAAGAAGTTGAAGTAGACCATGTAGCTCATGGTCACCACGTTCTCGAAGAGGCACGAGACGAAGCAGCCGTGGTGCTCCGGCCCGGGCCCGACGCCGGTCTCGTTGGTGGCGTTGGGACAGCCGCTCATGGCTTTATTCCAGCCCATCAGGGGGGTCAGCCCGATGGCGAAGGACAGGAGCCACAGCACGGCGATGAGTCCCCTCGCCCGCTTGCCGGTCACCAGGCTGTTGTACCTGCAAAAGCACAATAAATGTTACCTAAATGAGCACTGCTGACTTCTCTGCAGTTAAAGCCGTCCGTGCTTTGGTTAATGAGACAGAAGCCACACCCACACCCGCGCGGGGGGCCTCACCTCTGTGATCACCCCAGGGGGAAAAACTCTCACCTGTGCTCTCCACCCACACTAGTGATTTGGGGAGGTGACTCATTTACTATTCCTGAGAGGCGCCAGGCACTGCCCCAGCCCACAAACCCCCGGCAAGGAGAGGGAAAGGACTTGGAGGCTTAAAAAAGGCTTTATCATTGCATGATCCTAAACCACCAACTGCCAGCAGGGCACGGGCAGGGAGGCTCCCTCTGTGGCTGATGCTCTCCCTGGCTCTGAGCAGCCGCTGCTGGGCACGCTGGGGCAGCTGCTGGGCCACACCAGCTCCTGGGCTGACCCCGTCCAGCTGGGGCAGTGCTGGGGCTCAGTTCTACATTGCAATCCCCCATGGGTTATGAAGAAGCTCCGCTGTGGCCCAGGGACAAGTTGGTGCAGTGCTGAGCCTGCTGCTGCCCAGCACCTTCCTCACCCCACGGACTGAGTGCCTTCATGGCCCCTGCAGCCCTCAGAGACACAAACAGAGCTGGAACCTAAAGCAGCAAGAGTCAGAAGTCTGGTTTGGGTGCAACTCAAATCAGAGCATCAGTGGGGTCCCTGTCTGGAGATAGGAAGGACCAGCGAGTGCCAGAGGACAACATGAGAAACCCATTCCTGTCCTCTGCCCAGCCAGAGTCTGCTGGCTGACACACGTCCCCTCCTTCCCACACCCTTCTCTCAGTGCTTGTTTACTCTGGCTTGGCTGCCCTGCTCCTCCTTTCCTAAGAACGTTTGTTCTGATTTTCTTCCGGCCCGTGAGGCAGGGGAGGGTTTTATTCCCACAGAAGTGCAGCTGTGCCTGTGAATCACTGCGCTGCCCCCGTGTGAGCTGAGCCTCCTGCTCCTCCTGCAAGGACAGGAGGGGACAGTGGGGGTCTGCCAGCACCACCTGGGGGGCAAAGAGGGGCTGGGGAAGCCCTCGGCTCCTTCTTCAGCCATGACCAGGGCTGGCTGGGAGGATGCAGGAGCAGCAGCCACCTTCAGGCACTGCTGAATTGTGGGCACACTCCGTGGGTTGAAATCTGAAGGGTAGATCCAGCCACTGAGGGGCTTCTGCATTTTTCTCTCATTATTACTAACTTCCAATACTTCAGAAGATGAGAAGTTCTCAAACAGGGCATCAGTGAGGCCAAGCCTGTTGCTTTTGAGACCCTGCATTAAGTTTACAGGAGCTGGAGCCGGTCTGGGCTTGTGGGACCTGAAACCATTGAGATTTGAGCAAGTTGACAGAAACCCAATCGCTTGGCAAAGTCTGAGTCTCGGCCAGTGCTGCAGAGGCAGCAGGAGCTGCTGCTGCCCCTCAGCTCTGCACATGGAGAGGGAAAACTGCGGCTCCGTGGTTCGTGCTTGCCCTGCTTAGAGGATCTCTCCAGGTGCTCCATCCCAAAAGCTACCCTGGTGAGACTGGAAAATACCAAAAGGCCCATTGTTGAGAAAGAGAAACTGAAGGAGTGGAGGGTTTTGTGTGCTCAGGAGCAGGAGGAGCCGCTGTGGCCATGCTGAGGTCCCAGGCTGGTGACATTTGGTGCTGCCTCTTGCTGGAAACATTTGACCCCAAATAAGGCTTCTTCCATCTGCTCTTCTCCTGAACTCTTCTGCAAAGATAAGGCTTGGCTTGAAGGTTTACAAGACCAGTCAAGAAGCCACTTAATGTTCCAGTGGCTGTACTGGTGGCCTGTTTATTTTAGAGCTGCTCGCTCTTCCCAGCGCTCCCAGTGGAGCTGCAGCCGGGATCATGGCACGTGCGTTCCTACATCATCTGAGAGATGTAAAAACATCCTGGGCTCCTGGTCTGCAAGAGCCAGAGCTGAGCAATGGGGAGGGCTGGAGGCCCAGGGGAGAGGTGGAGGTGGTTGTTCACAGGGAACAACTGCCCTGCTCAGATTAGCTCTTCATTTCCCCAGAGTGTGCATTGCAAATCCCTCCCACCCTCTCTCCATTCAGCTGCTGGCAGGTGCTGGTGATGGTCACTGCTGTGGCCAGCCAGAAGAGCACAAGGTGAAACTGGGAAGAGCCTGATGTCCTAGAATTGTTCATTGATTACCTTGTTATTAACTTAATACACTTACTGGTGGGACAATGCCCACCAATGTGCCCTTAAGTGAACACAAGTCAAGCACATGCTTAAAAAAAGAAATGAATGACAGTCACCAGATCCAGGTGTGAAGAGTCTCACAAGCTCCTCCCTAAGCTCTGTAAAACAGGGTCAGACAGTGAGGAACCAACAGATTTTCACAGCTCAGACTTCTCCAGCAAACCCTTCCTTCATTTCTCTTTTAGGTTTAATATTATTAGGCAAAATAAAACCTATTAAAGTAAATTTACTCACGTAAGTCTGCTCAACTAATGTATAACAAATATTGAATCACCTCTACGCTTCTGCCCGGAGGCATCAAATGTTGCTTTAATGTAAATAACAGCTTAATATTTTTAAATGATTTATTGGGATTAAATAACCTGGCAATGCATTAGTTCCTTTGACACCACCAGGCAAGGTCTCTTGACTGGTGCAATCACCATGAAGGCTTTAATTATCCCAGCTCCCACCCCTTGCCCCCACAATGGGCCCGTGGGAGCCCCGATGCCACCACGGGGTGAGTCAGGCTCCTGTCCTGAGGGACGGGGCTGTGCAGTGGCCACCGATGTCACGGGCACCGCAGGAGGACAGGTGCTTCCAGGAGAGCTCAGCTGCTTTTGCAGCGTCACCGTGGGCAGCTGGGGCTGTCCCCGCTGTGCCCTCACCCAAACGGGCCACAGAGGCTCCAGCCGGGGCTCCGCTGAGGCTGGATGAGGTGTCCCCTCTTCCTGGTGGCCTTCCCACAGCAGGCATCCCCCTCCAAACCCCAGAGTTCTCCTGGGAGAGGGTCCCAGTGAGCCCCAAAGGAGCGAGGTCTGCCGGGGTCACTCGCGGTGCTCTCCAGGCGCTGTCAGGAGGGTGGTTGGGGTTTGGGGTTTTCACATTCCTGCTGCCATTTCCTGGGGCTGGGAAGCAGCCAAGCGGCCCAGGCTGGTGCTAGGCACAGCTGGCACAGAGCAGAGCCCGGCCTCTCCCGGGCAGGAGTTTGGCTCCCAAAGGCAGGAACTGAGTCATGTCCTGCACGTCCCTGGCATCTGCCACCAGCCCCTGCTGGACCCCGGGGAGCTCAGCCCAGCCCTGCTGCCCCTGAGCTCTGTCGAACAAGGAAAGCACAGCAGGAGCAATTCAGCATTTGGGGTGATGGACCCGGGGCTGAAACAGCAGCAGCCTGGAGGAAACACTCCGGAGTGGGACAGACATCCTGCCTGTCCCCAGCAGCCCAGGACAGACAGATCAAAGCCTTGTGGTGCCACACAGCCCCTCTCCTGTCCGTCATGTCCCTGTGCCAGAGCAGAGGCTGCTCAAGGACTTCGGGTTCTCCCACTGCCTCCAGAGCAGGATCAGCCTCTGATGAACGATTTCAGTGCTTAAACTCCAAACTCACACATGGCTTGTGCTGAGGGAGCCTGGGACTGGTGCTCCCCAGCTCCCTCCCAGCTCTGCCCCATGCCCAGGCTGCTGGATGCAGGCAGAGGAGCAGATGGAGTCTGCAGAACTGGGCCCAGGCAGGTGCTCCGGTACAAACAACCAGTGACAATTTATGTGTTTCTATTTTAAGTGTGAAGGGAAATACACAGACACCTCCATTCACAAGGGGTGAGAGCAGCTCGGCTGCCAAGCATTGTGTCCTTGTCCCCTCCTCGCAGCTGTACTTTGCATCTTGCTCTTTTTTAAATTTTTTTTTTAGCTGTAACAAAATAAAGCACCGTTGCTGCCTCTGTGCTCCGTGCACAGCCACGGAATGGAGATCACACAGCAGCTGAGATATCCTGGCAGGACATTTTAAATGAATCATAAATTGCACCTTAGAGAGGAGCGAGGAAAAAAAAAAGAAAGAAAAAGAGAGAAAAAGAACTGAAAAGAAAAAGCTGCGCTGTTTAACCAGGAAGGAGTCGGCGGCCGGAGATCTGATCAGTGGTAACGCTATCAGCTGGGGGAGCGGGACATCTGCGAGTGTCCCTGTCCCCGGCAGACAAATCACTTCCTCCCGCGCCTGTCCCCATTGTGCGCGGGACAGCAGCAGCGCTCCCGGCCTTAAAATGCGCCGGGACTGTCACTCGGTCACTCCGTCACCCTGCCAGCCCCGGCTCAGGTGAGCTCACGGGTCAGGAGGCAGGAAAAACACACAGAACCCGGCTGGGCTTCGCGCCCGGCCCTGGGGATGCCTGTCGGGTGGAAGGGAGCGTCCCCTCCCCCGGGTCCCCAGCCACTCCGGGTCCACAAGCCGGGGCTGTCGAACACCTGCAGGCTTAAAACCCTGTCTGAGATGCTCTTACCCAGGTGCTGACCCCTCCTGGGAGCCCTCCTTCCGCGGGGTGGGGACAGAGCCGGGACAGAGCCGGGACAGAGCCAGGACAGAGCCGGGACAGGGGCAGCCCCCGGCTCCTGCCTCAGCCCCGTCCATCCCCGCAGCCCCCGCACAGCCTGGCCCCTCCGCCCTGCCACTGTCACTGTCACTGTCACCGCCTTGCAGCTGTCACTGTCGCTGTCGCTGTCACTGCCACTGTCACCACCCTGTCACTGTCACTGCCACTGTCGCTGTCACTGTCACTGTCAGTGTCGCTGTCACTGTCATTGCCACTGTCACTGTCGCTGTCACTGTCACCGCCCTGTCCCTGTCACTGCCCTGCCACTGCCACTGCTGTCCCCCCACCGGCTGGGGACAGGGGACAGCCAGGGACGGTATCAAACCTACAAATGGCACACGGCTGGGTGATCCGGGGGATTACCAGGGGAAGCTGCAGCTGAGGATGCAGCCCCGCACTTGTTGAACGCTGCCGGGGCTGGCGAGGTGACAGTGCCTCTCTCACGCCTCTCAGCAGCCCTGGGGGATTTGCGTGTGAGGTCTCGGTGTCTGCCCGGCAGGGTGAGAAAAAGCGGCTGAAAGCCGAGCTCAGACACCGAGGGTGGGAGCGGAGCGGGCTGGGCCACCCCGGGCTGGGGCGAGCAGAGGCCAACAGCGCCCCGGAGCACAGGAAGGAAATGAGCTCAGCCCCTCGCCCCGCGCGCTGCTCTCACACCGCAGCATCCCCGGCATCCAAACAGCAGCAGCTGCCCCAAAACGTCCGTGTGCCGGCAGGAGTGAGATACTGGTGTGGCACTGGTGTGATACTGGTGTGATACTGGTGTGATACTGGTGTGATACCGGTCTGATATTGGTGTGATATTTGTGTGATACTGGTGTGATACCGGTGTGATACCGGTGTGATACCGGTGTGACACTGGTGTGACACTGGTGTGACACTGGTGTGATACTGGTGTGATACCGGTGTGACACTGGTGTGATACCGGTCTGATACTGGTGTGACACTGGTGTGATACTGGTGTGATATTGGTGTGATACCAGTGTGATACTGGTGTGATACCGGTGTGACACTGGTGTGATACCGGTCTGATACTGGTGTGACACTGGTGTGATACTGGTGGGATACTGGTGTGATACCGGTGTGATACTGGTGTGACACTGGTGCAATATCAGTCTGACACTGGTGTGACACTGGTGTGACACTGGCGTGATACCTGATGTGTTTCTGAGCGCTGGAACTCAACCCCCCAGTTCTCCCCTATTTGAGACCTGAGCCCCTCTCAGCACCGCCCCCCCGGGGCCCTGCAGCCCAGCGTTATCAGCCTGCTGGGAATTTTTGTCATTCCGAACCTCCCCGAGGGTCAGGCCCCGCTGTGCAGCGCCAGGTGGCTGAGTTGGAGGTGCCTGGCAGAGGTGAGATAGGGACTGGGATTCAGAGCCAGCTGTTGGGGTGTGACCCCGTGTCCCAAACAGTGCTGACCACTGCCCCTCCCAGTGCCCTGCTCACTCTGATAACAGATAAGGCTGGGAGATGGCAGATCTCTGCTGGATCCTTCTTTCTGCGATGAAAGGGGTGCTAAACCCCTTCCCAAAGTTTCCAAACCACTGCCTTCCCAACCACCAGCCCCACCCAGCTGCTGCTCACCTGCCCTCACTGCAGAGCCCTCACCCACCTCCCCAGGGGCTGGGGGATCTGCCAGGGTCAGCACCGAGCCCACCTGTGCCTCATCCCAGCCTATTCCAGCAGCTCCAGGAGCCCATCCCATCCTCTCCTCCCTGCCTGGGCACTGCCAGGTGGGACAGAGCTCCCAGCCCTGTGCCAGCTGTGCCCCTGCAGCACATCCATGGAAGGTTTGAGCAGTGAGAAGGGGGGACATGCAGGCACTGTGCTCTGTCCCTTGTCCCCAGTGGGTCCAGCAGCTCTGGTCACGGTGACACCAGTGTCCACATGGCCCTGAAGGGACACACACACAGGGACACACCCCCACTGATGCACTCCCAGGTTATTTATGGCTCATGCCCAGTCCTGATGTCATCCATTGGATTAGGAGTTAATCCTCCCTTTGGATTCCACAAATTGCCTGAACCCAGTCCCTTCTCCAAGCCTGAGAGCTGGTGGGGCAGGGAGAGGACTGACACATCTGTAGGCACAGCTGGAGTCACTAATTCCTGGCATCTTGCAGATCAAGCACAGTAAGAGGAGTCCCCAAACCCCTCGTGGTCACTGCCCGGGGCAGCCCAGGGCCGGGGCAAAACGCTCCTCACAGACTCAGTTCTGTGCTCTGTGCTCACTGCTCTCACAAACAGCAAATTCATAAAAATCCCAAGCAGCAGCTCGATAATTAACAAAGCAAAAACTTGCAACTTTAAAGCAGTTTCTGCCAAAACATTTCGGTTTCGTGTATCTTTTGCAGGGAGAGGTCAAAAGATCTTCTGGAGCAAAAATCTGCTGGATTTCAAGAGCTGCTCTTTTTTTAAATCTTAAAATTAACCTGTATTTTTACAGATTGAGCTGGCCAAAATGGAAAAAAAAACCTCCTAAAGCCAATCTAGATCCAGGTTCTGCCTCAGCCTGGAGTCCGGCGCCCTCAGCCAACAGCCTGGAACCAACCCTGACATCCCTGATGCTCCCTGGCATCCCTGCTGCCCCCCAGCTTCTGCAGGAGGGCAGAGGTCCCAAACACAATTCCTTTTCCTGTCAGGACTTTTGTTTTTTCGGGAGGGAAGTGGCCTCGGAGGTGCGGGAAAGATATAAAAATCTGGGACGTGCATTCTAAGGAAGCCAGGCTGCTCACAGCTAAAAATAGCTGCAATTTCCCCTCTCTACTCCATTGCCATGAGGGCACATGTGATTATTCCTGATTTTGTTGTTGTGTTTTGGCTGCATCCGAAGGCTGGAGTGAGTGGCAGCCCCGTGAGAGCCTCCCACGTCCCCTGAGCCAAGCTTGGCTGACACAAACTTCCCTGAAGATGTGACAGCTCCATTGCTGGAGCCGGCACCCCGGCCCTCCTGCCCTTGCTGGGTTTCTGGCATTTTAAATTTGTAACTCAGTGACAACCAAGGCCAGGTACAGCATCCTGAGGGGTGGGGAGGCTCTGGGAGCAGGAATGAGGAGTGAGGATGCCTCCCGTGCTGCTCAGGGAGCGGGCACAGCACGAGAGCCACACGGGAGCAGCAGAACACGCCCGGGCAGGGCAAGGACTGAAGGAAATGAGGCAAGGGCACGAGGAGGAAGAGCAGAGACACACACAGAGCGCCAGGTGAACATCCAGAGGATTTTCTCTGCTCCCCAGTGGCTCCAGCCCTCCCACTCGGCATCAAACCCCACCGGCGTGCTTTGCTGAGCGACGAGCTGGGAGCTGAAAGGGATCTGGGAACAAATCTGTGCTGGGAACACAGAGGGAGCCCCTCCTCTGCCACAGAGGGCAGGCAGAGCCTCAGCATCAGCCGAGCCACCTCTGGAAAGGAGGAGGAAAAAGCAGCAAGAATCCAAGTTTAACCTGTCCCAGGGGAACCGCAGGAAGGAGCTGCACCATTGCCTCCCTCTCATGTCACAGCTAAGGGGGACAGCAGCTCCTGTGGGAGCCTGCCAGGAGCAGAGGCAGATCAGGGCAGCACCATTAACAGATCCTGATCCCATTAACCGACTGTGAATCCATACTGGATCCTCTGGCCACAGGAGGGGCAGCAAGGGCTCAAAGATGTGCAGAAAGGGGGAGGATGTGGCTGGAGCCCTGTTCCAATTCACAGCAAAGCTTCCCTGGAACATCAGTCCTGCGCTTCTGCTCGGGCTAAAGTTGAAGATGGGAGAGAACCAAACCCAGGACAAGCAGCAGATCAGCTCAGATCCCAGGGAGCTGAGGATCATTTTCCCTCGGCAGGTCCCAGCTGGGATGTTTGCCAGGCAGCAGCAGCACGTTCACTGTCCTGCAGGACAGGGGCAGGCACAGCATGGTGTTACTCAGTGTTTCACTCTCCTTTGGCTCTCAATCCAGATCCACTTCTCCCTCCCTAATCCCTGACACGTTTGTTCCAGGCATCCATCCCTACCTACAATCCTTCGCCACGCCAAAGTATTTGGGTTAATGCAAATAAAAGGAAACTGTTTTATTCCACCTACAAATCACTTCTGTGGGGTGAAATCCAGCCCCGAAGGAAGCCAGAGAGCAAAAGCCTCTGTGCCAAGCGCTCTCTGCAGGATGGATCTGCTGCTGCTGAGAGATGCTCGATTCCCTGGCTTGGATATTCTGCTTGCAGGAAGTGCTGTGGAGGGGTCAGGCTGGCAGAGGAGAACTGGGATGGAGCTGTGTCCCTGGGCACAGGGAGGGGCACACGGGGGTGGCAGCGTCCGGGAGGGTGCAGGAAGTGAGGCAGGGACAGAGGCTCCCAGGACAAGGAGCTGCATCCTGGTGATGGCCAAGGGAGAAGGGACCCAGGGAAGGGCTCGGAGCTGCAGCTGCACGGAATGGGCAGCGTGGGTGGGGGCTTCTCCACAAACAGGGAATTCACCAAAAGCAAACAAGAAAAAAATACGAGTTTCGAGGGACACAAAGAATTCATGGCTTCAAGTCAAATTCAGCAAATATTTTTAGCCAGAAGAGGGAGGGTTCGAAACCACCATTTTTAAAATGAGATTTTTGTTCTGCAATTCTCCAGATGAGAAGTTGTCAGTTCCTTCCCCAGCGAGGAGGTCTTGACCTCAAAGAGCCGCAGAGCCACATTGGAAGGGTTGGGCAACTCAACCCAAAATCTGCCAGGTTGCTCAGGATCACTTTGCTTCACTGAAACCTCCCGACATCGCTGTTCCAGTTTCACTGAAACAATTCCCTTCTTCCCCATGGGATTTTTGGGTTCAGCCACAGAGCTGAAAAATCCATTATTAGCCTGGCTGTAATGCAGAGTTCTGCTGTGCACCCCAGCCCACAGGCCTGCCCAGCCTCTCAAACAGCTCTGAAAGGGTATTAAATAATGTGGCACAGCCAGTCCTTAATGTCCCTGCTGAGGCTTCCACAGGGAGCTGATGGAGCACTGGATGTGACAGGGACACTCATCTGCTCTGCAACAACCTCGTTATTCATCGTAATTGCTGGACAGGGCTGGGCACAGATCATTTTCTTAAACATTCAATCTCCATGGCCTGGTATCAGCCTCTGCACTGGCCTCCAGAAGGAGTGTTTTAATGAGGAAAGCTTTTCCTGCAGTCTCCATTCCTAGAAATTGGTGACCAGCTTCCCGTTCCCACAGCACAACCCTGCTTCCAGAACTGGCACATGCTCCTGTCCAGAGAGGGAGGTGGGAGAAGTTTCTCCCCCTTCCCTGCCAGCAGCACTGTGGAGCATCCCAGGAATAATGAGAAAACTCTACCCAAGCCTTGCTGGGAAAACCCTGGGGCAGTATTGCCTGTGTAGATTTACAACCTCCTCTACCCCCTTTTGATCCTGGCTGTACAGCTAACAAAAACCTTTCAGCATCTGTCCCCAAACCTCCTGTCACCTGGGCAATGCCCAGTGCCTCGTCCTGCTCTCCTCACAGGGAGAACCCCCTCCTTTGAAAGGAGTTTTTCACTTGCTGGTCCCTTCTGGGAGCACTGAAATGGGCCTCGGTGCCAAGATGGAGGCTGATCCAAATTTCGCACTTCAGCCGGCCTAGGATGGGACTCCTCGGTCTCCGTTTGTGTGCAGCCTGAAAGCACTCCCAGGAATAAAGATGTCTGTGCAAATGGAATAAAAGATTTGGCGCGAGATGGGGTGAGGAAAGCGATGCTGGGCAAGGATCCCAAAGCAAGGCAGAACTGCCCTGGGATGAACTGCACTGATGGAGAGCCGAGCAAACCTGCTCAAGACGAGGACTGGGGAAAAAAAGGAGTGGAGGAAATACTGGCTGTTTTGTCAGTTGGCAAAGCCACTTCCCTTCTGCAAGCACAGGAACGATCCCTCAGTGTTTCTGACCCTCTGCTTCGCCCCAGATCCCAGCAGAGCAGAAACCCCTCACAGCAGTTTCCTCAGCTGCAGAAAGTGCTTGTGGTACAAAAATAGAGTTATTGCCTGACAGCTTGTGGCCAGGGGTGGGATTAAACTGAAACTTATACATCTGACCTGCTTCTGTAGCTGCTGCTGTGCCGCTGCCCCAACCCGAGAAAGCCCCAAATGAAAGGATGGAAGAGGCACCGAGGCATTTTCCGGGGCCGGGGTGGGTCTGTGAGGCTGGCTGGGTGTCTGGGAGGGTCAGAAACGGGGTCAGGGATGCTGGAAACAACCTGTCCCTGCCCCTGCCCCTGTCCCTGCCCCTGNCAGAAACGGGGTCAGGGATGCGGGAAACACCCTGTCCCTGCCCCTGCCCCTGTCCCTGCCCCTGCCCCTGCCCCGCTCTGCTGCAGGTCTGCTCACACGACATCCCCCGGAATTTCCACGCGCCGAGCTCCGATGACACACAGCCACGCTTTTCCACCTCTGCCCGATGACTAATTAGTATTTGCTCAGCCTACGGGAGGTCTCCGATGCGAGGTGGAGCCACAGGGTGAAAGGGTTTTGTTTTTTTTTTTTAAGTCATTGTAGGGCAACTTCACTGCTCGTGCAAGGGAGATGCCGGGGATGAGCAGAATCCAGGAAAGCTGCGGCTTTCCGGAGTTCAGCTGAGGTCCCCGCGCCGCATCTGCTCTGCTCCCCCACAGCCTCTGCTCCTGGCCAGCCCCTGGAGCTGTCCTGGGCTCCCGGGGGGCTCCATCAATGTCTTATTCTCAGGGAAGGACAACTGAGACACGGAGGAGACTGAGATGAACAAGCTCAGGTCGTTCATAATGCAAAGCCGGGGTTTAGTGCACTCTTTACATTCCATACGATTTCCCCCATTTTAATTCAATTCCCATGAATTAGAAGAAAACCAAATAATGTCTTGGATGCTGCACTTGGATGAGACTCGGAACTGTAAAACTCTAAAATGTGACGTGTGAATCTTTCTGTTTCCCTCTTCTCCTTTCACTGGAAGTAGGAGAAGGAGTGGCTGCTCCTATATTTAATTACCTGGGAGATGCCTGGGCACCACAATAAAGGGGCTGTCTAAATACCTACACAGATGAGCCACAACCGCCCCAAACACAGCATTACATCACTGCACGGCCCCCCGAGAAGCCACCGACCCTCCCATGGCAAACATCCTCAAGAAACGGAACTTCCAGGTGTATTTTGAAGCAAGAGGTGGGATAGTGATCCCAATCCTGCAGCGAGTGAGTGCCAAACCTGTTATTTTCATCACCTGTGAGCAGCAAAACTTTTGGGGCAGCACGAGAGATGAGAAGTTCCTGCACGCTAAGAGCAGGAAGATCAGAGCCCGGGCTGTCAGGGAATGTGGCCGCCCGCTCCCGCTCCAATCTCTTACCTCAGTGGGATCTTAATAGCCAGGTACCTGTCGATGGCCACCGCCAGCAAGCTGAAAATGGAGCTTTGGGTCAGCACCAGCACGAAGCAGGCGAAGAAGAGGCAGCTGTGAAAATCCACCTGGAACCCAATGCTGATGGTGATGGCGAAAGGGATGGCCAACAGCCCCACGGCGATATCGGCCACGGCCAGAGACACCAGGAAATAGTTGGTGGCGTTCTTCAAGGTGCTGTTGATGGCCACAGCCCAGCAGACCAGCACGTTGCCAGCGATGGAGAGCACGGCGATGATGAGCTCCAGCACGATGTAGGTGGTTTTCATAGTGTCCATGGCGAGAGCCCAGCGCCAGGAGCAGGCGCTGCTCATGGGAAGAAGGGACTTTCCACCGGGCGCCCTCCCGCAGGTACCAACACGCCACGGGCCGGCCGTACGCCCATGTCCGGGCTCCCCGCGGCCCTGGGGGGCCGGAGGGGCGCGGCGAGCCC
>VZRQ01002808.1:220838-282629 GCA_013397975.1 Machaerirhynchus nigripectus | reverse complement strand
CCCGGCCCCGCTCCCGCTCCCGCACCCCGGCCCCGGGACGGCTCCCCCCGGCCCGGCGTGCGCGGCTCCCCGGAGGTTTTGGGCACCGCTTTGCTCAGTTCGGAATAAAAAGTTGCCCTCGCTGCCCCCAAACTCGAGGGCTCCGGATGCCGCTGCTGCTGCTGCTCCGGGACACCGCAGTTGCGGCACCAGAAAAAAAATTCGCCACCGGCAGAGTGCTGATCCAAAGCAAGAGATTTCACAAAATCCTGCCAGAGCTCGGTCTGTGGATGGTTATGGCACAGCGGGGCATTTCCTGATGTAAGAAATGGCAAAATACCACGGATTAGCAAATGCTGTTACTCACAGGGCTGAAGTGGTGGAGTTTCGGTCTAAGGAGCTTAAAAAAAATTGTACCTGATGCAATCACCAAGGAAAGGGGTTGTCTGCTCTGGTGGATCTTAAAACAGCAGGGAATGTGAAGGTAAATATAATTTAATAACTGGTTACCTTTTCATCACAGGTTTCATGCTTTATATTGTGTTCACCATGAAAACACAGAGCAGAGAATGAACTTCACACCACTGCTGAAGCATCCAGCAGCATTGAATAATCCAGAGTAGAAAGTGGAAAAAAATCCAAAAAATTAAAGAAAATAAACCTCCGTGTAGCAAACAGAAGGCAAAAGAAATTGCCATTGATTTTTTTTTTTTAACAAAGTTAGAAACTAAAGCCTGTGAAAGAGAATGCTTTCTAAGGATCCAGAGTTAAATCAGAGCAAAAAACACATGGGAAAAAATAGGATTGAAATGATTCCTGAGGGTGTAGTGCGAATGGAAACACTCCTGCTGACCAGCAATGCTCCGGGTCAGACAGATACAAGGGGGGATTCTTAATTTATATTGAACAAAGTCATTTTTACCAAGTTAACATCTCAGGAGCAGGATGATTAAGGCTGACCAGGCTGCTGAAGGAAAGCCATGGAAATTTGATGGGGACAGGGAAGGAGCTGCACGTAGGAGCATCGCTGCCCTTTGCCCTCCCACCAGCACCTTGGCACTTTGCATTCCAGGCACTCTGCAGCCACAGGGAAGAACCAATTCCACGATGGCATTAAGTGGGAACTGCCGGGACTCAAACCTCAGTGTTTGCCTGGAAGTGCCCTGAAAGGAGCAGCAGAGTTCGAGGTGAGCTCAAGGCTCCCAGCCCCGGCTCTGGCTGCTCCATCAGCGCTGGCTGGATCCTGAATTTGCCCACACTGGTTTGGTTTATTTATTATTTTGGAATGAGTGCAGCTTCCCTCGTGCAGAGCCTGTTATAACCATGTAAACTATCACAGAAAAGCACTTTCCCCCTCAAAGTGATGGATTTACATCAGGGTTTTTACACACATTGTTTTCCTAATGCAGGAACATGTGCCAACAGCCACCTTCTGCTGCTTTACAGCACCTCAGCAAAACCAGAACTAACTTTCTGCAGTGGATACATTTTACTGGAGAAAGATCTGCTTTTGTGATCATGGAAGCACTCATTACAGGCTGAGCCCAGGGAAATTGTGGTTTATCAAGTCAGACACGGACAGAGAAACCATTATTTCAGGTTCTGATGAGTAGGTTGTCTGGGCAAGGTCTCTGTGAGACAGGCAGTGAGGCACTGAATATCGTGGATTTTGCATTACACGGAGATTCATGGCTCTCCAAAGCAGCACAGCCTGTGCCAAGGTCCAGTGGTTTATTCTGGCAGTAACTGGTGCAACTGAACTTACTCCCAACACAACTCCTGCAAGGGGAGCCAAGGACAAGCGTGCTCAGCTCTGTTGTACCAAACGTGGTTAAATCCTGCTGGCAGGAAGAACAGGAAGAGCCCATTCCCAGATCCTGCCCTCCAGCCGTGCTCTTTGAGCCCTCTTAACATATCTGGCATCGCACACCCTACCATGAAACACCAGCTGAATGTGCTGCCTTGGGAGGCAACGACCTGAGCACTGTGAAACCCTGGGGCTCAGGGGATCCCCAGGTGAGAGGGTGCAAATTCACGTTCTGGAATCCAAAAAGGAGCAAGGAAATCACAGAACCATCGAGGTAAACACAGCCCAGAGCCGGCAGCCTGATGGGTGATGAAGAATTCAAGAACCGGAGTGCAACAGCACCATGGCAGCACCGGAGCGCTGCTGGATGCTCAGATGTCAGACACAGATGAATCACCACTACTATTATTTTCCTGGATTCCACTTCCCTCCGGGGATTCGCCTCCCAACACTCACGTAGGGAACAGCAGCAGCCCCAACCTGCTGCTTTCAAGTGCGAGAACTGCCCCGGCTCCTTTGTTCCGAGGGAAACCGATTGAAACGGAGCCCGCGCCGTGAATGGCGCTGCGCTGGGAGAGGGGAGCGGCGCCCTGGAGCGGCCACAGCCGCTGTCCCCGCGGCTTGCCAGGAGCCCTCCAGCCTCGTACGTGCTGTTCCTTCTGTCGCTGCCGTCCCGGGGGAGCGGAGCTGCCGCCTCGGAGGCCGAGCTCTTCCTGCAGCCCCTGTGATCTCTCCTGAGCGCAGCTCCGGCCGCACCGAGGGCTTCCCGAGCGACCTCTGCCTTCGCACCTCCAGTGCTCTTGGCCCGGCCACAAAGAGCTGGAGAGGAGCCCCGCTAACACATCCCTGCACCACGCCCAGCGAGGGGCCCGGCCGGCCCACGGGGCAAGGCTCTGAACACAAAGAAAAGCTCCCGAGCCAGCGAGAGCTGAGATGTTCTCGCCGGTCCCGCAGCCAGATTTGCCAGCTCAGACACTCCTCAGCAACCCCAACAGCAATCTTTCCTCTCTAAGCCCACGGAGTTAAAGAACAAGCACTGACGTGGGAGCGACTCAGCTGCAAAGGGACACAGATATCTTCTGGCTATCAGAAATAAAGGTGGATTCCATTCATGAAGTTCACCTGTCTTGCTGCTCCGGGCACATTTGTTGTCTCACACGTGAGCGCTGCAGTAGCGGGCAGAGCTGGCACCAGCCCAGCACCGGTGGCTTTGCAAGCAGAGGAGCTGCCATCCGTCCCTGCCCGTGAGGGGCAGCTCCACCCCAGGACTGCCCACGACACGGGGGAACGGGAAATCAGGAGACAGAGGCACTGCCACCAGCCTGGCACTGCCTCCTGAGCCCCATCCCTGTTCCCACTCAAGTCTCCACTGGTACTTCTGAGCTGGCTTGCAGGACAAGACACAGCCTGTCCTGAGCCTGACTCCAAGAAAGGATTCCCGAGACACAACACAACCCCCTAAACCACACAGCAGGTACAAAAACCGCCTTCAAAACGGTGCTGCCAGCGACAGCTGAACTGCTGGGTCTGCCCAAGGCGGGTGAAAGGAATGGATGGTTTTGGATAACTTGGTTATGCAGGCAGTGACACCTCTGCATGTCTATTGCCCACACTGTGCTGAGAATTAGCACATCAGAGACTCCTGATGAGCTCTGAACTAAACGATGAGGAGAGGAATGGCCCAAGGTGAGGTTTGTAGCTGTAGGGCTGCAGGCATTTTGCTGGAAGAGACTGGGAAAGGAAAGGAAAGAGTGAAATTCCAGGGAAAGCTATTTCCATACTGGAGATTTCAATCATTCGGCAAAACCCTTGGAAAACCAAACAGAAAAACGACGTTAAGATCGTAAACTGCGGATGAACAAACTTGGATTTTCCTAGTCCCCAGGGTCATTGCCAGATAATTATTGTGTCTTATCCTGGAATCTCAAACCGGTGCCTTAAATTATCTGCAAGAACTCATCTCGCAACAATGCAGGTGTGTGAATTCTTCAGAAATTGTTTCATTAGAAAACAAAGAAGTCACCACAAGACTGAAAAAAAATAAACCATAAACGGCTCCACCAAAGCGGTTGAATTGAAAAGGAACGATTTTGGCTGAGCGGGGGCCAAGGTATGAGAACATAATTTTGAAGAAACTTTTCATTTTTCTCTGAGTTTGGTTTGGTGTACTAAGCAGCTTCTGGGGTGGAAAGCCAAGTGCCTCTTCCAGCAGGATTTGTGAAGCAAAGCTGCTGCTCAAGCCCCACAGTGCTGAGCCCTGCACGGGGCTCCCAGCAGGTACTGGGCCCAGTGACTCCTCTTTGCTGGTGGAGCTGGTACAGCCAATTTCCCTGAGAAATCAATGGGAAGCTTTGTGTTTCCAGGCCAACACCAGTCCCGGTGAGGCTGGACGGGCACTGATGCCCTTTGCAATTCAAACAGCCTGTGATTGCTTCATTCAGAGCTGAGCTACTTCCTGGGCAGAACCTTCACCAGTTCATACCCCCCAGAACTCGCTGAGTGTCCTCTTCGCTCCCAATCAACACTTCACAGCAAAAGGAGAAGTGACTCTGCTCCCTGCCAAGCTCTGACACCAGGGAAATGAGCCCTCACCCCGAGCCTTTAAAGCTATTCGGGTTCATGTACAGATGTGACACTTGGAGCTCCCAATGAATGCAATGAAAGGACTTGAACGGGTGCAACACAACTGCTCTGAATATGGAATTATGCTCAAATGCTAGAGAAAAGCAAGATTTAATTCAAATCCCTCAGCCGGCTTTTTCTGTGCAAGATGAGCTCATGATTTGTAAGTATCTGTTATTACTATTATTGAGATTTTCTGTGGCTGTCAGAGGACGTAGAACCCTGTGGTGTTCCAGGTCCCAGCCAGAGCTCCGAAAACCACTTTTGATCCCCAAAATCAGGCTCCTTTCACAGGCAGGGCCAGGCAGGTCACCCAGGGGTTAAAGAGCAGCTTAGCTGTGGTGAGGGCAAACTGCAGACACCAGCCACAAAGTCAAATGAGCAAATGCAGAGGCAGGACCAACCTCCCTGTCCACAGGCAGCTGCCAGCAAATTCCCAATCTGCACTCCAAACCTGTCTGAACCCCAGCATCGTTATTGCACAGCCCCAGCTGGATTGCTCCACCAGAAATGAGGATTTCGTTTAGTTCAGGCTCCACAACCACTGGCAAAAGGAAACCCGGTGGTGTTAAAGCCCAGGAACCTGGATGGTGTGGTTTCCATCCTTGCAAAACAGAAACCCTCTGAGCTCAGTCCCTCTGAAAGCAGTGTCTAATCACATCTGAAGGGAAGAACTGGCCTGCACTATCCCCTGGCATATTATTTATTATTAATATTATTAACCCCTCTGCAAGCCTCAGACAGAAGTCTCCCTTCCCAGAAGTGCTCTCCAGGGCTGAGCTGTGCAGAGATTATTATTTATTAACAGATTATTCTTATTCAGACATATTCGGGTTGCCTGGACCGAACGGCTCACGGCTTTCACTGAACCTGCCCTGGCTGCAGTTCAAATTCGGGCAAGGAAAATAACAAAAGTTTTATAACTGAAAAAACCCAAGCAGAGTCCTGGTTTGCAGCCTCACTTCCCAGGCGCTTGATCCTGTTGGGAGAATGTTGGGAATGTCCTGATGAATCGCTCACCTGGGGAGTTCCTTTGTCTCCATGATTAGAGCCTGGGAGTGGCTTCCTGTGAGAGAAAGGATGAGCTGCCTGAGGAGGCAAAAGTTACAGCACAGCAAGGTGGAACAAAGTGCAGAACCGCTATAAATTCTTTTTTCTTTTTTTTAAAGCAACAGGAGCGGCAACACGGAGCTTTGCACAGAAGGTGTGCAGCTGTGTGGAGCAGGTTAAGAAAGGCATTTGCTCCCACCTTAATTCTCTCAATCTTGTTACTTTCTCTTTAACCAGCTTATTTAAACTCTTGCTGAGGGGGTGAGGATGAAGCCTCAGTCACTGCTGTGTGCTTAAGAAGGGACAGCAGTTCACTTTCTGGATATGGGAATAATGTTTACCCACGCTGGCATTTTACAGCTTCATTTTCTTCCTGTTATGCTCAATAAAACCAGTGACTGCCCCATCATCTGACTCTCCTGGGTGACATTTACTCCAGGGTCCTGCTCCATTCCAGTAGCAAACTGAATAATCCTGTGAGGCTTCAGCCACCTGCTTCTGACCTTTGCAGCCCATCTGGAAGACTATTCTACTCACATTGCTTACGCTTCTCTTCCATCTGTTCTGGCTTCCATCTTTCACCAGTCAGGAAGGGAATTCTTCTTTCCACGTTCTCCAAGCATCAGGAGTCACTAAAAGCACACTGAGCCCCAAAGCAGCCCTGGATCTGTCATCCCACCCCACCCACAGATCACCCCGGGAAAATACTGGCCTTGCTGGACCAAACCTATCCGTGGATATCCCTCACTGGCAATCTCCACAGAGGATCCAGCTTTCCCCACAAATGAATCAAAGCACCACGAGTGTATTCCAAAAAGAGACAGCAGAGCCTGGGGGCATCATTTAATGCCCAGCACTAGAAGTCTCACCTTCCACCAGACCAGATTGCTCAGGGCCCCATCCAAACTGGCCTTGAACACTTCCAGGGATGGGAGATACTCAGGGTTTTGTATTGTACGTAGGTAACTGTAACATTTCAACAAACCTCAGAAACAGAAAAAGATTTATTAGAAATATTACACAGATTTTTGCATCATACATTTTAATAATGTTAATATTTAAATATTAGCATGTCCAAATCTGCAATGCTTAGTATGTACATTCTAATGTGCTCTTTGTATAAATTAGGTTACGATGTAACAGCTGTACCCAACAGGGAAAGCTAAAACTGTCAGAGGTGATCATCCCGTATGACAAACTCAAGCCTGGACCAACAGTCAATAAAAACATTGTGTCCAGCACTGCCCAATGGGACTTGGCACACGTGCAAGTCAAAAATTGAGAGACCATCAGTTGAGGAAAAAAGTTACGTGCAGTTCAGTGAGAAGCTGGTTCTGCACCGCGTCGGTGAGTGAGCGTCGATGGCACTGGGGTTGGTACGAACCAACACAGCTGAGCATAGCAGAACTTATTGCTGGGTTTAAAAATGTCTTAATGCTCCATGCCCTGAGTCTTTTTAGGCAAAAGCCCTCTTGTGACAGGAAAATGCATAATCTCATCCCGTACAGACCCTGCCTGTGATCAGATGCACAAGGCTCTGCTTGGCCAGGGGCCGGCCCAGTCAGATCCTCCCTGCTGGTACCCCCAGCACAGCAGGATGAAGGAGGTACAGACAAACCAACAAGCCCAGGCTCGTGTGGTCATTGCCAAGGAAGGGGGAAAGTCAGGGAAATAAAAAGGGGGATTTTGGAAGAGTTCCAGGTCAGGAATCAAACTGGGAAGAACCAATCGTTCTGCCTGCGTGCGCTGGGTTCGGACAGAAAGCGTGCACACAACTGGTTGCACGTACAAAACAAGAGAGAAAACCTGAAAAAAACCAACTTCAAATCGCAAAAAGGAAACTGCCAGAACTCACAGGGACCCTGCATAAGCCCCAAATCCCTCTGCTTAGCATGGCTGGCTTGCTGCAGCGCAGGAAAAGCCAGGAAGTCTTTGCCCCTTTGCATTGCCACAACTGTCACCAGCACAGGAAGGGGAGCCTGGCAAAGGCAGCAAACTCTGGGCTGTGTCCCCTCCTCACCTTCTGAGACCCCCCAGGCTGCACTCTTAAGAGGAATGCCCCTCAAGCTGACAGTCCACACGGACTCTCCGATGTCCTTCGCTGTCACAGAGGCCCAGGTGTGTCTGTCCCCTGTCCCTCTCCTCACCCGCTGGGCTCCCCCTCAGTCTCACCAGGAACTTTCTGAAACAGCTCCTCAGCCCTTCCAGAAAACCTTCTCACAGGGCTGACTCTGGGCTCGCTCCTCACCACTCTGTACCTTCCCAAGCCATGAAACCATTTGTACCTTCTCTGTCTCCCCCGAAATCCCAGGAGCCAGAGTGTACCTCCCACCCTTGAATCTCCTTCCCTCTCCGACACTACAGTACAACAGCCACACGCTGCCACAGCCCTCCGTGGAATCTCACTGAAACCCCCTTCCTGACCATTCTTCTCACGTGCTCATCCCAAATCAGCTGTTTGGTTCCCACAGACCCCCCAGGTACACCCAGAGGCAGGTGCAGGTGGTGCCTTGGAGTGACAATTCAGGGAGCAAGGGAAGAGATTTATCTGCCTGCACACCAGGGAAAGATCCATCCCTCCTAAGAGGCAAACTCAGGAAGGATTTAGGCAGTTTAGGCAAACCTGCTGCTCAACACCATCCTTGTCCCATCATCACATCCAGGACATTTTCAGAGAATTCTCAGAACTTCTACAAAGACTATCCATCTACCCTCTTGCAAAACTTAATTAAATTCCCTACTTTTAAAGGCAGCTTGAACTTTAATTTTGCAGCTCCAGTCTGAAATGTCTTACGAGGGCCTGTAGTGTCTCTGAAAACCAGGCTAGTCTGCAGCATCTTGAGCTGGATAAATTTAAATTCATATTGAAATTTTAAGGCAGTATGAAAAAACCAATAACAACCTGTGAGAATCCAGGTCTAGAAATGTAACTGTGCAAGGCTTAAAAGGAAGAAAACCTCCCCCAATACTGTAACAGTTAAATGAATAAACAGTATCCTCAATTTAAAAAAATAATCTGGAAAACCATCTCTCCAAGTATCAGCTTTTCAAAACGAGATGTTTTGCAGGTTTGAGGACTGAACAGTAACACAGAAGAAAAGGTAAAACAGAGTTATCTTCTTCCCTACTACAACTCTCTTCTAACTCCTAGCTAAGTGAAAAATTTAAGAATATACCACTAGAACTGGGTAGAATTAGTGTGAGACCAAGCTGCAAAGAGATGACAGAAACATTGCTTTGCACAAATCATTTGGGAAAAAAGCTGCTGGACCCCACAGAACGGTCTGTAAGGGTGAAGTGAGCCTTGGAGAGACAGAGCAGTGTCAGAAGGGCAGAGGATGCTGACACAGGAGGTAACACATAGCCAGGGGACACTGAGCCACACTGGACACCCTTCCAGTGACCACAGGGTTAAGATTCCCTTGTTTTACATCATTTACTCTGACTTTGAGATGTTTACCAGACACTGGGAATTAAAAGTGTTTTTCTCATCCCTGCAAGTGCCCGATCCGAAGCCCACTGAGGAATATGGAATTTTCTGTGCTGACTTCACTACAGCTTTGAACTACAGCCCTTTGGGGAGAATTGGGATCCCTGCCAAGGGACAGCTCCAGGGAACAGAGCTGCTGCATGCACGAGGCAATGGAGCTCTGCAGTGTGTGTGCCTCGAGGAACTCTGCTCAGCAGAATTTCCCTCTTCCATCTTATCTTGTACGTGAGAACACGGAGAGCAACTCATCCTGGGTTCTCTATGGAGAGCAGAGTGTGCTGGGAAATCCTGGAGAGTGAATTCCATCCCAAAAGGACTGCCCTGCACGGAACTGCCTGTGGCAGCACTCACAGCTGCTTTCTCACAGCACAGGATGACACCCAGCATGCAGGGGCACTGTCACTGCATTCCCCTGGCCATTTTTATCACACAGCCTCTCCAAAGATTGGAACTGGACTTTCCCAGGGGCAATGGATTAGAATAAATTTCTAAATAAAAGAGCAACTGATGATTTTCTGCTCCTGCAGAACAGGCACACACTGCCTTCCTCCAGCATCCTCTGTTCAATGCACTCCCTGGCCCGGGGCTCCACCATCTATTCCTGAATCCTGTATTCTGCTGTGAGAAAGCCAAAGTCTGAAATACATTGTTTATTAATTAAATAGCATTATAAAATCAAATCAAATCAAAAACAGAACACTATGGGGCAGCCAGAGGCTGAGATCAGCCACCTGCAAAGCCCCTGAAAGCCTGAAACCAATTTTGCTCTGTGAAAATCTCTTGTTTCCATTTCATGAGCCTTTTTCCAGGAAGTAGGAGCAGTGAGCTTACATCTTCTGTAAGAGAGAAATGACCCCTAGCTCCCCGGGACTGATGTCCACAAAGCCTCAGGGTTAAACACACTAACTCAACACCAACTTTCTCCTACCAGCACGCCCTAAAGCAGCCAGGCAGCCTTTACACGCTCTCCCAGCCCTGCTCCTAGAACAAATCCAGCAGCCTGTTGGATCCTGCCATCCTTGGAGACAAACACAAAAACTGACTTCATCAGGTGAAATAAGAGAAACAGAATAATGGACATTTGACAGTGTCTCTCAGACATTTTCCTGAGAGTATTACTGAGGTGGGAAGCCACTCTCTGGCGCCTGATTTCAGAGACACAGACCGGTTCCAGTTATGTTGTTTGTAATTCGTGCAGTTGCAACTTTCAATGGTACTGATATATGCCTGTGTTCCTTGGAAGGATAACATCATTTCCAAGCATGTGGCAGTGCCCTATGGATTGTATTTCATGGCCCAGGGCACAGGCTGTCTCTAGACTGCTGCCTCCAGGCACCAGTGACATAGCTGTGCTGACTGGACGGGAGCAACACAGAAGGAAGAAGTTATTCCACTCACTCCACAAAAAATATGAGATGTCCCTGTACTGCTCACCTGATTACTGGCACCTTCCAAACTAAAGCTATTAAATTGCATTTGCAATGTTCCTGTGATAACTGTGCCTGCACAGTCAGCCGGGAAACCGAGCTCTGGCTTCCCAGAGTAATCAAGTAATGAACTTGGGAGTAATAAACCTATTTTTCCTCACAGAGATTACTTCTGTTTGAGCTGAAATGAAGTCCCAGTACCTAACAGGATCTTTTAGAGTTATTTCACTAACTGGTGATGAACAGAGGGTGGTTTCTGAGTTACAAATGATCCTGTTACCACCCTGCTGGTTATGCTATGAGTAAATTAGTGCAGTTACTGGGTGAGATGCGTGAGAGTAACTCAGGTTAAGGTTCTACAACTTAAGTGCATCTGTCAAGGTGTTTTATAAAATACATGGAGGCAAGAAAACAACGTGTACTTGGGATGAGTTAAGCATGTTTTGGCAAGAAGAGCATTTTTGTGAGCTTTTGTATTAGTATCAATCTCCCAGCCTCCCTTGAGTGCCAGCATAGTCCACATGGACTTCGAACTTCATTGTGTAGCAGGTCTCCTGTCGAGGCAAACGTTGTTAGCCCAAGGGATCCTCTTCAGAAATATCCCAGGTGTGCTTGAAAATGCTTTGCAATATCCACGTGGGAGTAAACTTACCAATGGATTTGGTTTGCAAAGATGGACAACAGGGAGTTATTTGGTTACAGTCCCAGATGGAATCAAAACTACGGAAGAGTTTCCTTTCACACTAAGAGCTTAGGTCGGTTGTGGAAGAGGAGCAAGCAGGTTTTTAAAGTGATCGAGTGCATCTGTAGCATTCTTTGTTCTCTTCCCCACTTGTGTCCAGCTCTTGCTGTGCAGCTCAGGTCTCGAAGTACTTGTAAATCTGGGCCACGTACTGCATCACGCTCTGCCAGTCGGGCCGGTCCGTGTGCATCATCTCGCTGAGCTCCTGCACAGACACAGCACCACGCTCAGGCAACCCCACCACAGCTCCTCTGGGCAGCTGAACCCACTGAGCACTTCTGCTTCCACTCCAGAGCCCCTCAAAGCCACGTACTTAAAGGGCCATTGGAATGATCCACTGGCCAAGTGCAGTTCTGAAATTTGTTGATGCATTCTGCAATCTAAAAGATTTCTTCCATCTGCAAAGATCAGTTCTCTACATAACTTCATTTAAGTTGCTGCTTCTTTGCTTCTGTATCTAGCTCATGAACCCCATAATAGTTTTCCCTTCATAATAAACTTCTCTCTCCCTTGTCATATAGTTAATTTTGGAAAAGGTTTTTTGAACAGTTTAACAAACAAATTATCTTTCTGTTTCTTAAAGCACTAAAACAAAAGGCAACGAAACAGTGTAACAGGCAAGTCTGTCCATAAAACTATGAATAATCTGGAGCTGGCATCCAGGAGGAGGACATAATCCATACCCTCATTTCAATACTGGATGATCTTCAGCGGTTCCTTCAAACTACATTAATTCTGTGATTCTACAAATTCTTTCTGGAAGTTCTCCTAACACTGTGAACTTCCTGATTGTGGTGCAGCCTTCCCCAGCACAGTGTGACACTTTGAGGGCAAGCTCATCACTGAGTGGCCACAAGCCAACAAGGAAAGGTGTTAGAATGGCGTGTGCAGCAAATGTTCCCTTGCTGAAAGGTTACTCACCAGGCTGGGTTTGATGCCCACACTTTCAGCAGCTTGAAATGCCAACAGCAGGTTTCTCTTCTGTAGAAATAAAAGTCCAAAAGGATTAACATCAAAGCACTACTGCTGAAGCTTTCCTTGCATCTGGTTAATCAGTAAGTTTAAATGAGCAGGTGTATTTGAAAACTAAACTACTGGATTCCATACTTGCAGACAGACTCTTTTTTGGATTAGTCAGGCACATTCACAAGTTCTTTGTCTTTGAATAGCTCATCTACTTCTGCCTGAGTGACACCCCCTGTTTTTGACAAAGAGGTTGTTGTGAAACTGGTTACAACTGGGAAAAAAACCCACCGAAGTTCTGTCTTTACTGTGAGTGAAAGGTTTCTGCAGAGGTGTTAACTAATATAAAGCATTCCTCTACATGATATAATTCTTACTGTAATAGATACTGTCTTTGTGTTTGCAGCACTTGCTGGACTCAGCCAACTTGTCACTGACTCTCCACCCAGCAGATCCTGCATTTCTCTCTGGGAGTTCACTGTTGGTTTCCTTCCCCTTTTCACCCATTCTGTTCACTGTGAATTCTGCAAATGTGCAACACAACTTACTTTGTCCTGGCTGTTGAGCTCCTGGTAAGGAATATGTGCAGGCAAGTACGTGTGCAGGAGAGCACAGAAGGCCAGCCCGTCACTCCAGCTGCTGCTGAAGTTGGTAATATCAATATTCTGTAAGAGAAAATACGAGCCATCCTTGAACAGTGCTACACGACAGAAGAATTCTCCAAACAATAGTTTTTATGCAGCCATGGAACAAAAACCCCAGAGCTGAGCTAGAAATATCTGTGGTGACACTCCCACCACTGCCAGCTCCGAAAGGAGGGAGGTGAAAAAGAAACAGTTGGAAAGAAATAGTCTTAATAGAGTTGGGAGTTTATAGGGACAAAAAAATCTTCCTCCTCTTGTTTCTAGACACTTGGATTGTTCTTTGCCAGCCACATCTCTTACTACAAAGAGATGCACTCAGGTGCACAGAGCAAGCCCAGTTTCCCTACTCTTGACAGCTGAGGTTGAGAACCAGGGGGGTTACAGTGACTACAGAAACAGAAAATTTTATTTTAAAGTCAGCCCATCTGCAGAGAACTCCTTTAAAATACAAGATTTCTGGGGGTACAGAGTGCACTCAGGGTTCTTCCCTGGGATGCTCCCATGGGGCACCGCTGCAGTTAGAACGGGCCCGTGGCCCAGTCCTGCTCCTGTGAACAAGGTGACCTTTCTGACACTCCTGTTTGCCCTGACTGGCCCCACCAGCACACTAAGGAATTCCCATGGCTAAGTCTTGCTGCTGTAGTAGCAGCTGTAAATGCTCCAAATTGTAAATATATGTAAATAGCTCCAAATGCCAGCTGAAAACAAAACAGGGAACTGACAGAGAGTAGGAGCTGCCGGAGCAGGGAGGCTCCGGGACTCGATGGAGCTGCACCACCTCCCACACCACAGCAGGTGTGCAGCCACCTCCAACCCTTCTCAGCAGCCACATCCTCCTGTGTGCTCAGCCTCAGTTCACACTCCCTGCCCCTTTGTTTTCTTTGTTTAGCTATTTCCTGGCTTCTTTCAAGCCTCCCCCAAAGACAAGGCTTTTACTGCAGCTCATACAACAGCTGATGCAGACACACTAAAACCCAGACAGGAATTATTTCAGCATGTGCTTCTTGCTTCTGATGCCTCCCTGATTAGTTGTCCAACCTGGACTTGGTCCAGTCAGACAGGATTTCAAATTAGTAATGAATGTCCATAACCAAACAGGACTCAAATTGAAGCAGTACAGAATATTCCAGGTTACAATACTCTGGCTGTAATAAATCTACAACTCTAACGGGCTCAGAAAGCAGCTGACATCCCCACACTGCACCAGCCACTGCACTGTACTGGGCTCTGTTAACATCTGTCAGCGGAGATAATACAAAAATGAGGCACTGGCTGAACACCATCACAAGAAAAAGAAATAATTTGCTCTGAAAGCTGCCTTGGCACTGCCTATTCCATAAAGTTGCACCATGGAAGTCCAACTTTGTGTGTATGGATTATTCTGCTTTCTCAAAGTTTCAGACAAACAATTTCCTTTCTATTTATCAATCTGCAGTTAGTGGGAAAGGACTGACTGCCAAGTTACAGAAGTGTTTTTACTGAGGCCAGTACGTTTTATCAGCAAATAGCCTATCATCAAATGCCAATATTCTCATTTTATATTGTAGGATAGAAATGGAAAATGGAGGTTGTTCCTCCCCTCTGCCAAAGGCCATGGAAACAGGAACAAACAGAGCCTTAGTTAAGCAACAGGACTAGACAAAAAGGCAAGGCTTGTTTGAGTGGGAACTCTAGCTATCCTCATTTTCATGACGCTATTATGAGACATGTGAGATATAAAACTGCTCCTTCACACAGTGTTTCACTATCCCAGCATCAGCCTAATGATGTT
The DNA here is from genome assembly GCA_013397975.1 of Machaerirhynchus nigripectus. NCBI lineage: Eukaryota > Metazoa > Chordata > Aves > Passeriformes > Dicruridae > Machaerirhynchus > Machaerirhynchus nigripectus. The sequence continues at coordinate 268,134 of VZRQ01002808.1, read as the reverse complement.
ACTTGCCCTTGTAATTTTAAATACACCTAAAACTCTTCTCCTCTTCCCAAACCACAGTATCTACAGATAAAAAGTGCTAATTATCTACAACAATCAGAACTAGGTCCAAAAATCCTCACCTCCCCAACAGCACTGTACAGACAGTCATCCTCAGAAGCTTTTGGTTCTAAGTCTTACAAACAAGCAAAAGTTCAAGGATGGGGTTCTGCTGACCATATTTGAACCACAGATGAAAGCTGCTGCAAAGTGGTTTGCCACAATCTACAGCAAAAACGAACTCAAATCTGAATTTTTGTCCTAAATGCAAACCCAAAACAAACATTCAAAGGTTCAGCTCAACTGGTCAGTTCACAGCACAGTAACGAACACCTAGGCATACTCAGGCCCACTTAGCTCCATTTTTACATCTACCAAGAATCAATGAATTTTAGGGTTGTTTTTTTCTGTAAACAAAGGCATTTCCATTTCATACACAGCATAAACCCCTCTCCCTGGCACTTCATCTTGGCTTCTGTGTTAGATGCTTTTCAGTTTGGGATATAAGGACATGGTAAATGAAAAGTGATCTGTGTTTTGCTACACTGCAGCTTTATTTGTAATACCTCCCCACTCCACCACACCAAGAGGAATTAAGTCAAAATAGAGACAACTCTGATTTCTCGGAAGATCTCTGGCTCCCCTGAAGCCATTTAAAAAAAAAAAAGGAAAACAATCTAGGGAATGAACACCTCGGAAACTATTCCCTCCTCTTGATTACTTTGGCAGCGGAACCCGTCTCAGTCTTGCTGCCACACCTCTCTCCCTGTTCCTCAGCCCACAGCCCCTGAATGTATGGGAGCTATTTGTGCCCATGCTGGTTGTTAATGCACAGCTCCAAGCTGCAGGAGGGTGATTTCTGTGTCCCAGCGTGCTCACAGCAGAACCCCCACCCCGAGCTCTGAGAAGCTGCACGTGGCTTCTCACGAGACACCCAGAAAGGATGGCACCACTCAATCAGAGTGAGTGCAGGGACAAATGGGAGAATGGAGTAGGGACTCAGATCAAACTGAGCTGCAGCATTCACCAGGAAGGGGGGAAAAATTTGCTGCCGCAGCACATCCTGTGGTCACTGGTACCCAGTGCCTGTCCTCAGCACACTCACAGTGTCACCAGTCAGTGAAAACACTTAATTCTCTTCAAGCTCACAAGTGAACTCCTCTGTAATTGATAATTACACTGGGAATGTTCAGACTGGGATCTGGGAGCACACCAGGGAGCACAGCTACCCAAGTACCAAAGCACCCCGTACAGTTTGTTTCCATGAACATTCAGTAAAATTTAAAAAAGAAATATCCAGGCGATGTTATTTAGATAACAAATGTACAATCTTGGATATTAGTGTCAGGTCAAGCCTAAAAGACACAAAACACCTGGAAGTGACTGACCTCAGCCCCCCATCCTGGGAGCAGGACCTCTGCCTGCAGATAACAGAGCCCTCAGAGAGCCACGGTAAAGACACCCAGGGAAATCGGTGTGATCTGTTCTAACTGAAAACAATTCCTTGTTTGTCTGAGGAAAAACACACCACCCCATTAGATTTCACTCGATCTTTGACTCCAAGCAAAAAGCAACAATGACATCATGCACTCTTCATTACAGTCTGAGTACGCTAAAATCCTGATACAAGATATTCCCACTATGCACATGTTACTGTGCCCACAGCAATGGCTCTCTGAGTCACAGTTTTCTCCCCGAGACCCAGAATTATCAATTACAGACATGAATCAGCTTGAAGCTAGCCTGGAACTCTGTGGAAGAAAGCCTGCAATAAATATGACTTGAGCATCATTACTCCCACCCTTCCCTCAGCATCCAGCATCCCCTCCTGCCTCTCCCAAGTCTCTGGTATGGAGTGACACACCAGGAACCTGCCAGGGTGGCTGATCTTGGAGGTTCAGCCCATGCAGAAGATAAACCTAAACACTTTAAAACAAATATATTGAATAAACAAAAGGGAATTGCCTTGTTTTTAACAGCAGCTCTCCCTCAAGTGGCTCAGCTTCCTGCTGTCCCTCTGGCTCATCACAGCTCAGACCCTCAGTGTTTGTAAGTGGATATATTTAAACACCTATCTGAGCAGGAGCCACAGCTCTGCACATCTGGACTCTGACCTAATGCAAAATGGATCAAGGTACCTCAAAAGGCAACTTCCAAAGAGGACCCAAACCTACCCATCTTTAACAACAGCTGCACGAAACTGCAGATCTAATTTGATTTATTACACCCTAACTGGCTGGGGCCAGGTTAACAGGGTTCAGCCAAAAAAGTTCTATTCATAGGACTCTTCAGGCTATGAGTGGGCAAGTTCTAAGCACCTCCTAAGAAGCAACATGAGGGAAGGACGGCTCCTTTTAGCATGACTGAGCCTTCTGAACGACCAAAACACTCCAGTTCATCTGAAATGCTCCAGCAAAGACACGAAACATCTGGGCAATCTACTGGAAATATGGGTGAATGGGAAGTGTGGTCAGGCCCAGTTAACAGGGATGGAAGGCATGAATGCCTGAAATTAAAGGCTGCCTGGATTCTTCTGTAATTGCAGGGTGCAGGCAGATGACAATTGCACAGGGCTATTCTCGATGGGGAGCTGCCAAGTCTGAAGTGATTTGCGCATCACATCGAGTCCCTCTACTGCCAGGAACCTTCCTGAATCCTCTTACCAATCTTTTTTCTTTTAAATGGAATACAGCAAAAAGTAGTGCCTTTTGATTAAAAGACATCAAACCAGCAGTGCTGTGTATTGTATGGAGATTAAGTGGGCAGCCAAGACTGGGGAGGAAGCCAGGTGACCTCCTATCCTCCAGGCTGTATTAATATCCCTGGCTCAAATGGTTCAGGCAACTGCAGTCTCCATAAGAATTGCTTTAAATGTCTTTGAAACTTTGTGTTTCTATCCCATAATCCATATTTCTAATGCTTTTCTCAGCAGGTCAGTAAGCCATGCATCTTATTGCTGGTTACACATGCACAGAGCAACAGAGCTCAGACCACAAAATGCTCCTGAAAATACAGTTAAATCACGCAATAACAGCCCTATGAACTGAGAATGAACTGATGCCAGCTCCTTAAAAGCCATGCCATTTACTACATTTCTTTTTAGAAAGAATCCCTGCTTCCCATCACATTTCTAGGTTCTGTTTGCTCCTTCCTCCACTGCTGCCACAGGTGCTGCTTTGGGTTCACCATTCATCATTTGCTTCAGTAAGTGTGAATTAATGAGCCCTTTAGCAAAGACAAGATATTAGAGGATTTATGGCTGTATTTTTTTTTTTTTGCAAAGGCATCAAACATCAATTTACTACAGAATTCACATGGAGCAGAGACATCTAGAGAGAGNTGGCTGTATTTTTTTTTTTTTTGCAAATGCATCAAACATCAATTTGCTACAGAATTCACATGGAGCAGAAGACATCTAGAGAGAGGAAATTTTAAAAGGATATTATGCATCCTACACAAAGATGTTTCAGCTCCCAGCTATTTCAGTCTCAAAAGCCAGAGAAGATACCAAAAAGTCAGGCAGATCCAATTTTCTTATATTAACTTTCCTACCTGAGGCAGGCTGCCAAGAATAGGTGGAATGATGCTCTCTAAAATTCTGTGTTTAAAACAAGCTCATCTGCAAAGGAGTTGTCCTACAGACATCATTCAGAGTGAATTGTAAAATGATCTGTGCACTCTTCAAACTCAGCTCTTTCTTCCTGTGGTTCAGGACCTCTCCAAGGCAGCTTAGGTCTGGTTATTGTGGTTACAAGAGAGAGGTGGTGCTGAAATAGCTGAAGTTTTCATGAGATTAAGAAATGAAAGTAGAAGCAAATGGGAGACAGTTAAGATAATAGTGCTAAATTAATTATGAAACCTCCCATTTCCTTCGCTTGCAAGGCAAGATCCCACTGACACTGAAACCATCCCTGCAACCAGTCAGTGAGTAACCAAACAGCTCTAATAGTGCCTTCAGGTCTACTGCTCCTTTTTATTTGCATTTTTACATATAAAGACTGACTTTTTGTAATGAAAACAAGTTCTAGTGAACAAGGGCTGAGAGTAGCTGCTGGCACAGCATATAACACACAGTGGATGAATTTGAACCCTTCCTAGCAAATAATGTGAGATGTTTTGAATGTAAATAACCCCATGACAACATCCTCATTACTAGAAGCCACCTACTTCAAAGGTCTCACTAAAGGTTAGTAAAGTTACAGGGGTTTGCACGTATTCCTGTTTGGGCCTTGATTTATTGCTTTGCATGAGAGGGAGAAAGTGTATAAAACTGAGTTTACAGGGAGCTGGTTGGCTGTTACACAAACATACAGGACCAAATGAGAGCTGGTCTGAGCAGAAGCAATTTTACAGATGTGTCTGGGTCATTTCAGAGATGAGGTAATGGTGACAAAAGATATTTATCAAGTGTGACTGGTATTTCTGTAATTTCCACCACTCACATTCCGTGGGAAGGCAGAGCAAGAGTCAGTTCTGTCTGGAGAGGCAGAGGTGGATTACACAGCAAGACCAGGGACGAAGGAGTTCTCCCTCTTGTAATAATCCCATTAGCTACAGATGAGTTCTGGGCTTTGCTCTGTGTGCCTCTTGTGCTTTTCAGCCTAAACGACCCCTGTTATGCTCACCTGCTGCAAGGCAACTCCCTGCCTGCCACACAGCTGCCACTTCCATCGGTTTTCTCACCAGCTCCTATAAATGCTGAATGCCACAGAGAAGAGACAGACTGGGCTGTGTCCCTTCATTCCCAAGGCTGCAGCAGTGAAGATGTAGCAGCACAGCTCCAAGGACCACACAGATACTCTGGGGAGGAGGGGAGGGAGAGAGGGGGGGAGGAATTAGCTCCACTCTGTGTCCAAGACAGCAGCACAGCTACTTCCTGCCTGGAGCCCTGGTGCAGAATTGCTAATGACCACACTGGCTGCTCCCACAGCTCTTTCTCATTATCTGGATTGAGAATTCAGAGATTAGGCATGTCCTGGAATTCCTGGGCAGAGGGGCAGGCTGCAGCAGGCTCAGGGCAGAGGATGGAAACAAGCTGGGGAGAGGTCCCACCAGCAAAGGTTACTGGTGGACCAGCAGCAGGGCCCAGCTGTCTGCCAGTTAAATTCCCAGTTTGGAGCTGCTCCAGCTGGTGACCAATCAATTCAGTGTTCCCACTGATTGTCAGTGCAGCCAGGCAACACAAGGGAAGTGTCTTGGACTTTGGGATGGACAGAATGCAAATGCTATTTTTAAAAGTACCCAGCAGGATAGAAAGTTACACATGAGAGAGCTGCATTTATTTTATCCCTCCAATCAGGGCACTTGGATTTGTTTACAGGACAAAGCCCTCTATGTGAAAAAAGGCAGAGCTTGGCTCAAGTTATTTGGCTCTGCTGGGGAAGCAGGTTTGTGCACTGCATCACTGAGAAGGGGGTTTGTACACTGGTCATCAACCTGGTTATTCCCCACACGCCAAGATGTGGCTGCTGCATTTTCATTTCAGACACCAACCCTGGGTCCAGGTGGGACATACAGAGAAACTGCCTGAACACATCCAGCCATAAGTATTTTTATTTAGGAAAATAAGACTTTTTTTTTGCTTGCTCAGCAGGTTCTGGCCAGCAGCCTCTGATTCTGGAAAAAAACTGGGACTATCTTCACAATTTCAGCCTGTATTTTAATGAATTAAAATCTCTCAAGATTGTCCTTTTTATCAGAGCATCTTTCTAAGTATTACTGAAGTTTACATCCAATGATGTGGTTCTGTGACCTATATTTTAAGTGCTAGGAAGATCAAGGCAATGCTATAATGTAAGACTACCAAGGTCACAAATATGGTCCATAGGAGACCTGGGAGCAGAATTCCTCACCAATGTATTGTCAATTTTTATTTAAACCCCATGTTTATTTAAATCCTATCTCACGAGCTATTAGCAATACTCCTTTCCACTTTTGTACAGATAGGAAAAGTCAACATCCTCCTCTTCATCAAAGATCAGAGAAACACAGAGAGAGCCAGAAGTTTCATCCGCTTCTCAGGAGCTCACAGAATATACCAATAACTTCCTGAGAAAACCCCATTGCTCATATATCCTGCTTCTAAATGTCAAAATGTCACAAGTGCTGTGGACACAGAGCTCTCTAGGTCTGTGTAGCCTCTCAGGAGAGAAGGGCTGGCACTGGGACCCCAGGGGACGTGTCACTGTTCACCAGAGCAAATGAGGTTGTGTCACTGGCGTGACTCAATGCTTTTTCCTGCTGGCTCAGCAGGGCCTGATCTCAGGGACACAGGTCGGTGTGGCACAAGGGGAATCTCCCCAGCCCTGCCCAGAGCAGAGACTCTGCCATGAACTCAGAATGAGATGCCATGCAAATCTGGAGGGGTTTTGTGCAGTGCTTTTTTTCACCCACATCACACAGCCCAGGAGTTTTTTGTTTTGCTGGTTATCTTCACGAGACCACAGCACTGTGGGAATTCCAGCCTCTCCAGGCTGCACATAAACCGTGCAGAACAGCAGATGGGATTCAGCTCCTTGCTTAGAAAAATGAACCTGTTCATCTGCTCCTCAGTGCTGCTGCTGAATTAGGCAATGCCACTGCCTACCTCCTTCTCATGAGCAGTGAAATATTTAGATAGAAACCTGGTCAGTTTAGACAGAAACCTGAGAGAGAGACTGATACAATTTGGAAATGTAATGGAACAGTTTTAGGCTACTTGTTGACACAAACACAAAATGCAGTGTAGGAAGTGCACATCTGGTGATTAAGAAACCACTGGGTTCTCTTCTGTATTTCCTTAGGACAGGGCACAGCTGTGCTGGGATTCTCAAGGCTTTAAAACTAAGCTCCATTATACTGGTGTCAAAGGAAGTGTTGGAGCGAGCCAAGTCCCAGGAATGACATTCTGACCGGGTTCAGAGGGTTGATCCTGGGTTTTGTCCCATTCAGCTCCAATTCTGGTGAAGAACCAACTTTGCTGGAACTGCCAGCCTGAGCACCAACCCTGAGGACTGTGGTAGCATTTATATATTATATATATATTTTTTACATTATTTACACAGCTCTGTTCACTCTCTGCAGTCCAAGATGATGCCTGTGAGGCCGAATGCTCAGCTGACAGCTAGAACAGATTAATGCTTAAGTAGACAGAGAATGTCAAATCCTCACACTAATGACGTACGAAGAAGCAGCAGACTTCTTGTTTCTAAATATAACCCTTATTTTCCAGAATAAAGAAGAAATCTTCAAACACGGATGTGTTAAAATACATCTGGCCATGAAGGAGCTTTGGGATCTCCTATAAAGCAGGTCCTCACAAAGTGCAGCCCCCGGAGTGCACCTGCTTGATGCATCAGCAGTCCAAAAATTGCCATCCTGGCTGTGTGACCCAGCAGAGTCCATCTCCCAAAGGAGAATGGTCCCATGACCACCTGACCAAAGGGAATATGTTATGTCCATCTTTGGGTCACACTTAATCCGTGCTGGATCTCATCCAGCCAGCAAACAAGGCAAAAAAGCATCAGAAAAAGCAGGGGCTAACAACATGGAATAGGGCTTGAGAACAAGGAGGGTTTGGAGGAAATACTGCCTAGCATAAAAAGGAATGCAAATTCCTGTGAGGAAAAGAAAGCCACAAATTCATAAACAAAAAGCTGGTATTAGTCTTAGTTTAAACTGAACACAAAAGGATAAAGAGCTTTATATTACACCCTCTGCCAAACCACCAGTCGAGCAGTCTCTTGCTATAATGACTTGACAAACAGCAAATGCTGCAACAGCTTTGTTTTCCTCCCTAAGCTTTTGTGTCTCTGCTCCATGAAGAGCTGCCTTGGTCCACAGCTGGGGCACTGCCACTGCCGCAGGGAGGTGATACAATGCAACGGCTTGAAAGCACAGCTCAGGAATACATGAAACACAAACACCTTCAGAGGTACAGCTGCCATTTCCCTTTATCAGTTCTAAGACACTCCTTGTCTCCTCCTATTTAGCATTCTTCTACCTAAAACAACCGCACGGCTTCACTGTAAGAGGTGGTGGCTCTTCAACAAGTGGTGGATCCCAAATAGGTCCTGTTAAACCTACCATAACTTTGAACAAAAGAATAACCACGAATATGCACTGGAGGAAAGAGCCAGTCTCAGATCCTCTTTTTCTCCGTGCCACAGGAAGGGTGTGTAGGGGTTGGAAAGAGCATGAAAACAGTTCTTTTAAGCAAACCATATTCATTAACATGGTAGCAATTCCTTCCCCTCTGGAGAGAATGTGTGTGGCAGAAACAATCATCCTCAATTCTAATGATCATGGTTTAAGTGCCTCTTAAAGTTCTCTCTTTTCACAATGCACCCGTGAATAGCAATAGACTAATCTAGAGAGGTTTGGCCCCTTGACAAATGGTCTCCACAGAGAGCAGAGAGAGTCAGGGCACTTAAATGACACCACAGTCACTAATGACATGATTATGGAAGGTGATAATGCAACAAGAATGACTCTCAGCAGCTTCCAGGAGTTCCAGCTCACAGGAACTAAGCCTGTTAGGAAAGAGGCACCCAATTCCTGCTTCACACCGCTGCTAGGATGTATCATCTTTTTAAATAGATGGGAAAAAACCCACAAGACAACAGAGAAAAAGCTATTTTAACACAAACAGCATACTCTCAGCAGGCTTTGTGGTTTAAAGGACTTGTGGTAAATGAGTTTCAGAGCCACAAAAGCATTTCTCAAGCCTGGTCACCTCATGGCCCAGCATTACACACCATGATGTCAATGAACTCAGAGAGGCAGAAGGAACAGCCTGTGTATGGCTGGCAGAAGAGAGCCTGTGCCAGTGCACAGTTCTTACAGGGAACCACACATTACATTCATTTTTTTAAGGTGGAGATTTTCCACCAGGAAGTTTTGCACAAAGACACTGAGCCCAAAGCCTGATTTCACCACAAGTCTTTTTACTGCTGAGACTTTTTTAGCACCTCCCCTGCATAGTTATTCAGAATCAATGGCCAAAATGCCAGATAACATTAATCTGGGCACCAAAACATGACAATTGAAATAATATGATGTATCATGGCACAGTTTATGCAATCCCACTTTCATATTCTTTTCTCCTTGTCATTAAACTGAACTTCCACTTTATTTTCACTCCAGTGATTCTGTTTTCCTGTTCCCAGTACTCTTTCTCCTTAGTATGCATATCTTTTTGATATCAAATCACTGTTTAAATAAGGATCTTAGAATTGACACAGTCAATTACAGAAACATAGATGCTTTCATGTTTCCCCTCAGTTACTGTAAACTCATGCAATTTCTTTTTTTAAAAAGCAAACAAAACCCTCCAGGCCACTACTCATTTGTGTTGCACTTTTCTCCCACCTCACCCCAGTGTCCCTGGTTTGTTTTATGAGATTGCCTCCTGGGGAACACGCTGAAGTTCAAAGCCAGGGAATGTTCCCAGTGTAGTCCATGCAAGGATAGCTTATGGTTGGATTTGATTTTAAATTAAATAAAACTAAATGATTCTATATTTGCCAGGAGCAGGATGACAATTTCTATCTACAGCATAAGTTTTGTGTGAATTAAAGCATTTAAAAAGCAGAGTCCTGTGTGCTGGTCCCTAGGTCTCATCCCTACATACCTTCCTAGGTCACTAATCCAGCCTTCCTCAGGGAATCTGGGACATGGAGAGTAGCTGCTACTGAGAGTATCAGTTATTCTAAGCCATTTTGCTCATACCGCTTGAGGAAATCATAATTTAAACAGAAAGGAATCCCCCTCTTCCTCGCCAGCTCAGATGAGGAACTGCTATCACACGTTTCACCACTGAAAACAGAAGTTAGGCAGCCAAGCAGCAAGTTTTTTATGCTCTCATTCTACCGTGTCACAGGGCTGAAAAGAGTTTGCATCCAAACTTCTCCCTGGTTCTGGGCTTCATGTGAGGAATTACGTGACAGATTATCCTGGAATTTGCACAGATGATGCCTCACAGACAGGGGTGTTATCTCTGGAAAAGAAGCCATGCACGTCATCGGGGTTCTGCTCTGTGGAGTTCATTACCTCATTCCACCCTTGCAGTGGCTGAGGCAGGAAGGAGGATGACGTTCTTTACTCCGTTTCTTGTACTCAAGAATGATAAAAACTCCCTGTGGAGTTAAACATCAGCCTTATCATGGGAGTGCAAGGGTCTGGGAAAAGCAAGTTCATGATGAGTTAGTGAATGCACAGCAAAGAGTGCAATGGGAATGAGAAGCTGAGGAATAATGTCCAAGAGAGAATCCCTCTAAACAAAGCAGTGAAGGTGGAGAGGCAAAATTCTCACCATAAATCAATACCACGATTGGGCCTTGGTTCTTCTGACTTTAATATTTACCCTGAGATGCCACACGGGCCTCTATATTTGCAAAGCCACATAATTATTTCTAAAGTCAATTATTTCTAATTGACTAAATTCACTTAGTCAAACTTGGGTGTAAGTCAGAGAAAGAAACCTACAGGCTGATGCTCAGAGAACACTTCTAACAGTGAACTCATCAGAGTTAGATTGTTTTAAGAGAGTGGAGGAAGATCACCACAAGTGCCATTTCAAACAAAAAAGGGCAACACTACCAGGAGAAAGTGGTACTTGAGAGAAGGGTTTGCTGGCTTAACAGAAGTTAGAATTGGAAAAGTTGTAGTTCATTAATTGTTTTCTAAGGACTGCGTGGGAATGTTCCCACACACTTTCAAATCCAAGCCCAGGAGAATTTTAGTAGAGGAGATAAAACATAAATCAACACAGTGTAGAACACACAATCAGCACTGCAGCCTTTAGGGCAGAACCACAGAACTGGAGGCTAAACACTAACCCTGGCCTTACTCTTGCTAAGCTGTGTCTGAAGTCAAGAGCTTTCTCCAACACCTTCCTTCTGGGAAACTGCTGCGAGTCAGATGAACACACCAGGGCTAGGAAACAACTGAAAAGAAAGCTACTGTCTTCTCTCCCAAACTCCTGCACCCTGCAGCTAATGCTTCATAAAGAGCTGGTGGGGAAGAAAAATAATATTTTATTACTGACTTTAAAAGATGGAGTCTGCTTTTATTAGAGACTTGCTCCAGGGTGCACATCATGTGGTGATAACTGCTTTTGTCTTTTGCTCCAAGTAACAAACAATATTATTCTTAAGAAAGAAAACTCCCAACATTATACCCAACCAAGACTTTCCTGCACACCCAGCCCCTATCACAGGATGAGATATTGTCTGGAACTGCCTTCCTTGCAGAACCAAAGGCTTAACTCAACTGCACCCCAACGTGAGCCAGGCAAGCACAGCGATGGCCATGCAAGACCTGGACAAACCATTGTCCCTGTTCAGCAGTGAAAGTCACTCTGCAAAGAAATGAGACAGCCTCAGGCAGCCTTTGTAAAATCAAGGTGCAAACTTCATTCGGTCAAGGCCGCACAACGAAATATTTCCTTGGCTTTGCAGACAGAACTAAAGAAAAAACACAATAATGTATTGCCCACAGAAACCTGTAGAAAAAATATTAGGATGGATTTTCAAAAGTTGATGCCAAATTGAGGCTGCTGCACATAGACACACTGTTTCTCACCACCAGCAACCTTTGGTGCAGTAAATATTCTGGGGTTTGCATACAAATTACTTATGACAATGCAATACTGGGGACTGCAGAGCTAGAGAAATCTGAAGGAAGAGGATGGAAACATCCCATGGAAGGAAACATGCAAAAATCAGCATACAGTAATATTCATATTTCTTTGAAGTGACATTGCTTACTGCACACCTGTAGGAAAGTGATTTAAGGAGAAAGGTACCTATTCCCTTACCTGGTAACCTTCAGTCTTCTTTTGGCACCATTTCAACAAAGCATTCCTCTTGGAACCCCCATACTCCCGAGCCAGGGCTGCCAGGGGGTCCTTCCTCTCCACACTAAACCAGGAAAGAAGGGAGAAGACAATAAATACATTTGAAATCTCCGAGTTTTTATCAGTGTGGAAATAATATCTGCATGACTAAGCAGAATGGCAGCACAGAACATGAACACAAACCAAACTGAATTCGCTTTTGGAGCTTGCATTTAGTATTTTCCTTTACACGAGGCAAATTCAGGTGGTGCCACTGCACACAAAGAGCTGAAAAAACAGAACCTGTGGATGTCCAGTGGTGTGTGTTAACCAAACATTTCTCCTATTATTTTCATCAGCTTTACTTATACAATATTCAAGTAATCTCTTTATTTTATATATTGAAAACTAGGATTTAGGGTGTAAAATTGAAAGAAACTGCCTGAAGAATCTGTAACAGCAAATTCACAGAGCTGAGCTGCTGCAGAACAAGTTATTGAATAAAATCAAAGACGTGAAAGCTGAGGACATTTAAAGGCCAGCAATCAAAACACCCACACTGTCTCCATTCTGTGGCTTCTACTGGTAGGAATAATGGTGGAGATCAGAGGAAAATACATGTTTTTTCTCAAGAGAGACGAAAATTATGTGTCCAGTTTCCTTCACCCCTCAGAGCCTTTGGTTTTTAGCTCACCACAGCAAACAAAATGACAGAAAGATAATGAGGGCTGACCACATGTACACATGATGGAAGTCTTGTGTACAACTCAGCAGCTCCTGAAAGCTTGCTAGCCTCATTTCCTCATTTCTCATCTTACAGATACCTGTGATCACTACAATCTGAATTTTGGTATCTGGATCTGACAGAGCCTGGTAATTCCCAAAGGCCAGCCAGCAGACTCTGCTCTGGAGACAGGGTGCTTCAGATTAAAATATTTATCTTGCTGCCAGATATTGCTGTTGGTCTTTCCCGTTTTTCCCAGGAAACTGGGCTGGTACCTGAGTTTGCTTTGGGGTTTCAAGCAGCTGGGGGTAGAGGAAAGCATCCTGCTGCTGAAGGCCATCGGGGGTTTGCTCAGGGATTCCAGGGAGGGGCTTTTGCGGAGGTAATGGTCGGGTTTCAGCTCTTCATTTCTCCCCTTCAGAAGGTCTGTGGGAATTTAAAAAAAAAAAGCTGTCAGTTTGCAGCCTGAGGAATTTGATTAATCACCGTGCTGCCACCCCAGCACACAATATGTAGTCTGTTGTTTTGATTCTAAACAAATGTACTCATTTGTTCATTAAACACACATGGGGCTAGGAAACCTTGAGCAGATTAGAGGTGACCACAAGAAGGAATGGCTTTGATGATTTCAACAGTACAGGCTGCCTGGTTTCCTGTGATTGATGCTCCTGCTGGGGGGTAGGGGCCTCAGGTGAATGAAGGGAAATACCAAAATCTACAGTCCTAAAGGTTCAAAAGCTGAGCACCAGATATCTTCACCAGATGACTGAGCAGCCCTAGCACAATGATTTATTTTCTGCCATCAGCAGACTTGTAACAAGAAAGCCTCTTGTCTCCTGAATACAGCCCAGGGAAAGGCACTTATCCCACATGGTGTCTGGCATCCACTCTGACATAACTTTGGGAAGGCTCAATATATTGACAGCAGATGCATCTGTATTTTTCTTACACATATTATGTCATTTATAGAATGTATTTATATGTTGTTATACAGTCAAAAGAAAATCATTGCCTATCAATATGTGAGGTGATGTAACAAGCCAGGGCTGCACACCATGTTATCAGAAATTGCTGAATGTGGGGGACAATTTTTTCTCCTCTTTTTCAGTCACCTCCCTATGATAATTATCAATTGATGGAACATCACCAAGGTGTGAATTCCTTCTCAGCTTCGGCTTCCTTTGACTTACTTCTGGGTGCTAGAAAGTCCAGATGGAGCCAGCAAACCTCTGACTCTCAAAGATCACAGCCAAAGACCAGCTCTGGGTGAAGTAATCTGTGCTCCTCTCCAACTATGTAACATTTGGGTCACATTAGGGACATCACAGAACCCTGCTGTGACACTGCTCAGATGGAATCAGCCAGAAGATTTTTATTATGGAGACTACTTCACTCTGTATTTCCTTGGGGATAATGTTTGATTCAGTGTTGTTTGCATAGGGCTTGGATCAACTGCCTTCTAGGATTATTTAGATTGGAACCAGAGCTATTACAACTTTACAGTGAGTAACCCTTTGCTATGGATTATTGGAACTAAATTAAATCCAGGTATAAAGAGAAGCTGTAAATACAGGAACTTGTTGGATAATCAACCATAAATTTTTACCATACAACGGCTTCTAAAATATCTGTTGATTGTAACAGATTTTCACAGAACCACTGTCTATGGGTAACAACAGAAATTATCCAAGGCCCAGAGTGGGATATTTATTGTCAAGGACTGGCATTGTATTACACAGCTGATAAATTATTTCACTCTACAGTAAACTGGTAGAGATTAAAAAGGTCTTATGTTGTGTTTGGGATCTATACACTCATGCAAGACTTCCTGGAAACCAACTGATACAAGAAAATAAACCCTGTCCATTCCCCTAGACAGAAGCAGACACTTCTGCTTGCTTAGCATTCACTCCTGCAGAACTCAGTAACACACACAAGATGTCACTTGTTTATGCTGCCATCTACCCTATAATCTGTTTTGCTGTTCTCCATCTCTGACTGATGGAAGGGGAGCCTTGGCAGAACATCTGAAGAGTCTAAAAATGAAGCCAGGTTCTAATTTCTCTCCTGTATTAGCACACAATTGCAGAAAATCCAGGCTACCCATCAAGAAGTTGTAACTGGTTTTTTTTTTTTGTCCCTCCCTGCAGTTTCACTGCAGGAATATAACATTTCATTTGTCCTTAAAAATTCAAGAATCTGCTGTTGCTAGCTTTGATTCCAATGCAACAACTACATTCAGGACCAGATAATCAAAATAAAGGGCCCTAGAGAAAATGGGAAACAAACACTGGTAGAAAAGAATATTAAATGACAAGAGAACAAAAGCAAAGTGTGAAATGAAAACAAACTCATCTCTTGAGAACTCTCAAAACAAACTATTTCCAGCCCAAATATGACTGCTCCTAAAACAGTCACATCGGTATCTGAAATGTTTGATGTATTTCAAATGAAGCTCAATTTAAAAACAAATAAACCCTCAGAAGACAGTGCTTTGGGCTTGTTCCAGAGACATACATGTTGAACAAAATCCAACCCTCTCCAGTTCCACAGCGTGGATTAGAGAGGTGCCATGGATACTTTGGAATAAAGAAAGCGAGTTTGTGTTGGCAAACCACAATAAATCAGCTATTTTTTAGTTATGACTAAGATGGGAATAAAAGCACAACAAAATTAATAAGTTCTTTAAAACAAAGGCACTGGAGGCACTTTTCATGTTTCCTTTGACCATGTAAGAAGAGGAAAAATGGCCCAGGCAGAGGCCAACAGTTAATAACAAGTTTAATTAACAAAAGGAGGCAGTATCTGCATTTATCACAACTCACCTGCCAGAGGGAGGTCTGACAGATCTGCATGCCTGGTGATGCCCTTGCTGGCTGGCTTGGCATTGGTATAGACAGCATGTCTCTGTGAAACAAAGGTGCAAAAGGTAATTAAAGGAGTACTGGCCATCAGGCTGAGATAGGTGAGCAGAAAGAAGTTCCCGCTGTCTCAAGATCACAAAGCACGTGGAGGGACACAGAAACCTTTCAGCAGGGTAACAGCTGGACCTAGAGCTGGATCAATAATTGTGAGAAATAAAAGGACAAAGGGACAGGATTTTATCTGGTAATACACTGGTTCCTGACAGTTTCACACTTCTATTTCTATGATTTTTTCTCTTGCCAAGCACAATTTAGTGTCACAAACCAAAAGTAAGGATGCCTGTTCTCAACCCTGACTCTGTTCCCAGCACCCTGAGTTGTATGTCAGGAGGATTCTTGTCTCTGCAGCCCCAGCACCAGTTTTCAACATTAATATCCCATCATCAGGCATTAATACAAAGTTCCCAGACCTTACTGGATAACTGGGAGCACACACCTTGGAAACTTCAATCCCACGTCTCCCAACTCACATGCCAGCTCCCCAGCTCAGTGTGATGTTCCTCGTATCTCACTCCCAATAACTGAAACCTCTTTTCTGGCCCATGGTGATAAAAGTTCAGAACTGTATTCCACAGAGTTCACATCCGTCCACTGAGACCTCTAAGCTGAAGTCAAGACAAACTCACTTTGATCCTTTTTGTTAGGACCACAGCATTTGATGTTCCACAGCAAACAAACAGATGAGTTTCCCCTTCCCCCTGTCAGCAGATGCTGGAGCCAGCACCGTGTCCACCTCTTTTGATTCTACAAGGACAGAGAGAGCTCCTTGTACCTGCATTGGGGAAACAGCAGCTGCTGGGGCTGTCCTCACTGGAATTCCACTGAGAGGGCTCCTGGGCACCTTGTGAACAGGGATATTTTGTCCACTGCTACCTGCAAGGAAAAAACATGGAAACATCTGGATTTCAAACCCAACTCTTGTCAGAACAGGGAACCCCTGTGTTGTGACACTCCACAGGTATTTATGCACCAAGCACTGACAGAAAATACCCAAGCAACAAGCAGAGCCTGCTCATTGCCAGAAAATTTTTTACTACAAACTCCAATGTTCCAATACCTGAGCATCCCAAGTCAAATGACTTTATCAGTGACTTCACAGTGGCTGCAGATTCTGGGGGCGTGGGAGACGCTCTGCTGAGGCAGACCCCCTGCCAGCGGCTGGCTGTGTCTGACTCCAGGGAATCCACCTCTTCAGCTGCCAGCCTGCAAAGCACAAACCACATCAAAGTCAGGGCCAACAGGGAGTGCAAGCAGAGATTAAAGCTCTTCACAGGTAGTGAGGCAAATCCAACAATGTGCAGGTTTTTCTGTGATGCCCAGAACAGGGACCACTCACTCTTAGAATATTCAGGTCCTTTCCTTGCAGTGCCTGGCAAACACTAAATCACTGGGTCTAACAAACTTTTCTGCACTGTTAAACATTTCATCCCCATTCCCAATCCTCACACAGGACGGAGGATATTCGTAGGAAAAACCAAAAATAGCAGCTTGATGAGACTTTTGAGTAATCATCAGTAATTACCTGAAGATGGGCTTTCCATACAGCACAGGTGCCACGGGGCTACTGTAGCTCTGTTTATAATGAGGAAAGCAACCAAAAAGCAAATACAATTCAGAGCAAAAACTCAACACTTACAACTTAGCAACAGAGACATCTGCTGAATAAATGAACCCTCAATCACAGTCCATAAGCACTTAATATGGGGAATCAAACTTCATCATAGCAGACACAAGAATGCCAAAATCCAATGGCTGGAATGAAGATAGACAAACCAAACAGAAAAGGTTTCATATTTTAAAAGGACAGTTAATTAAGCTACTCCTTTGAAAAGAAATTCTGAAGTCAAGATCAGGTGCTGGACTTACAGGAATTCATACAGGAAAGCCCAGAGCTGTGTTAAACATCAAATACAATCACACAGTAAAACTGTTGCTTCCAGTCAAGTATTGTACATGATATTCTTTAGAGACTTACCTGTATTTCTCAGGTAGACTTGGAGTGCAATTAATTACCTAGCTTTAGTTTAGGAAAGCTGCAAGCAAATTAAGTCTAGTCATGTAAAAAGAGATTATTTGTACCTCTCCCACCTGCTCAGAACCCACACAGGAGCTGCTGAGCAGCAGGTTCTGAGCTATCACATGTCCCTCTATTTACAATGTCTGATACACACCAAGAGTTACATGAACACAAAACCAGAAATGATTTCATAAGGTGGCTGGAGGACTCCATCCAGAAAGTGCCTATGGGGCTGGACAGCTTCTGTGAGCTAAAAATAGAAGTCAGAGCCTTTTCCTTTCCCTTTAGCCATCAGAAAATGAAAGAGGCTAAAGGGTGCCACTGAATAAGCAAATAAGAGTGACTCAAGTTTCTATTTCTGGCAGAGCTTAAGGAGGTGCTGCCTTTAAGCAGACTTCTGCTATTTCTCTGCTACTTCATGGAAGCTCCTTTGTGCCAGGGGAGCCTGCAGAGGCAGATGGCTGGAGAAAAAGCCATTTCAGCTCCATTCTCATTTAATCCAATAAGGAGGAAAGGCAGATTGGATAAGATTCACTGGGCTCTGAGGGAGCCAGTCTTTTGCTAGTTTTAAGTTCCAGCCTTGACTTTTTGGTCTGTGGTTCATAAAGCATAAACAACAAACCAGCAGGTGACAGCATCTGAGTTACACAAGCCACAAAAGCTAAAGGAGCCCTGCTTCCAGCCAAGTACGGAGGAAGGATAAATTTCTACCTCAAGATACCAAACCACCCAGTGCAACCTAATATACTTTCAGTCTAGCCTTTGACTGCAAAGGGATGCAAACATGTTAAACAGTAACTAGACCAGCCCCTGTGCCACAGAAGAGTCCACTGAGAATTCAGGTGCCATTATTCTGTCTTTATGGAGATGCAAGTGCTGGAGCTACAACCAGTTTCAATTTTTTTTAGGATGCTTGCTGTAAACCTCCATCTGTGTATTTGCAACAGGCAGCCTGAAAGAACCTCCTTGATTAAATACAATCACTACAGAAACCAAGGCCTCCCGTGCTGCAAACCTTGGCATAAAAGGGAAGAATAATAGTCCAGAGAGCCATGTGCTTCAACTAAAACAACACGTGCCAGCCAACGAGCAATGGAGAGATGAAACTGGTGAGCACTTTCCAGCTTTAAAAAGAACAATCTGTATGATAGGGGGATGCACGTGTGTGTACAGAGATGGGCTTCTTAAGAGAGAAGCAGAAGAGCAAAAGCTTAACTTGCAGTAACTAATTTAAGAGGACAGTACAGAGCACAAATTAGAAAGATTAATGACAAGCCATAACTTCAAACCCAGAATGACTCCTCCTTATGCACAGAATTTATTCAGCTGAGCACAGCTTAGGCCATCCAAGAGACTACACAAGCTCTGCTACAAAAATGAGGCATTTGAACAAAATCTCACCAACTGCTGTATGTTTTCCTGGAAACAAGAATGAGTGGTTCACACAGATAAATGCTGCATGTGCAGCTGGCTGAAGTGGAGCAGCTCCAGGAAAAAGCAGAGCACTGGAGCCACAAAGGAATTAAAACGTGCAGTCCCTTTCACAAAACCACTGCCGAGTTTCATTCATTCACTGGTGAGAGAAGGAGATGCAGTGAGCTTTTCTCTGATAGCAAGAGCGAGTCTCCTTGTTTTCTACGTTTCAAATATGTGGACAACTGACTGACAACAAGGTGCAAGTTTTTCTGTGCTTAATATTTAGATTTTTGGCAAACTCAGCCTTCTCATGTTTGTAAAATTTCTAAACTGCTCTGATGACTCTGTTACAGGAGGCCTAAGACCACAGGGCCACATTTTCAGAAAGAATGACTCCCCAGTCTCGTTTTTGACACAGTTCCTGTCATTGTGACTCCTCCTGAACTCCAAGGCACACAAAGTAGAGACACACAGCTACCGCTGCACAGAATAGAAGAGAGGCCAAGGGCAGGCAGCAGACAATTCCAAACACTTAAACATTTATTTGGCACTTCAATGTATATTTCTTAAACATAAAAACCAACATTCAACAGCTGCCAGCACAGCAAAGAAAGGCAACACAAGTGTGCATATAGGCAAACACTCCAGCAGCACGGCACAAAGGTGGGGGCCATGCCAAAGCCAGGACATCCCGTGGAATTCTCCACTAGCTCAGCCTGCTCCCACACCAGGCCCTTGCTAGGTCTTCACATCCCGAGGAAAAGGACAGAAATCCCACAGCCAAACCATAGAATTCCAGTCCTGGAACAGATGGTGGGAATCTCCTGGCAGAGACGGTGACCTCTGAGTTTTTCCTCAGCATCCATGGAAAGCTCTCTCCAGGTGTCTCCGTCTGCAGAGCTGAACTTCAAGTTCTCCCTGATCATCATATACTTCACCTGAGTTAAAGGCATGAGAACGACTCCTTTCTGAGAGGGGGTTCACTAGGGGCTTGACATGTTCATTTCTTTCCCTTCTGATCTCTCCATCTGCAGTTCTTACAGGAGGACAAACCTCGCAGGGAACTTCCTCCGGGAAGGTCACAGCAGGACACGCTCCGTGCTCGTCCCTTGCCGGCACCACCGGCTCGGCCGTGCCACCCAGTGGCGAGCGCCGCGTCAGCGCAGGACCGCAAACCTGGAACCAGCACAGCGGCTGAGAACGAGGGGGGAAATCCACGCCTCTGCTCAGCGCTGCTGCTGCATTTCAGTGACCTACCGCCAAGTTCGTGTGTCTGTACAAACCCTCTGTTCTCCTACACGTATCCAGACACACGGAGACAGATCACAGGGTATAATAATGTGTGGAGAATTCGTGTACATGCCATTAAATTTTACAA
This sequence comes from Machaerirhynchus nigripectus, assembly GCA_013397975.1. Taxonomy (NCBI): domain Eukaryota; kingdom Metazoa; phylum Chordata; class Aves; order Passeriformes; family Dicruridae; genus Machaerirhynchus; species Machaerirhynchus nigripectus. The sequence continues at coordinate 247,824 of VZRQ01002808.1, read as the reverse complement.
ATCAGACACACTCAGTTTTTTTTTCTTGTTTAAGCTTAAAATGGCATGTTTGAATGTCTATTTCGAGGAAAATTACCCCATCCCTCAAAAAAAAAAAAAACGCTCTCAGTTATTTCAGATCCCCAAATCTGTGTGATTACTTCCTATGGTTTAGCTGGCTTTAGAATAATTCAGAACTTCTTCTGCCTCCTGGTGTCTTCTGAAGAGAGAAGCCTTCTGAAACAAAGAGAGAGGCTCTTGCCCATGGGGAAGAGGTGGACCTGAGCATTCACACTTTGCAATACACTTGAATTTTGCACGGTTATAAAAAAACTAGAGGTGCTTTCTTGAATTGAAACTTCCCTTTTTCAGCTGGGAGTTGAAGGCAAGTCCTGCAGTGTCTCACAGGTCTGGCTGTGCCTCCTTTCAGGGCTGTGTTAGCTGGCAGAGATCAGGCACCTGTGGAGAGACAGACAGCATTTGGGGAGGTTATGAAAAGCCACACAATGCCCACCCTCAGGTACAGCTCTCTATTTTACATCACCCCATCATCTCTAAGGGGAGTGGGGGAAATGCCAGTGGTGTGGCTAGAGCAGGTAAAGGAGTGCCTTAACACTCCACTTTTGGCTTTGAGACACAATGAGCAACAACAGTACAAAATATAAAACTGAAAAAGGAAAATCTATGTTGCTTGGATAGGAAGAAATTAATTCTTTAAAGCCAGGGCATCAGTGTAGGACAGGGATGGTGGTGTTCCTGGCTTTCCTCTCCCCTGGTCACTTCAGACTATTCATCCAGAAGGGGTACATGAACCCATCCAGGCAGCTGAGTTGCTCTACCTCAGCCAGAGTTCCAGGATGCTTGCACTAAAGGGGATGGAATAACCTCATCCAGCATAAAAAAAACCACCCCACCAAAACTCCCTAACAAACCCAAATCCCCACCAACTGGTTCTCTGAGGAGCAAACTGAGCAAACAAACACTGCTTTGAGGGCCCTGCTCTGCCATCCTCTGCCTGCTGTGAGAGCAGAGTGAACTGTGAAACCTCTGTGAGACAGAACAGCTGCAAACACAGGCACAAATGAGCAGCACATCAGCACATACAGACTGACAGCGGGGTTTAATACACAGAGTACAAGCTCGTTTCCAGGAGAAAAGCATGTGACACTTGCCATGCTGTGGCATTTGAGACTTCAGGAGGAAGAACAGAATTAGTGGGATGCATCACAATGTTCAGTTTAGGCTTCCGTTTGAAGATCTGGTTCATTTTTTTTTTTAATTGTTCTAAGAAGTCGCTCATTTAATTACAGATTTAATTTCTCTGAGTACTGCTCCTGGCCCAACTGTCTTCCCTCCATGTTCTTGGTTCAAGGCACAGAATGCTTTAGTGCCAAAATAATTTTGACAATTTGAAGCCAAAGAGTCAAAGCAAGACCTCGAAACTTTTACTCAGGATCTTATCCTGTCTGGTCTTGAAAACCTCCAAGGATGGAGACTATTTAACTTCAATTTCCACTACCTGTGAGGAGACAGTTACACAACAGTGGATTGTAAGTTTTGCATTTTACTGCAGAGAAGTAACATTAATTAGGATGTAAAATATCATAGAAAACTGCCTGAAGCACAGGTTAATCAATTTCTAGTTTCAACCAGTACTAACTTGGGACAAGGTAACTCCTTTTTCCCTTATTCTATTTGGTTGATGCTTGTCCAACCTCCCCCCCAACATTCTTAGTCATAGAATTAGACATTTAATCCGTGTTAAAGATGCCTTTGGGAGGCTCTTACCTTCATTCAGATGAATTCTGATGACCTCATCAGGACTTTTTCTGCAAGTTCTTTGGCTGTTCCTAAACCAAAAATGACTTTTGGTCTGATTAGAAGAACGTAACGGTGAAATCAAACTTGGAGGCAGGAACTCAGGCAGCCACAGGCAAACATTAAAATGGCAGGATGTTATAGGAGATAAATTGGCTTCAAGATGAATTTATGAGGTGGAGTCTAATGACCCTCAAGAGATGGCTGAGATTTTGCCAAAAACCTTTGAGTAGCAAGCTCTTTGGAAGGTACATTTTCCAATAAGAGCTTAAAAATCAGACAGGAAACTTTCACTAGGGACTGTCAGACATTCAGCTGAGCGTGCAGCTGCTCAGCATTAGCGAACATGAGGAATACTTTATAGACTCTGTTAAGGTATCATGCTACAAACTGCTCTGCCAGGGCTGAGCACACATCAAAATCACCTCAGGTACCAGAATCTACTGCTGATTCTGAGCAGTGGCATTTGTGAAAGCTGACCAAGTGACAATGAGAACACCCCCAGAATTTCCTGGGTGAAAGAAGCCGAGGTCCTGGGGCAAACAGAGACCTCAGGAATGCAAAAATATCTGGGAGTGTAGAACTGGCTCTCAGCAGGAGCTTTGGCGACTTCAGGAATTTGTTTCATAGGTCAGCAGAATTTTAAAATTCCAGTGTTTAGCTGCTGATCACTGGTTCGTTTAGACAGTGACTTCAACAGGCTTCATTATGTTCCCCATACCACTCAGTACAGACATTTTGCACACTCTGAGAGTCAAATTAATTATCCTGACAGATGCAAAATCTGGTTTCATTACCTGCCTTTGAAAGAGAATCAATACTGCCCACTGCAGACAGCATATCTGGCTCCATGACCAAGGCAGTACTCAAAGCAAGCTACACAGAGAGTCAGCACGACAGACACAGACACATCCGTGTGTGTGTGACACAGAGGGAGACATAAAGGCCAAAACTGACTTCATTAAATGCACATCTGAACACCTCCTCCTGGAGCTACAGCTGTATGGATTCTGGGGTGCCAATTTAAAGAGGAGTATTTGTAGCTCAGGCTTCTTATACCGGGGAGCTGATAATGTTCCTTGTAGATGGAAGGTAAATATTCCTGTTTGCAAATTAGCAGGTCGTCTTCTATTCATTTTAAGGGCTATCAAACACATCTTACAAGCCAAAATAATACAGAGGGGAAACAATAAGCATATGATTCCCCACCCTCATATAGGAACCCTGCTTTCAACAAGAAAAATTTCATCAAGAACAAATTAGGAATGGAAACAGAGCCCAGAACTTAAGTACTGCCTGGTAATCATTTTGTCTGAGTGCACAGTCTGTAACAGCTTTTCTTTGCATCCACTTGGGACTCTGCTAATGAAACTGGAGCCTAAAAACATTCCTTTATTTTCTGAAAAGAAGCCTTTCTGTTTGTTCCATCCAGGAATTCTGATTCATACACCTCCACAAAAAAAGCTCTCCCATGTTTTTAGTCTCATCTACTGTACAGCTGCTGTGGAAACTCCTCAGTGGAAAACAGAGAGCAAGTAAGTGCCATGTAGAGCTGGACTGTTACTTCACCTGAAAGAAATGACAGAATTCACCCTGTTCCTGTGGCCATTCTGCCATGGATTTACCAGGAGAGAGATTAAATGGCAAACTCTAGAGGAGCCAAATTAATTTGACACGCATTTCTGATGAACAGACGACTGCTTGTGTTACTTTGTCTTTCTTCATTGACTTCCCTCAGGTTATGAAGGTCTCTTCTGGATGTCCCATGGAATATCTGTACCCAACCAGTCTTTCCACAGATGGTTTAATACAGAGTTATGAAGGCATCACCATACTGAGAGCAAAGCTATCAGAGGATACTGGCAATTGTTACTACTTAATATTTGCTGATTAAAACCTTGACAGAACTAGACTGCCAAAGAGAAAAAGAACAGAAACACCTTAGAATAAGAGACAACAAAATCTGCCAGAAGAGATACAAACAGACAAGATGCACATCCAGGGCAGTGAATAGTTACTGACAAAGCACTGCTTGCATGCGTGTTAGCAGGCACACAGATCAACTCTTGGCCTTGGTAAATGGTAAACAACCAACCTGTTGCTGCCCTTCACTTCATCCAGCTCCTTCTGCAGTCTGGCACTCTTCTCTTCCTCCTCCTGCAGCTTCCTCTTCACCACACGGAGCTCCTGCTGAGCCTCACACTTGATGTCATTGGCTACAACCACTGCAGTCTGCAGGTCAGCCTGGAAACGCCTCCACTCCTCTGTGTCCTCCTGGAAAGAGCAATTACAACCCCAAACTGCTGTAAAAATGCACCCACTCGAGCTGAGCACTTACTTACTGGTCTCTATTGCAGTGATCACAAGCAACCAGGATTTCCCCACAATTTTAAGGTGGTGCTGGGTCAAACTAAACACTAGCCTCTTCATAGAGCCAAAAATATTGCCAAAGAAACTCATGCTAAGCTTTCCACTCCAACACTGCCAAGAAGTCCAAAGTGAAGGGAAGAGAGAGTGAAAGGATGTAGAAAGAAATTTTTACACTTGTTGTAGGAAAACACAATGCCTCTCTCAAATCCAGTACTGCAATAAAAGCTCAGCTTAGCTTTGTCTTGGAGCTTAAACCTTACCTTCATCTGCTTAGTCAGAGCCTTCAGCTGCCTCTCTGTATCTTGTTTTTGTTCTTCCAGCTTCATTGCTTTACCTAGGAATGATAAAAAATGTGGAAGGATTATTAAACACATAAGGACAACAGTGAAAGTGAAAATGGGAGGGCAGAGCAGCTGATTTGGTTTTGCTTCTGGTAATGCCACTAAAATAGACTAAACTGAATTAACACCTTGTCAATGATCAGGAATGGAACCCACAGTGGATTTGTTACTCAAACCTCTCCAAAATACATCCTGTTATTTTCAGGTATTAAACCAGAGTGAAATGTAGAGAACCCCACGTGGATTCACTTACTCAGCACACACAACTCGAGGGATCACTGATGTGTGCAACTGGTTCCACCAGGTGGCAGCTCCCCACCCACAGCAACCTCGACTTTACAGCTCTTCCCAGTGCTTTGCCCTTAAAGGTCTTTAAAAGAGCAGTAATTCCAGTTTCTAGAATGGGCAATACTTCCTTCACTGAAGAATGAGCCTTGGATACTATCTCTAATAGTCCATCTAGAGCACTGCCTGTTAAAGTAGTACTTTTGTGCATGAACAAAAGGGAATATCCCAAACTGGAATATTTGTAAAGGGCCTCTCCTCCTCCCTACTGCAGCCATACTGAGCCCCCCAAATCAGTTCACTTAAATCCTTTTTTCCAGCTCCACCTACTTTCCAGGTCACTGATGAGCTGGTTATTGTGGAGTTTTATAGCACGATGTTGTTCCACCTGGTCTTCCAGCTCGAAAATGGTCTCTTTCAGGTTTTTGATATCTGCTTCATTCTCTGATGTTTTCTCCTGCAGCTTCTGGCTGGTTCTGCTCAGTTGCTCGGCCTGTCGGTCACACATTTCCTTCAGCTGACCACACTCATTCTCAGCCTGGGAGGGAGGGAAGAAAGCTGCATGTTTGTCCTTATTTCCTAGCAGATCTCACTCCTTAGAGGTTTTACTGGGCACCTCAAGGATTTAAGAGCTGAACCTGTGTTCTAAGCATTGTGTACACCCAGTTCCAATGCCAGTGAGTCTCAGGAAGCAGACGTGAGCTATGAAAGTCAGTCTTCTTTCCTGGCAATAAAGATAATACAAGATGCTGCAAAGGAAATCAAATTTTCTATATGATGACCACAATTCCAAACCAATCTCTGCAGTTAATGAAGGAAGAGGAATTATATTCCCGGAAAGCTCCACATCTATTTCTTTAGCACATTATGAAAGTGATATCACTGCCTCAGGGCCAGGATGATGATCAGTTCATCCACATTAACAATTCGCTGCTTTTACCATGACCATTTTCACTGGACTGTGAAAACACACACAGCAGAGCCAGCTACTGCAGATAAGTGTATTTCTGGATATGGGACATCTGGAATTACTGAAGAGGGAATCTGCTGCGCTTCAGTTTGTTGGCTCAGCTCACTGATCAATGCTTCCAGGTTTGGGGGGAGCTCTCTGAGTATCAAGAAGTCATGGAAAAGGTGCAGGCTGCCAATTCAGTGAGCAGCACTGGCACAGCCTCGCTGAGGGGCAGCCTTACAGAAGCCTGTGGTCTTGTTTGGGTGTCACAAATAGCCAGTGATTCAAAACAGCTTAATTCGAGGGAAGGGAAGAGTAATAAGAAGGAAATCTGTGGTTTCCAAACCAAGCAATAAAAAGTTTGGTACAGAGTCTGAGCACTGAGCAGTTTTGCATTTATTTTTCATGAACTGCAGCTCCAGAAAGCACTTGGGAGCTTCCCCTACTAACTCCATTTGCTGTGGTCACCTATTTTAGCTGAAAGGACATCTGGATTTTCTAAATCACTCAAACCTCGGAGGTGCTTTTTGGCAATGCTCTCTTCCTCTGCAGCCAATTTTATCATTCTTCTCATGCTCCCTTTCCCGTACAGGAAAGGCTGCACACTCTCACTCCTTCTGCAGCACTGGGACATAATCACTGCTTGTGTACTTTAGTAACACTTGTTGCATGATGCCTCACACTGCAGCTCCTCTGAACATCCAGGATCACACAGAAAACAGCGACAGTAACCTGCTTAAGCTTGTTTGGAACAAAGCTGTGAACTCACAAATGAGGTAAATTGTTCTAAAATATTTTTCCCCATTACTTTACCTATCCCAAAACAGAGTATTTATCTTTTTAGTAAAAATATATGTTTTATGAGAATTATCTCATCTGGAGCTTGACTGTGCATCATTAGCCATGTTGCTGCATCTATCAGCTTCTCTGAGCATTAACGCACGTCCTTGTGTTCTCATGACCAATGACATCTATATTTCACTGCTAATTAATTGTGATTCATTATTCAGAATTTAATATTCACAGCTAACTATTCATGCCCTTCTCTCCATCTGATTAGCAAGTGATTTACACTATTTGTTCACATAACATCAAAGTAATTCTTTACTGATCTGCTCTTTGCTCCAATTTTGATAGACACAACCCTATTTACTAAAAGAGTAATTTCTACAGAAGGTATTAGGACAAAATAGTTATGAGTTTATAAACACAGCTATGCTAATAGTTATTTCTGAGAAAATATGGATATAGCAGCAGAAACTGAGACAATATCCTATAACCCCAGCTTCCATTCAAAGCTAATTCATACAATTTAAATCCTGAAACTTATAATCAATGGATCAACAACAATGTAAAGACCAACCTATTTATGGGAAGGACAGGAACAAGCACTTTATTTTAGAGCTGTTACTGCTTTACCTTAGAGAGCAGCCCCTGAATGTGCTTCAGTTCACTGTTTGCCTTCAGCAGCTCTTGTTTCAGCTCAGTGCAAGAGGCTTCTAACTGAGCCTTTTCTGCGTGGGCTACTTTGAGCATCTCCTGCACCTCGGAGTTGTCAGAAGTACAGCCCATCACGTTGATTTCTGCAGCCTTTTGTTTCTCGTTCTCCAGCTGGGTTTTGAGAGAGCCATTCTCGATTTTCAGACCTTCCAAGGCAATTTTACAGTCCTCCAGACTTTTTGTCACTGCGCTGTTGCTCTGCTGTTCCACTTCCAGAAGTTTAAGCAGCTTCTCATTTTCTTCTCTCAGGCTTTTTATCACCTGCTGGGCATCCTGTTGCTCCCTTTCTAAGCTTCGCAGGCTGCTGGTTAACTGTTGCTGAATGTTGAGCAGTTTCTCTCTTTCAAATTGTGCTTTTTCAAGAACTTCTGCGCATTTCTGTTCCAGTTCGAGGACCTTCCCCTCTTGAGCTTCATTCTTGGATCTCTCTTGGAGGAGAGTCATGAGCTTCTCATTTTCCTGGCTCAGTTGCTCGGCTCTATCTCTATGCTGACGGAAGGAAGTCTCCAGGAGAGCTTTCTCTTCCACCAGCTTCTCATTTTCTGTTGTCAGCTCCTGCACCATTTGCTGCTGATCCGACAGCTCCTGCAAAGTGGCCTGCAGTTCTTCTGCTGTGCTGTGGTGGTTCTCCTCCATCTTCTGTATTCTCTCTGTAAGAGATGCAACAGAGAGGTCGCTGATATTGTTTGGAGAACTTCCTGCAGTGGAGCACTTGGAGCCTTTGAAGTGGTTGCTGCTGGCAGATGTTGGCCTGGAAGGTACATCTGCTATGTGTTCAAAGTCGGATGCATCGGGTGACAGGGAGGCTTTGGTGACATCGCTGCTGGAAGAACCGGAATTGCGCAGGGCAGCCCCGTTCACGCACTGCCTGTGCTCCTCCACCTCACCCCTCGACGCGTTCTTGGATGGGCTTCCAAAGCTGGACTCCTGGGTAGTTGGGGTTGGGAGGCTGCTGTCGCCTCCACTGCTTGTGGTCGTGTCTGAGAGAGGAGAGTTCTCCAGATAAAGCAATTTCTCTTTCAAAGCACGGTTTTCTTCTCCCAGGCTGGCAAGCTCTTTTTGGAAAGTCCTGTTTTTTTCCTGAAGGGTCCTTATTAAGGGATCTATGTCAACAGGTGATACTGTTTCTAAATTTTGGTTGGAAGCACCCATTCCTTCAGCGTTGAGTGACCCTTTCTCTTTGCATTTCTTCAACTCACAACGAAGTTTGGTAATTTCCGAATCTTTCGTCTTTGCTTCTGCCAGGAGTTCTTTGACCTGAGATTCCAGAACAGCCTTGTCACCAGTTTCATTCTCTTGCTTGGACTTGCTGGTGGGGCGCACGTGTTTGGTAGGAGTTGGTGCACCAGAAGAGGTGGGGCTGGGCTGTGTTTTCCTGGTGTTGGCTTGACCACGCAGCACAGCCCTCTCCCTGGACACGGATGAGGACAATTCCCGGGGCGCTGGGATCCCCGTGCGCTTCGCAGCCGAAACAGTTCCTTCAAAAACAAGGGACAAAGTAAATTTGAGTTAGTGCACGAAGAAAACCAGTCTCACAACAACAATGCTGGAGCCTAGAGCAGCCCTGGAAAAAAACACCTGAGTGTTTGAATAGGTTTAGTCATGACTGACTGTGTGGATTCATGTTTCAAAGGCTTGTATTATTCTGCCTTTCTTCCTTTCCCACCCCCTGCAAAGGAGCACAGCCTGGTGAACTTTTTCCCAGTGTAATAATATAATACATAAATGGTACAATACATGAACTACAACCCCCTATTAATTCTATTGATATAAAGATATAAGGATATTAATTACTTGAAAGTAAAAGTTCTTCACACTACTTTACAAAATGCTGAATCTAATCCTAAGAATTTTTGGGGAAAAGTTCAGTAACTTAAGAAAATATACTGTCTTTGAAAAAAATGTATTTTTATCCCACACAGAACTATTTGCATTATTCTCTATTTAGGTAGATCATCACAAAAGGAGGACTGAAACATTTACGCTGAGCACAGATCCAGTGAAATATAAAACTCCTCTGGCACTTCCAACACTACGACAATTGTGGTTGCTGCAGCTTCTTGCAGAGATGGATGAGAGATTTTCCATGTTATAAGTTCCCATCCTCTTATGGAAGCAGAGCAAAAGGAGGTTGGAGAGTTGATGCTGTTCTGTTTGGTTGCTGGTTGGGTTTTTTTCCCCGCCAACCCACAGTGCAAAGCATTATGTGATTACAAGGGAAATGAAGTTTATGAGTTGTTGATTTTCATCTTTCAAAGCTCTCTTGAAATACAGGACCCTGGGCACTGAAGGAACAATAAGAGACATCTGAACCATGGAAGTTGTAACAAGCTGGTTAAAGAGAAGAAGCTGGTTCAAAGGGAAGGTATGACATGCCACTGCCAAGTGACAGCACCATGAATTAAAGAAAATTCTGCTTTCAGGACCTTATTCAAAAGGAAAAGCCCTAAAGTACAGGACCATAAAGCGTGGGGATACGGCACAATGAGGAGATGTTGTCCAATGCAGCCACATAAACAGGATGCAAGAGCGAGTTATGCAAACAGAAAGGGCTTGTGAGCCAGTGTTTGCAATAAAAACAAGTTCCAGAAGGACTCTGGGGGGAAATCCTAGAATGAATTCCATCTCCCCACATTCGGGAGGCTCTTTGCCGACACACATGTGCAGCACTCACAGAAAATCAAAGGCCATTAAGAGCAAAGGGGGGGCCTTACACAGCAACCTCACCACCCTCCCACAGCCTTCTGGGCAATGCAGGGCATGGAAGGGTTAACATTACCACCACCCCGTTTGCTCAGCATCTCTTTTGAAGAATGCACTGGGTTTATAAAGCCCACACAAACAGGAGCCCCTCCTCCTCCCCCCCAAACACACACACTCTGCAGCAGCACAATAAACACCCCGACACAAAGAGCAGCTGAAGAAAAGCCCCCTGAACCCAGCACAGCGCTGGCAGGAGAGCACAGAGAGCCTCTGTCATGGCAGGGGCACGGTGAGGCCAGAGACAAAGGCTCCAGTGTTTTTGGGAAGAGATACAGGGACAGCCAGGCCCACACAGCTTCATTCAGTCACCTACAGCTGGAGGGGACAGCACAGCTCCGGGATCTCCAGTGGAAAGCACCACGCGAGCGGAGATGGGAATTCTCCCACTTGTCAGAGCCGGAGGCCCCGGCTCATGGATCATCCCACTCCCAACCCAGCGAGTGCCAGCATCTGGCACCCGTAAAACGTGCTCAGAGTGAGCTCAGCACACGAGCAAAGCTCGGGGTGTTCACGCGGCCAACACCACGAGATGAAGGACAGGCGAAAAACTAAAAGGACCGTGACGTGGATGTGACTTCCAGCAGAGAAATCCCAGCTCAGCACAACCCTGCTCAGGCACAGATGGACCTCAGGTGTCCAGGTGGGAGAGCACTGGGATGCACCTTGACCATGGAGTGTCCAGCGTACGGGAGCAGTTTTCACACAAGCTGAAGCCCTACTACAGTTTTAAGATGTAAAATCCACATTACAAATGGTCAGAGATGCTCTTAAACGGAGCCTAAGGGGTGATTGAAAGCCTTCTCTATGTCCTGGGCTTTTATTTGATCTGAGAGGGTTTTCTACCCTTCACACAAAATTTTATAACAAAGCAAGTGCTCTGAAAAACTCTTTCAATGCCCAAACCAGTTCAATGACACCACTGTCAACTGGTCAGTACATGACCATGCAGCACTCTATAAATAGTGGGTGGTATCCTGTACATTACAAGAAGCAGTGAGGCAATCACACGTTAGCACAAATTGCTTGGCACTAGGGAAACCACCTTTTCCTGGGAGAGATGCAGCACTTGTAGCGATGCCAGCGTGTTTCTGATCACCGCCAGATGACAACTGCAACGTGATCCTGAGCAATGGAATATATATACATAAGGATAACAATTAATGATATTTAAGTGGGATTATCTGTACTACACCAGTTTGCCAACCAGTGCAGGCTTTGAGCTGACTCAGTGTGCCTCGTGTGTTTTGCAAGACTCCACGCTCTGCTGACTTGTTCTGTCGTAAATCACAAAGCATTTGCTATCCATCAATAACCATTAACCAACCCGGTTTTTTCACGATCTAGAAAGACTTACATATTTTCCTCACTCCACAAGCACCACACGATACTAAAAAGTCACATGGAGCCCAGAAAAAATGTAGTTCTAAGTGCACGTGTTGATCACAAAACACCAAATCAAGTAAAACACTACCTTAAAGTCTATTTTATGGGCAACCCCGCTCTGAATGACCTTGGAATTGAGCAGTGTAGCGGTTGCCAATCCCACAGCCTGAGGTTCCACAGGCAGGAACTCCATTTAGGGCTGTGCAAGTCCCCCTGGTGACCTGATTTACTGGCCCCCAGTCTGGTGATGGGCTGCGGGAGACTCCAGCCAGACACGTGCCTCCCAGGCTGCTGAATTCAATACAGCCCTGATCTATGCTGCTGCTCTCGGTGGCTGCAATAACGCAGAAATCCACTGCTGGTTTTGAGGAGGGAAGAGAAAAACAACCAGCCCTGAATCTCTGTGGTCACCTCATCCCCGTGTTCCTCACCTGGGCACCCAGTAAGAGCTTCTCCATTTTCAGCTGTACTTTGCAGGTGTGAGGCATTAAACCGTAACAATAGATAGAGCTTATAATTTCCCAAGTGCTTTAAAATTAACAGCTATTTAACTTAAATCCTCTGAAACACATAATTAAGTTTAGGTTACAGGACAGGGAAGCAGAGAGAGAGGAAACACCTCACCCAAGGTCACACTAAATCAGGATTAGGACCAGGGCTCATGCCCTGCCGTGCAGCTTTTCATGCACCACTTGCTGCCAGGGAGCACTCCCTGACTTCCCCCTGGTGTCTAAAGCCAAAGTATCACTTTAACGAGATAAAAGTTGACCCCTTGAGATGATCTTTTGACATTTTAATCCCATTTTCAACACAACTACAATGCTTCTCGCAGCAGAATCAGGATTACTCTTCACTTTTTCCACATTATGATCTATTTTTGATCTGAGCTCTTAGCAGCTTCCATAAGGACATCCATAACCAGGAGAAAATGTACTGTGGAATGGAGGAAAACATTTCCCAATCCTCCAAGGTGAAACACACAGGATTCTTGACCAGAAGTAACATCCAGGCAGTAGTAATGCCAATGTAATTACTGAGATAGCAGGGCAGGGGGGAGTGGGAGGCAAACATTTTACCAGTCACAGGGGGACACGCGTGACACTTTGGAATGAAGATTCAATACATTTATCTGCCTTTACATTCCATGTGCTCTGAGATAGCACATATCACCGCAGTAAAGCACCAGCCTTGAATTTACGTTTCTTTTACTTGACCCTTAATTATACTAACAGTTCAAACACCTGCTTCCCCAGTCCCAGGGCAGAGGAATAATCGCACTTGGGAAGTGACAACATTTGACTACACAAACACCTTTGAAAATGTTCTAATTTCTGCCTTGAATCTATTTTTTAGAACTGGAGTCAATGCAAAATTATTTGCCTCTGGCCTTTGTCCCATTTGTGTCCCACAACCTGCCCTTTTCTTAATCCTTCCCTCCATCAACATATTAATAACCCAAAGGTTAATGCCACAGCCTTCTGCTGTTCCACAGTGGAGTTAACAGGGAATGTTCCATTTAATACCTTATTCCTCAATTTTAATCCTGTCATCTCTTAAACAAATGACAATAAAAACACATTTTTTCCTTCAACATATTCAAAATTCCACATCAGTAATTCATTGTTCCATAGTTAAGTAGGTACTAAGCCTGCTGCATGCAGAGCCCATCTATGTAATTTAAGCACTGATCATGGAGTCATCTCACAAAGCATTTCAGTCATGTAAGACTAAAGCATGGAGACAGATGCAGCTTTGGTGTGATGTTTTTAAACAATGGGTACCTTTATTTGAATTGCAAGGGCAGGATAACTAACGAGAGATAAAAGAAAGCTATTCATAGCACTCTGCAATGTTCCAGTCATACATTTTGGAAAGGCAAACTGTTGCCTGCAGACAAGTTTGTCCTCTCATGAGGGATGTTACAGCTTTCTCATTCCAGCTCCTGCTCTTGCAACAGATCAGCAATTTCACTGTCCCGTGTCTGTCATCCCTAAATCCACCTCAGAAAGGACAGTGCAACAAGAGATTGCAACAAGAAATTAAGGACTAACTCTCAGCCTCTCTGGCAACAGAAGACTGGGGTGGTTCTGTCATTCTGGAATTCTGTTCTCACATGCCAGGATGTTTTAATAAAATTTCCCATCTGAACAGAACTCCTGAGCCTCAGAGAGAGAAGTGGATCCTTGAGGGAAAGGTCAGACTAAATCAAGTGGGCTGCAAGCATTTAGCACCACGGCTAAGTAAAGGGAATATTAACAGCCCACGCTTGTACAGCAAATAAAAAGCATTATTAAACCACCCCACACACTTTTACTGTGCTCTAGCACTTGTGGTTTAGCTGAAATGTGTCCTTCCTATCAGTTCTGGCTTTCAGCTCATCCTCTGGCTGTGACTTCAGTAGATCTTGGGCACTTCCTCAGGCTTTGCCAGGATGTGCTGAGGATCCAGAGCAGCACCAGGAACACACAGCGACAGCCAGGCAAGGCAGGCAGGTACCCTGTGCTCAGCCTTGCCTGGGAAAGGTCCTGTCATCACTTTTAGTTTCTCGGTAAAACAAACCTGGGTCACAGGAGCATCTTAATTCCACCTGGTTTGTGACACCAAAATACAGCTGTCTAGTGCCATTTCAGATGACTTTTAGGTAGATTTAAAATACCTTCACTGCACTGAAAGAGTTGACAGCACCTGAGGGAGATCTGTCCCCTGCTCCACAGGCAGACAGAGCAGCTGGGGTGTCTGAAGACACCTTAGGTGCCACCAGACATTGAACGGAACAGTCAGACTTTCACAACAGATTTCCAAATTGATGTTAGAAGGCAGGTAACAGCAGCTTTTTTGTGCCATATTCAGAATTCCTCCAGTACCCAAGTACCCTTTAGCTGATTTCCAGCTACACAATGAACAATTTAACACAGTGGATTAATATGGGATTCATGACATCATCGATCTGAATTGAGTCACAGCCAAGTCACAAAAGCTGGCATTAGTTTGGAGTCACCACACTCTCTGTTGACTCCCTATGATAAAGCAGCACATGTTACAGGGAGCCTGGACGTGTTTTCTGACTCCTTTTGTCAACTCAGAGTAAAGTTTTCAAGAATCTAATTAACTTGGTGTTTAAAATCCATTTTTCAAAAGTGGATAAGCCACTAAGACCTCAAAGCTTAACTGAAAGCCCAGGGCACTTGGCAGATCCCTTTCACCCTGTTCCAGCATTGATCCTGAGATTGATACTGAGACTGATTAAGAGTCAGGGAGGAATGTCCTTTGGGAAATGGTGACTGTACATTGCTGTACACCTGACTCCTTTAAAGTACTTTTTCATTAAAAGGTTTCACCACACATCTGTTTTATTGCAACACCCTATTATTTCCTTTTTTTCCCTTTCATTTAAAGCAAATGAAACAGTTAAAAAACAACTTCCCTGCTGACCGGAGATGTTCTGATATCCTAATTACCAGGAAACACACTGACACATTTCACGGTGGCGTGAGGAAAAGCAAACATTGAGAAGTAGGGCAGATATAACAGCAGCCCTTACCTGCACTGCTGGGCCACTTCATACCGAACCCACAGAGACTAAATCCCTGCACACATTCTGCCACACTGCTTAATGCCCCTTAAACCTCTGCGAATGTAAGACAGCTTGGCAACAAATACTTCAGGGATGCACACAACTAAATCAAGCCATGAGGAAGATCTGAATCAGTCCTGAGAGCTTCTTGGGGGTTGAAGTGTGAGTGGGACTGGATGCAAAAGGCTGGATTTTCAAAGAGACACCAACCAGCACCTACTAATATTTTCAAAACCGCTTAAGCTGTTTAGAACTTCGTATTTGAGAGTGAAATGGCTGAAACTTCTGCTCCACCATCGGCTTAGGCAAAAGTCAGGATAAAGAATGGCACTATTGTACTGCGGCAAACTATCATGGCTTGATCTGCCTGAAACACAAAGGGAATGAGCTGAACGGGATCGCTGTCAGCATTCTTCCATGACAACAGCACTGGATACTCCTTCGGATAATCCTCAAAAACTCAGAGGAGCACACCATTCTCCATCTCGTTTAGGGCTGTCCTACGGAAAGAATGCTCTCTGCTACCTGGTCTTTATGCAGCAGCAAACAAAGCAAACCAAGGCTTGGCCAGTCGCGGTGGTTCCGAATTATTCAGTCTGTTTGCAGAGTGTTAGTCACCGAGCCAACACCTTCACAGGTCAGCAACTCCTTGGGAAGGTTCCCTTGTACTCCACCTAGCTCTGACAAGAGACAAGGAGAGGGCTCCAGAACAACAAATGTGGTTTTGATAATCCAGCACTAATTATATATAGAAGCTTCTGCTCAAGTAGGGCCTTTTACTCACTTAGCAAACACAGACTAAGAGTAATTAAAACATTTTTTCTAAATCATTTTAATGGCCTGTTGGACTGTCTGGCCTCTCTGATTGCACTGTCTGTGGAACAGGCACAATATGCAACAGGAGGAAGGAGCTAAAGGGCTTAATGCAAAGATTTTGATCTATGTAATCATTGTGGAGAGTGCAGGAAAGCAACTCAGGCGCTGATATTTGAGATGGACGAAAACAGTAAAAGAAATAAAAATCATATTACAGAGTATTAGGGAACAACAGATGACTACACTGAAAAAGCTACACCAGCAAAGAAAAAGCAGCAATGAGCATCTTGATTTGAGTAATTCCTAATTTAAGACTACAGAGACCCCTGACATTTGAGCTGAACACTTGGTAAAGGTAGGCTGAGTTTTTAGCTAGAAATATGAATCTAGAGATCTGGAGTGCAAAAAACACACAGGGAAAGGCACTTTTGGTAACTTAAAGACTAAGCCATGACAAAACTACTTGTCAATGGTTTGAATCTGCAGATGAACTATTGGTAGGAGATTTTTTTCAAGGGTGGCCACCACAAGAGACTCTCCCATGGCAGGAATGTAACCCAATGGTAGAGACGATGTTATAGTTGAAGCATATTCATTTAATTCAAATTTTAGCATCTAAACAAGTACTCAGAATCCAGAATAGCCCCCAGTAAGTTTCATAGTGGTTTTAGAAGAGAAAAATGTCTGCTGCACAATTAAGGAATGATCACACACATTTTATTTTCAGCTTGTTGGATTCACCTGATCAATAACTCTGTCATCTTGTCCTTGCACAGAAAGTCACATGTAACTCTTCCACGGACGTGTTAAAATGAGAATAGGAAAAGATCAGCTCTACTCAGTATCTGTTGGTTCCAAGCTCAGCACAGCCACAAGAACTGAACTTCAAGTTCACTTTGCCACAGCTCTGTTCTATTACAGTGGAAACAAGGTTGCATTCAGAAGGTAAATGAGACGAGATCCGATCAAAACCCTGTTCACAAAGTCTCATTGTGAATTTCAGCTGACTTTCTCTGCTCTTTATGGGCCTGTTCACATACAATTCCTCTCTGAATAACAGCAAGGGTAGTTAAAATCTCTTTACCCTGAGAGACTTGGCAGTGTCCACACAAGAGTCCCTCTGAACATTTCTGATGGTATTTACTTGAGTTTCTGGAAGTTTTTGAAGTTTCAATTGAGAACTCAAGCCTGGATATCCCTGTTTTGAATAAAATTTTAAACCCAGAAGAACAAAAGCAGTGCAGGCTCTAGTGTAAGAGGGAACTTTTGGCTCCCACATCTCAGGACCAAAGATACCTCTGGAAAGTGCCTTGGCCAAGCTAAGAAACAAGAACTGCTCTGTGCACGCCCAACCTCTGCTCTCACAAACACAAACCTCCCTTTCCACTCTGCTCAAGAGCCAAGGAGCATCCAAGGGCCCCCTGTTCCACAAGGCACCAAGAGGATCACGAGGGTGCTGCTGTGTTCACCCCCAAAGTGAGGGATACAAACCCACGTTGCCAACACGAGTGCAGGTCACGAGTGGGATGGAATCGACCCCCGAGCTGCTTTGGATTTCTGGAGCACCCAGCAACCTGGCATAACAAACACTGAGCCACCCAAAGCAAATGTTCAGGGAAACTCTATATCCCACACTTGCTGGAATATCCCTATGGTAAACTCAACACCACTTTTTTTGGAACTGTCAATACCACTGGGCCTGCCAAAAACTTTAGTCACCTACAAGTTACACCCCTTGTCTACCCCCCAAAAAAGAATGGCTGAAATATGTTTCGATATGTCCCATTATCTCAAAATTAATCTGGTGAAAGTTACAGAAATAGAGAATTTTCCCTTTTTAAAATGAAGTACCCCTACTTGATGGTTTTAATACAAATTTATAATTTCCACAACCACCACAGGCCTTGACTCTATATACTTGTGACATGAGCACACCAAAATTATTGGGATTTCTGTGTACTATGACACTTCCTGATTTTGTTTGTTCTGGAACATTTCCTGCCTATGCACCTGTAAAAACAAGACAGGATCAGGTAGAATCATCTCATACCTACAGCAAAATCAAATTTAAGCCAAACTCCCTTCTGGTGGCTTTTTGGACAACAACTGTTAAAAAAACCTGAGAAAAATTTGATAAATGTGAATTTTTCTGTGAAGAGGGACAAAATCACTGCTGTTTCACTGAAATGAGAGATTTTCTGTTTGATCTGGTTGGTAAGTTTGGAGTTTCCTTTGTTTTCCTACCTGTTCCTTCTGAGGCTTTGGCTGTCCAGAAGATGTTCAGCAGCTGCTGTGGGGAACATCCTTGGAGTTCCTAACAGAATGTGCTGTTCAGAAAAAGCAGGGATTTGCTCCAAGATAAAGCAGAGAACTAATTTGTCAACTCCTATGGCCATACTAGGAATATTTCTGAGATAAATGACCACTAGCTAGAGTAAGAATCCCAGGATTTTCCCTGATTCTAGCTTGCAGACAAGGAGATAATTCTCCTCAGCTCAGAAAGCAGCCTCCCAGCTAATCCAGCCCAGAAGTTCTTCACTCAGCCATTGCCGGGCTAACAGTGGTGATAAAACATCTGCACTTCCATTTCTGGAAAATACAATTACAAGGGATAAAATACCAGTGTTGAGTGTTATAAGAATTCAGGAAATTAAAAAGCAAACAAAACTAACCAGCCCTAAATCTAACCACACCAACTCACTTAACAGAGGCCACCACTGAGGAGCAAGTAGATGTGTTCCTCCACTCACAGTGGTTGCCACAACTGAATGTGATCTGTGGCTCAAGTTAATGAAGGAATTCCCTAAAACCTCCTGCTCCAAGAATCCAGTTGGAAGGAACAGTGAGACCCCTGCTCCTTCCAGACAAGTCAGGTGCTGTGGATCACTCCTCTAACCATCAAAATACACCTGACATCTCTTCACAAGCACAAAGGACAACCAAACGTAGATTTTAAGATGGGAAATGCTTAAGGTCAATATTTTCACAATTAGAAGGGTCATTTACTCAGCCTTTAACTGTTCAGGAGCCCATGCTATGCATTGAATCATGGAGCTGATAGAAATAGCTGCATGGGGCTTTATCATCCTTTTGCTTTCTTTGTTAAAGGTGGATCCTGTTCTAATTCATTGTCCTTGCCACTGAGGGAGCAGCGCCATCACAGAGGAAAAGAAGCCGAAAATGCCTCACCAAGCATTGCTGTGGAGTGCTTTGTGTCAGGAATCCATGATCCCAACCCTTCAGTTCAGGAATGCTGCCCCACACCAGGCCAAAAGGCCAGCGCTGACCGAGCCAAAATAACTTCTTTCCTCATGAATTCCCAAACCCTGCTAATCCAGAAAGACTGGAGGGGAAAGGGATCAAAAATGGAAACATGAAAAGAGGTTCTTCCTCCTCCCCTAAAAGGGCAGAACTTAAAAGCTGCAGACTTTTTGTTTTTAAATTGTTTGCTTAATGCTCAATAACCAGTTTGCATTGCATTGGTGTTACAACTGCCTTTTGTTTACTGAAATGTGATGACCACAAAATAAACCCAGTTTTATTGTAATTTCCAGCCTGCTTCTGTGAGGGGGTGGGGACAGGACTCTGATTTAGTCTCCACAGCTCATCCAGAGCTTCAGCTCAGCCCAGCACAGCGCTAAGGGAGCTGGAACAGCCGATACTGGGAACTGGGCTGAAATCATTAGAACTATCAACACAGGATGAGACACATCAGGAAAAGAAACGAGACAGAAGGGGAGAGGAGAAAGCTCATAACATAATGAGATGTTTATCTATAAAACATTGCCCACTTCAAAGCAGCAAGAGCTTCAACTCCTTGGTTAAAAAAGAAAGAGCTTTTAATTAAAAGATCAGTCAAAGATTTTCCACAGTCAAGCAGCCTCAAAGAAACTATGTGTGGAGGAGGCTGAGAGTCATTTTTAACATGATTAGTCCATTCTTCAAACTCAACAAGGTTTTATGAAAGCATTTCTCAAGATCTAGAAGATAAGGACTGTGGAAATATCCCCAGCCACTCAAAGAGGGGCTCTTCCCTTCTGACACCTCCATCCTCATCAGCGTTTGCTCTGGAAAAGCCTGGAAAAAAACTAGGAGAGCTCTGTGCCTCCCACCTCGTGGCAAAATAGATTGTAATCCTAGGACCCATGGCTTGCGGTTAAGCAAAGTTACTGCCATGGACTTTAGGAGGCCTGGAAACATGACTTGAAATATTTCTGTACAACATGACTTGAAATATTTCTGTACACTGCTCTAGTCAGCTGAAAACAGGCTGTACTGAGCACATGGCCTTCCATTAGACAAAGGCTGAAAAGCCTTGGAAGGTTTAAATGAATTGCACCACTTTTCTGGAACACTCTTTCCACTCAAGGAATGTTTCCAGACAGGGATGGACATGACACCACCACCTTACCCCTGCCAACATTACAGCTGACACTACATGCTCTGGGGAACAAGGCTGTGAACCACTTCACCTTGGTCACAGAATTTTTTAATGCTTTTTCTTTCCTGGAAAAAAAAAGAAATCCAGGATTTTGACAATTTAGCCTTAAATAAGGAAAATGCAACGTGTTCTTTACAGGCTGCAGTTTAGCAACTATTTCACATTATTGCAGATAGACAAACCAGGGCTATTGCACTCTGGAGGAGCTTTCCAAGCAGAGAATACCAGTCCCTGGAATGACTCCTGTTCATGGAATCTCAGTCTCATCCCCACTTACCAGCTGTTAGTTATGACTAATGAACCTTATGCTGAGTTAGTTCTGTCCTGCACAAGCACAGGGAATTACCTCTGTTTTATTTCAGGAACCATAACCATTTTTGTCTATGACAGTAAGTATTCAGTTAGACTTTCGAAGGTCTTTCCCGTATTGCAGAGAACTCAGCTCCTGCCAACAAATTTATCATTATCCACACCCTTGTGGAAACAACCCTATAAAAGTGATTATATGAGCATAATTGTTTGGTATCATAAGGATTTCTACATCTTCAGTATAAATGCTGCCATGGCAAAATGCAGAAGACCTTTAGGGTGTGAAAAATACAGAAGAATATCCTCCAGTTATAGGGAAGAAGCCATCTTTGCATTCTATGTTGCTCAGACTAAAACAGCTTTCTATGCTTAGGACAGGATGGGATTCCTTAATTCAGTAGGGGAAGAAAGAAAAGTCATCCAACGTAAGTAAAATGCGTCAAAGGATTAACTGCACCCTGTCCCTAAAGCCATTTTCATTCCATACATTAATAAATATGATTTCATTGAAGTTGCTGGTGAAATTCTTCCTTGCCTGAGTAGCAATGATTTTTAACACTTAGCACCAAAGCATCCATCAGGACAGGAAGGTGGGAGGAACATAACTCTGCTCATGGGATATGGACACATTTGCTTTGTTCCTAATAGTTCTCCTAAGTAACTCAACAAATTCCAGTCAAGATACAAAAGCTACAGAGCTGGTAACAAATGGAAAATATACGTCCTTGTTTCAGCCAACACATCCCCTACACATGCTCAGAACTGAACCCTGCAGACTCATGTTAGCCCCGTGCTTTCCCAAGAGTGCATTTTTCCAGTGATGAATACCAAACGTGCCTGTAAGAACTTCAAATGTAAATTTTGCTGTTGGTAAAAATATAGAGTTGTTAGCTGTGTGCTACAGAGCCTGATGAAAAGGGCAGGAAGCTGCAGCTCTGATGTAATTTATAGCCTGAGAGAACCGACCGATGATCACACAGCACACAAGGGCAGAGTGCTCTGCCCCAGAACATGCAATCCATATCTATTGATGCTTGTGGAAAAACATTTCATGAAATGCAATAGATGGAACATTCCAAAGAGACCTGTGAACACATGCCTACTTTGGATTACAGGAAGAAAAAAGTTGATGCATGGAAAATCTAACAGTGTCTATTACCATCATCAGAGATCACAGTTTTACATCATCTTCAATCACCATGCTCAAATTGCTTGGAGATACAGAATGGGAAAGTGTCAGAAAATAATGAAAATATCAAATATTTGTCAATCTTCTAGTGTCAGTCTGTGAGAATCACAGAAAAATCAAATTAAGTTCTCCTCAAGCAATGCAGTACAAATGAAATCAGAGGAGCACTCTGCCTCAGTTTTACAACCTCATGTTGTTCTGAAAGCTACACTCCCTGTGGAAATCAGATTTTATGAAGAGTAAATTAGTAAAACTGGGGAGGAATTGAAAAGAGGAAAAAAAAAGATAGATTATTTTGCTGAAATACTGGTAGGAGGTCCAGAAGGCAGGACAGCTTCTGAATAAACTCCTCAGTACCTCCAGGGCTCTGGCAGGTTTCAGTGAGAAGACCAAGGGGCAATACTCGCTCAAATTTCTTTGGCCACCTCTACAACTGTAAGATCTTGAGGAGCTAAACACAGCCCAAACAAAAAGAAGCAAGCTTCTCTTTTTCTCCAAGACCAGCATTATTCCCTTCTCCTTTCAGCCTTTTCCCTCTTTCAAGTCATTTAATACCGTGTCAGAACCAACAAAATCACAACCATCCCAAGGCTGTTTCCTTGTCACTCTGCAGCTGTCAAGCACATTAACTAAACTAATGAAACAATCATCAAGAAATTTAGCTTTTACATTTACTGTCATGTTAGATCTGCCACTGGGAGGTCCTAAAACACCACCAGCACTGGGGCAAAAGCACAGTCCAGAGCTCTGGACCCACAGGACAAGTTCTTGCTGACCAGCTCATTCAGCAGGATTCCCAGAAGCTCCCTGCCTTCATCCAAAAATGGCTTTGTTTTGCTGATGGAAATTAATCTCACACAAAATGCATAAACCACATCCTGCTGCCTGCCATGCCCTAAAAGTTCTTCTTGTAAAAGCTGTTGTCCTGCCCATGGAGAAAGTACTCCCACTCAGCACATCCTCCCAGCCAATGCAGAAAACTGCTGGGAAGGCCCTGCAGCGTAGGAGAACTCATTGATGATCTTTTCCATTAATTTAGCATTCATTAACCTTTCAACTTGGAATCAGGGGACCTCAGATTATCACTTAATGCTGCCTCAGGTGATTCCAGAGGTAAGTTACTCACACTCATGACTAAACTCCTCTAAGAGGCCAGTCCAGACTGTGACAGTCTCTGGCTGTCCCCTTTCACTGGCCTGGGAGCAGAGGAGACACTGCCCCTGGCTGAGGTGTTTGTCAGTCCTTCTGAAATTATTTAATCATGTCAGTCCTGTCAAGTCACCTCACAAGACCAACCAACAGAGCTGGCCCTCACTGGCCTTGGAAGAAAAGCTTAAGTCAAGTAAAAATTACCCTCCAGGGGAAAATAAACTTCTTCAATACCAGTTTAATCAGCAGTGTGTTACTACTCTGAAAAATGAGAGCATCTGTAAACCCCCCATGCAAGAATGACTTGTGGGAGGAAGAGGTGACTAAGGAATTAAACTATCCAGTGGAGAGCAAATTGTGGTTTGTTGGCTCCACTGGGAACAAAAGGTCTATGGCTCGCTGCCCGAGCTCCAAGAGGACATGACTTGCTGTCGGTATTTCCATGAAAGCTGTTATGTGATTCATTAGCTTTGCTGGCCCCTCTCTCCTCCCTCCCTTCCCCCCACACCATCATTAAACTCATCTGGTCTCTCGAGCTCTTGCTTGGCAGAAATGGTGTTCTGACATCCAACAGAGTTTAAATGAACGGCTCCCATGTTTGGGAGGAAGGGAGAGAGGCAGAGGAGGGAGACTAAAGAGAGCACCCAGAAAAGATCTGACTACACACCCTGAAAAAAAACCAGAAACAACAAGAACATGTATTTCTACAATGCCATTCATCTTGAAAGTCTCCTACGTTTTACACTGAAAAATCCCTTCCTCAAACCTCAAATGAAGCCACCCCTGGGCCAGGACAAAACAGACGTAAGAAAACAGATCAATACTGACTCCGTGCATGCACTGACACTTGATATTCTCATCCAAGCCATGTAAGCATGTTTTACAAATAAACACAATCCCAAAAAAAGCCTAACCCTTGGATAACCCCACCCGTCACCTTGTTCCAACACGAGAAGTTAACATTTCCCATTCAAGCGATTCTTTCACCAAAGTTTTTGTGGGTATTGAGTCATTTTTTTCCACCTCTTCCCAAAGACATTAATCATCCATCACCTGCGGATGTTTAGAGGATAAACAACCCCCCGATCACCGTGTCAACCAGAGTCAAAGAATGTCAGTGCTCCTGTTCAGAAATAACAGGAGGCCTCCCTGTTTCCAAGGCAAACTATGTTTGAAAGGCTTTCTCCCAGTAAATATGGTGCACTGGATAGTGCTGGATTCTTCCATACAACTCCCAGGAAATGTTCCAGCTATTCCACAGGTGCTCTGGCCTGTGCTTGTATACACTAGTGTTTCCTCTAGCTTGGGCAGCCAGCTTCAAAAGCAGGAAACTAATTCTGCTGACAAACTGCTGCAACGTTCACTCTTGTTTCACATCATTTTCTGTACTACTTTATAGGTGTTTTCATTCTAAAACCTCCACTGGTTTTAAAAATATGAATATTCAGAGCACTGGGGTATAGCAAGAACACCAACCACTTGCAAGAAGCAGAGTTTTGGCAAACAAGTGAGGCAAACTTGGGTCACACACCACAAAGTTCTCACAAATGATTGTAAGAGCCATTTAAAGTAAGTTTTAAATTAGAAGCCAGCAAAAGCCTGCAGAATCTAACGTTATTAAAAGCAATCCTCTCAAATCCTTGTTAGACACCCTCACACTCCAGAAGACGAAGGTTAATTTGAGGTGATACTGGGCTGTTACAGAGTCTTGTCTTCTGTTCAAAACACTCCCATCGGACACCAGCAGCGGATTTCTTTCCTCTGTCTTCCCCTCTCCACAGTCCCTTGCTCAGCCAGTCCCATTTCTTTAATTCTTCTGTATTAATGTGTTAACTTTCAACTGCTCAGCTTGGAGGCAATAGTTTCTTTCCTGTTCCTGGACAGCACTGACCAGCCCACACAGAATTTACATTTAATAGGAAAACCCACTGAAGTACATAATATTCTCATAAATAAGTGAAAATAAGTATTTCACTTGAAATTATAACCCATATCGTAACAGGATCAGATTTTTAAAGACTTCAGTGCCCACTGACACCAAGAGGAGGAACAAAGCTGTCCCCAGTATCCCAAGATGGTAGGTTTGGGGTGAAAGACTTAGAGATGAGCCACAAGATGTCCAGAAAGTTTCCTAAGAAGGTAGATGAACAGGATGACCCTGAATGTTATGCTCAGGGAAACAGGTCCCTTTGGTTGTCTGTTGCTAAAGCTGGCTCATGAGCTAAATCAATAAAGCAACCCGTTCCTGGGGTTTATCCTGGTCATTCCAAAACACAAGCTGAAGAGTACCACAGTTATCCAGGATGCTGAGGTTCCTGAATGAGATCTGAATTAAGTTCACTCAAGCAGAAACAAAACTCCGAGATACTACAACGCATCACATTCTGATGTGAGAAGCAGAATTTTGCACCCTAGCTGTCAAAAACCAACACAAACTCCGAGTTCCAAAGCCAGAGCTCTCACACACAATAAGGAGTATGCTGTCAGGGGGGGGGTTTTGTCAGCAGGAACGTTCCTGACTCTTTTTCATGGTTAAACATCAGAGTTTTGAACATGTTCAAAACAAAACACTGCTTTTCAGTCCTACTCATACCTTACAAACAGTGAGGACATTAGAACAAGACTTAGTGCAGCCTACACTTAGTTAGTATAAATAGTTAGAATAGTTTAAAAACTGCTTCAGTGCAGCAGAAATATAACTCTTTCCTCTTCAATAAAAAAATAAATCAAGAGAAAACAAAGGATGAAAGAGATTTTTCAAACCCACAGGGGGTCTGCACACTCATTTATCATCCGTGTTAATAGCAATAAGCTGTTCAAATGGCCCTGCAAAATCAGAGTCTGTTTGCTCCAACTGATCAGAAGTTAGCAGTGTATCTCCCTGGGCCATTATCCAGCCCTCCCTTGGTTTGTTATCAGTACTACCCCTCCTAAATGACATTAACACGTTTAGCTCCAGCAAAAAACTTCGCTAGCTGGCAGCGGCCAGCGGATTTCGGGGGCTGGGGATGTAGGCAGCCATACTTTCCAGCCTAAAGTTTAACTTTCCCTTAGGGCAGCATTTCTTCTGGTGACTGGATACTGGCAGCTCTTGTGTTCTTCATTAGCCCGGTGATTAACACAGTGCTAGAGAGTTCTCACTACACCTCACTGCTGTTCCAGCACTCGCTGGCAGATCTATTGTGAGAGATCCCCGAGCAGCAACGCAGCCCTGGCTAACAACACCAGAGATCAGGTACATTTGTATTTGCTCTCGAAACAATACCTGCATATCTACCCGAAGTCATGAAAACCCCTGATCAAGCAATAACAACTTTAATGGGATTTTGTGAATGAAATTCCCATGGCAACAGCAAGAAGCAGAGTGGCAAGGAAATACAACCGATTGAGGTTTTATGTGTGTTAGAGGGTTCTAAATTCGGAAAGGAACTAAGAAATAAGCAGCAAAAATCAGTGGACCCACGGGGTTTTCCCCCTCATTCAGCATTTGAGGAAACAAGCAAAATAAACCAGAGGCAACCAAAGCAGCACTACGGCATCAGGAACAAATTAGCAGCCGTGCTGAGGTACGGTGCAGACATTTGACACACGGGGAATGCGATCTACCTGATACCAGCTCTCAGCTTTCTATGAAATCTGCTCCTGATTAACATGCAGAGCACTACACTTCTGAAAGGACAATGGTGGGAGACCTTCCACAAAGGCATCATTTTAAATTCTAAGGCCTGGAAAATTTCAGGCCTCAGGCCACGAACAATGGTGAAGGCTAACACAGCCAAGCTGCAGATCCTTACAAGTTCTATGCACATCACTACATCGGCTTTGGAACTTTTTAGCTGCATCATGCAGACTATGCAAAAAAAAAAATCTGTCAGCGAACAGGGTCCCTCCCTTGCAGGCGTTCTGTTCCAAAGGATTCCTTTCAGAAAAGCTTCCCTAAGCACGGTGCTGTGATCTCAGGTACGGAACGGCAATAAAGCGCATTTACAAGGCAAACAGCAGCGGTGTCCCCAGCAGGCTGCAAGCCACCAGCGTTAGCTGTGACAACAGCCCTGTGCCGGCTCAGCGGGCGCCGGGCTCAGCCCGCGAGAACAAAACGCCATCCCCGCGGCAGCCG
>VZRQ01002808.1:191579-220798 GCA_013397975.1 Machaerirhynchus nigripectus | reverse complement strand
CGCTCTGCCCGGCTGGTTCCCCATCTCCGGTGGCCGCCCGGCTCCTCCCGAGCTCCTTTAGGCCCCCGGCGCCCCGCTCATGCCCGGTGCCAGCGCGGACCTGCCTCTCCCTCTGCCCCTGCTGTGCGCTTCAGCCAACTCCAGCGGGGCGCGGCGGCCAGCGCCTTCCTAGGAGCTGGCGGCAGAGCCGCGCTNGAGCCGGGAGAGACTCTCCGGCACCGGCTTGAGCGGAGCTTCCCTGGCCTGGAACAGCCGTGGCGGACAGGGGGAATAGCAGAGAGCCCGTTCCGGGCGATACACCGGGATATTTCTAAGCAAAACGCTGAAACGCGGCTCGGAGCGAAGGAGGGCGGAGGGTCCCTCAGCAGAGACCTGAGCAGCCAAATGCCTCCAAAGCAAAGCCAGCATTAATTTTCCCCCAATTCCGCCACCCGAAGCATGCTTACGATGGAGCAAACAGACCCTGCCCACAGATCTAACTACACTGCTGAGCACAGCACTGACATGTCTGGGCAAGGGCAGCTCTTAACCGTCACAAAAATGAGGGGACCCAATTTCAGAAATGCTCAGCATCTTTTGAAAGCACAGGTACCCAAAGGATGCTGAAATGGAGACTGGACTCCTCTGAAAACCTGACCTGTGATTGTGAGCATGAGCTCTTTCTGACAAGTCCCATCTATCAGATCTGTTCTGATACCCTCTGGGGCTATTCCTGGGTCAGCCGAGCAGCCCCAGCTGCTCCCAGCCTCCGCTGGTGCTGAGAACAGCACAGCAGGCTCACATCCCTATTATATTAAACAACATACAGGATTCAGTGAATACCATTAAAATCTATTTCTCTTTATTGAAGTAAGGACGTGGTGTTTTATTCCTAAAAATCTATTACAGCGATTTCCAAATCTCCCCTCTTGCTAGTTCCTTGCAAGCACTAATAAAACAACAATCAAACCTGACAGCCACTACTACATCTAGACCTGCAGCCACAAACAGAAGCAGATTTCATACCATCTCTCTATCATCAATATTTTTGCCTGTGACTGGCACTGCAAGAGCAGCTGCATAGGACAGGCCCACCCAGAGCCTGGCCAACAGCCCACCTTTCAAAGAAATCAAGATGCTCCACACTCGTGGAGCCCTGATGTACATGTGAAACAAGGATACTGAATGACTCCAGTGATGAGTTTCCATCATGTGGATAATTAACAGAATCATCTTGAGGCTTGGTTTCAACAAGAGGGTTAAAAACAAATTCAGAAATAATAAACTAATGTGACTCCTAGGCTCAAAACAGCCTGAAAATAAAACAGAGACTTAATCTATCTAGTTGTGAATCCATAGCTTCAAATAAAATATCTGGGGACCATTCACTATGATAGAAGCAGAATTTTGCTAATATTTCAGTGTAATAGGATGAGTTCACTGTCAGTCTTAAGCTTTCCATTGTTCTTCCTCTGACACTTTATGGATGAAGTGAAAAGTTTTCATACAGCTGTCTATATTTGGATGACATTAAACAGTTCCTGTCTGCTTCTGTCTTATGACATGTCAAACACAAAAAGCTTTGTTTAGTGAATAAGCCATCAAAGTTCTATAAAAAGGAATCAGTGATAGTGCATTCTTTCTCTAAAAGTCATCTTATGATCTTTTAAGTCTTGTGTCTTACTGTGGTGGGTGCTGAGCCTGCCCTTTCCAAGGTACAGATGCAAACATCTTCCAACTGCTGCTGAAATGTATTTCCCACAGAGATTTTCTTCCATTAGAGACTAAAGAGGGACTTCTGCTTTTCTTCAACAGGACTCACCTGCGGGGCTGCATTAGCTGAGAGAGTCTATTGGGCTGATAAATCCTGAAGCTGAGCATTTATTACTTCATCACCTGCTTTCTATTTCTGTAATCACAAAAGGGAATAGTCTAACAAGGTCCCAGTGCAGCACTGGTGCAAGCCTGGAGTAATTATAAAATGTAATCACTGAGTCAGAAATCTGAGCACTGTAGAAGAGTCAGGACTGGAAGAACCAATCTATTTTTGACAGAGGCACAAAACATAAGTCAGAACATTCTAACACCATGACAGGGAGAATGATGCCAGGCCAAGGACTTCTAGCCCAGGTCCATAATGAAAGATGAAGCACAAATTTTTAAATACAGCTGACAGCCTGAGCAGAAGGCATGGATGTGAGATTACTCCTTATGGAGCTTGCAGCTCAAGCTGAGGAAAAAGAAAAAGGAGTAACAGCAAGCATGACATGGGGACTAGGTAACAAATTACAGCAGATGCATGGCTAAATCTTTAGGCAAGTATTTGTTATCTGAACATTTTACATTACTTTCCCTTCCTCTTCAGTAATAAAGGTATAAAAAAATGAATGAATAAATGAATTTCATCCCTATAAAGCAGATTAGCTGGTTTCTTCCTAGGCATGAAGCTTGACTCATCCCTTTGCACTTTGTTGAACTGCCAATAAGACTTCACAATCACTCCTATATAGTGAGAATGGGAATTAATTACTGAAGGTGTGACATACATAATTCTTTCAACTCCCTAGTCAGATGACAGGACTTACTTGCCAGGCATAACCTTCTTTGCATCCTACTCACAACACAGCAAATGAATGAGTGTAACTTCTGTTCAAATTGTAACCCATGCTCACGAGAACAAGTGTGAAGGTGCCACCAAACCTCAGATTTGCAGTGGCCAGGTGGCTGACAGTCTCTCCAGAAGGCTGAGCTCTAAACAAGTTACAGATACTGATGCTTCACTAAACTGAATGGGCCCTAAGTGTGCACATCATGAACACCAGAGTTCACACTATCACACTCTCCTTCCATTAATGCTAAAGATTTTACGAGCACCAAGTACTTAAGTAGCAGGGAAAATAAATCTACAGAATTCGTGTATTGTTCCCAGTAGTGGACCCCAAAGGTTTAGGAATATAACATCTAGAGCTGAATCCCAGGTGAGCAAAAGCTTTTTTTAAACCATGCTAGAAACAATTTTTTTGCAGTGAAAACACTTAGTGAGGTCACAGTTCATGGCACAGATCCACAGCCTTCCAGGAACCCATCTGAGATGGGAGCTGTCAATCCCTCCCCTCTTACTTTACAGTATTGAAATCTAATGTAAGCCAAAAGCTGCTGAATAAAAAAAAACAGTGGGGGAAAAAAAAAATACTACAAAGAATGCCAAGCCCTCCCCTGATCTGCATACTTGTCAGACCAGGCCAGCTTTGCGTTCCTTTCCTTCTCCCTCCCATTCTTTAAGTGCAAACACACTGGCCCTGTGCCAAGGCATTCTGGCTGCAACGCATTTAGGTCCAGAGAATTTGTGTTAAGGATCATTTCTCCGCAAACCAGCTGAAGGAAAGCTGATAATTAACCTAGGGCAGGTAGTCAGGGCAAGGTTGTGTTGACTTTGCTGAACAACTTCAGTAAAGAAGCCTGAAAAGAAATAAAAAGAAGCTGAGAGATCCTAGGTTTGTGCTATTGCTGCAGCATCCAGGCATGCTCTCCTCTCTGTTTAGGTGTCCCTAGCAAGGCTTTTGGGATCACCACAGTTCCCTTACAGTTGTAATGGATCCTCCCTATACATGTTGGCTTGAGCCAATTAACTGTCAACAATTTAATGAGTTAAGTCATTACAGCCTTCAAGATTTAGCATTTCAGTATCCCTACCACACACTGAATCCTCTTAACTGGCTCAGGTCCCAGAGGGGCTCACGTGTGCCAACAAAGTCATTCTCAGGGGAAGACACAGAGAAAAGGGTCTCTTTCACAGGTGGTTTGAACAAGAAGCTGAATGCAGAATCTTAGAATGTGTTAATAGAGATTCAGCACAGGAAATGTAAATTCTGCAGTAGGTTAGGACAGCAAGAAAACTGGAAAAGGTACATTCTGCAGCCAGTGTTGTCAGCAGAAGTTAATTCCTACTTGTTTAATAATGCAAGATGACTGCAGCCAGCCTGTGAGTGCCTCTCAAAAAGCCTGTTATCCATAACAGGATCAGGTATCAGAAATCCTACCAGACAGCCTCTAACATGCATTGGTCTCACTACACTCCCAGTTATCAAAGAGGAGGAAGAGGCCTGAAGAACAGCCATGTGAAGCAGCCCCCATTCCCAGCCATTCCAGGATACACAATTATCTATGGTTTAGGGAAGGAAAGAGCAAAGCTTCAAAGAACATGAAAAACAACAGCATATAGGAACATTTTCAGCAAAGGCATCAGCACTCAACAACTGTATTTGCAGGCTATGGCAAGAAAAAATTGCTTGTAAGAAAAAGTAAGAGAAACTTGATAAGTAGCGGCCATAACCTAAATCTGGAATGCCAGATTTGATCTACCTCCAATCTTGAGCTTTCCCTTTGGAGGATGGTGGGTGAAATTCTTCTAAACTGGTGCTGAAACTCAGTCTGACTACTTGACACCTGGGGAAATCACACACAGAGGAAACATTCTGCTAAGGAATGTCAGGGAGGTTCAGGTTCATATTTGCAGCAATATGCTAAACATCCTTGCAGATATTTATAGGTGTGTGTAGATGTCAATATGCATATCCAGCTGCATGGAGAGCTCTGGATGTAAATGCAGACACATTTCCACTGCTTTGCATGTTAAATCCCCGCAGCACTTCTTGCCAGTTTGAATGGCAGCCTGACAAAGCAATATTTTGAGTCTTCCTCTCCTTTTTACACCACTTTTGGAGCTGGAATCTCTTTGTAAGAAAGAATAATTATGCAAGAGCTGTGTCTCGTACCTGGAAGGGGGAGCAAAATGCAAGTGGCTTTCCAGATGAGGTTGTGAAGCATATTTACAGCTCCTGGGAAAGCCCAGATGAGCTCAGCCATTTGGTTGCAGTGAAGCCTGGTGGAACAGAACATACCGATCTCATTAGTGTCCCTCACACTTGGCACTATCGTTCACAAGAAAAATGAGACAGTAATGAGCCTGAATGCAAAGTGCAGCAACCTCTCCCAAACCTATAGCAGTGCTTTGATGTGACAGATCACAAAAAGCAGACGCTGTCAAAATCTGATGTATGGCAGAGTAAAAGGGCCCCAAGGTCAGAGAGCTGTCCTTCAAAAGAAATCACTTTCCTTTTTCCTGTCCTAATTGGGATGCATTAGCATCTTATGAACTACTAAATTGTTAGTTAGATTTTTTTTTTCAAGGTTTTTTTTTTAAAGAAAGCTTTTCTTTAAAAGATGCTTTCTTGAATTTTCTGACCATGGAGGGACAGCTTCCGGTCTGGATTAGCTTCACATTAATCAGAATTTTTACCCCACATCAGAAAGTGGCAAACACTCACCAAGTAGGGAAATTAGCTGAGAGAAGACAGTAAATTTTATAGAGTCCATATATTACTATCAACTAGCAAGCTAAAAATGACAATTCCATGAACATGCAGGAAGCTCTGAAATCTGTAGCATGCCACATTTTCAGTTTTTCTGGGAAAGAAGCATACCTGTCAAGTGCTGTGTGCAATAAAACCATACACCAGTCTCTCCTCTGGAATCAGCCACAGGTGAACAAGTCTCATCAGTGATATTGAAGCTTTCCCAGTACTGACACCAGTGCTGGCCAGTTGGCCTCATTTAGTTACAGCCTTTCTTTTCTGAATAGCAGCACTATCTACACAGAAAAGCTGCAAGCAGCTGTTCTAGAGAGAAATCAAGACTTTTCACATAAACTACATGAAAAGCAAACAGTGATGGACAAATGGAGTAATGGTACGTGCTCTACTAGGACTGGGAAGGAATTGAATATACACAGGTATCGTATTTAGTCACTGGGACATTAACTCTGATTCTTGGGCAGGAATGTGGATGACAAATCACAGAAAAACTCATCAAAACAGAGCCTCTCCTTACTGGAGCTGAAGATTGTTCAACCCAAACTGTGCCACAGCAGAATATAACCTTCAGGCCCTTCTACAGCTTTCAGTGATTATGCCAGATTTCTTGGTATTTTTGTTTCCCTGTTTAATTTGCTGGGTTTATTACAACAGCCTGTGTTGCACAGCAGCTTCATCTCCAACGCTGGCAATGTTCCATTCTGGGATTAGCAGCTTTTGTCCAGGTAACCTGCAGAGTTCAGAGCCTCGACATGAGATGCTGAGGAGATAATTGAAACTCTTAATATCTTTGAGCTCCCCTCCTCTATGCTCCCGGATTGGCACCATCTCCAGCCTTGGATGTGGATCAACTCAGCAGGAACACACAGAAAGCAACAGGCTTTTGTTATTTTGGCTGCAAACTCAGGCCGAGTATTGATTTTCCCATTTTATGCATAAAAATAAATGGTAATTTCTGATGGAGCAGGGGGTGACACAGCAGGCCACCCCTCACAGTCCTGCTGGCATCTTGGCTTCTCCCAGCCTCCAAAGATGTATCACATCCCACTGTCACTGTGGGAAGGTGTAGCACCTGTCTCCTAGCTTGGGCTTTAGAGAGAACCTGAGCTTGTCAGTAAAAAAACAGCATTTCTCTAAATGCTAAGGTAGGTGATAATAGCATTGTTATTGACAGTTTCCTATTGTTTCTGAGGCAAAAATCAAGCTGTCTAGAGAGATTTAGCCTTTATTTAGCTATAAAAAATAAGCTGATGAAGCAACCTGAGAAAAGAAAGTACAGCTATCTCTTAATTACATTTCAAGGATAACTGATACCTCATATTGGAACCAGCAGCATTTGATATAAAAACCAGTATATTTGTGAGAAATGGGAATGGCTGAAATATTCCCAGTGCTTTTGGATGATGTGTGACTGGACTGTACCATGCCCCCATCCTGGCTCTCTCTCCTTTCTGATGTCCAGCATAAGACTCTTTTTGGTTCTTGTCCAACCTGACAGATAATAGCAGCTGTCACTGAAATCACATCAAAGCAGCACAGGAACATGATGAAACCAGATAGCCTCCAGGGAAGTTTTCAGAAAGTGCTTGAACTGAGAGTTTGTAGGGACTGAATGACAGAACTCAGAGCAAGGATTTGGGATGACTTCCAGGCTCCATTGAGGAAGTAATTTCACCTGCCTGAACCTCCAATTTTCCATTTGCATACCAGTCCTGCCATGCAGTGCTCTTCCTGAGAGGTATATGATCACATAAAAAGCTTTGAAATTCTCTGTGAAATTGCATTTTTAAGGTTATTTGGCTTGCAGACCTCAAAGGAGCAGAATCTGAAGTCATTGATTTCCTACAACCCTGAACCTTAGGAAAAGAGAATCCTAGTTTCCCATGAATATATAAAAATTCTCTATTTATACATTTTACAATAATTTCTTTACTATATGGCTTCACAGACTGGGTGGCTTTACAAGTGCATGCATTAAAATCAATATTTTCCAAGATTAGAGACCTCTTCCTCCTGTTTTGCAATTTTTCCAGCTCTTTTTCATCTACTGAGACATCAAAAACAATGCCAGAGCTCTGTAAGCTTGGTTTTAACAAACCCAAATGGCTACTTCTCAGGACAGCACAGGGGAAGACATTACACTGTGGATAAGGAAGCTGAATACAAGGCATTTACTTCTCCCTGTGCGTCATTTCCCACTGCCTGGGATTTCAAAACTGCCAAGGAGTTACAAAACCAAACATCACAGCACAGAACTTCCAGCCAGAATCAATCTCCAGCTCCATTTGCTCAGCTCCACTTGCCAAGGATGGATACATGGGCTTGGCCTCATCCCCCTTTAAGCTGTTTATGATTTACTGTGTTAGCTCCCAACAGGGCAGGCAGGGGTAGTTCCATCAATAAAAGGCTGGAATAAATAACTGAAACTCCACCAAGGGCAGCATACAAACAACTCTACTTAAACAACAAATCTTGAGGTCAATTATTTATTATCTGCAGCATTTGGAACGTGTGTTATTGCTCAAGGTCAACACACAAATGGTGGACAGCCACACCTAAAGAAGAAAGAAACCTAAGATTTTTTATTTCCATACCTTTTTCCCTTTAATTTCTCTCACAGAAGACTATAATACCAACTGAGCACCACCAGAGTGTGGCTGGGACTGACAGAATATCATTGCAGTAAAATAATCAAATCACTCACTTGAGTAACAGACAAAGCAAGCCCAACCTAGAAAGCACAAACAAGGGGGAGAAACAACGCCTGCAGTCAAGACATGAAAAGAAAACACAGTACAGATGAAGGCCGTCAAAGAAACCAAAGAAAGTGGTTTCAGAATAAATTTCTGGATTTACACATTTGGCTACATACACAAACATCTGCATTTCCCAGCTACTGGAACGTTCTCACTTGGATTAGCTCCACAGTCAGCACTGCACCTTGATCACAATCGGACCATTTGGGATGCCACTGCAATAAAATACAGCAGCTGAAAACGTTCTCTCCTTTCGTACTTATGTTCCCTGGAACATGCTGTGCCCTCTGTCACACTGACTCTTAGTTCTCTTAGCAACAATACACCATTTTAGTGGGACTATTGGGATTTTTTTCAGTGTGACAAAGCATTCAGCTTTGTAACCTTGCTCACTAGGATCAAGCACCTTCCAGTGGCCCTAAGAGTGACACATTCTCAGAATACAGCTGGATTTCCAAGCACCCTTTTGAACTATGGAACCACTGTAAAAACAGACATGTAAGACACTCTGTATACACACTTATAATAGTCCCCATAAGAGCTGGGACAGTTCTCTCTAGGTTAAAACCAAATTTAGATGGGTAGCACATACATTATTATATGTTTTTATATATATTCTTAGTGTTTATCTACACACTTGTACTTTTTTCATTCATTAATATTCCCATTCATGCTTCTAGGAATGCTGATGCAAAGCAATATATGAGGTTATACCCAAAGATGCAATTTAAAGTGGCAAAGCCCCAGATGTAACTTGACCTCCATAAAGCATTTCGTATTTCAAGCAGTCATCATCATAAATCTCCCTCCTCCAGTCCCAGTTATTATAGCTGCATGCAGGAGAGGGCTCTCTATCCCAGTGCTTGTGTTTTGGTATCTGACATACGTATTCCATTCTGGACTCCCTGCAGTGCTGTTTCCCTGGCTGCATTCCCAGGATCCTGTGCTGCATCATCTGTACAGGTTTTCTTCTCCCTGCGTGGCTCCTCCCAAGCATCATGCCTCTTTATTGGCTTGTGAATCCCAAATTCCTTTGGATACAGCTAGTCACTATTAAATTTGAGGATTTACACACTGATTAACAGCGGAATGGGATCTGTCTTTGGGTTACTATGAAGCATTTGGGCTGTTACAAGACACAGCATTTTCTTCCAGGGGCATATAAAGGGGTTTTTTGTTGGTTTTTTTTAAGAAATCTCTCTCTGGTTAGTACCATTGTTCTGTCACACAGCCAAAACCTGCAGACGCTGTGACAAATAGAGAGGTCATGGTCAAATTTAATAAGAGCTCACATTCCCTTGGAAATGCCACCAGGGAGCAGACAAAAGCAAGCATTTGCTGAGCTCCTGGGGGACAGCAGAGCGTTTGCACTGAAGCCCTTGGTATGCAGATGGTGTCGCTGCCTTTCGAAACAGGCTTAGGTTTGAAACCTATGGGAATAAGCCGATGGGGCTGAGGCTGCTGAGGAGAGCTCCGGCTGCCCCGGGGCAGCTCAGGCTGCTCATGAGGATGCCCGGGACCGGCTCTTTGTTCTCACGCCTCTGCCGTGTCCCAGGAGCAGCGGGGAAACAGCTCTGCTCACTCAGCAGAGGGAGAAGAGAGAATGCTGTTGATAAATGGGGAAAACTTCAGAGAGCAAGCTCTCCATTGCTGTACTGCTCTGCAGACGGGGGGGCTGGGTCCGCCCCGCCCCGGCCAGCCCGGACCCGCAGCCGGGACGGGCGCGGGCCACCGGCGCCACCGCCTGGCTGCTGGGGCTGCCCAGGCTCCTAAAACCATCCAGCGTCTCCCTTTTAACTTCATTTCCCTGGCTCGTGGGGTGTAGGATGCAAGGCACAGCGTCCTGTGACCGCGACAGCGGGAAAGGCACGGCTGTGCTGCGAGGGGCATAGGGAACACCGCTGGGATCTGGGCAAACCGAGTGACACTCACAGCACGGGTCACAGACTGTCCTCCGGAACCTTCGTGCCTACCTGGGGTGGGCTTCAGCCGATTCTCAGCAAGCTCAGAAATGGCTCCTGCTGTGATGGTCTTCTTCAGCCTGGAGACTCCCGAAGGTGCTGCTGCCCCAGGTTTTGTGAGCGTGTCCTCGCTGCTCGCCCGCTTCAGCTGCAACACAGAGGGGGGAACAGGTCAGGACCCTGAATATTCCCATCAGGTAGTTCAAAATGCAAGATTCCTCGGAAAAAAATAACATTTCCGTTAAGTAACCCCATGGGAATATTGCCTTGCTAACTGAACTACATAATTTTTGTATTGGGTTTGCATTCTAGGTGTTTGTGAAGTGGGTTAAGAGATAAAACACTGTTTCAACAATGAAGAATGAAAGTGGGAAAGATTGTTCAAAAATGCAAATAATTAAAAGGCAAGGAGAAAACAGTTTACAGGAGCAGTCCACTGGCAACTGGCAAATTTTGGGAAGGAATCTCTGGTGACACAAGTCTACTTTAAGTGCCTACTCAAGAAACGCATGGAACACAAGTACAAGGTAAGATTCAAGGAGAAACACTGAAAATATCTTGCTTCAGCAAGCAGAAGTTGCAGTTTACCTCAGAACTTTGGTCAGCTGATTTCCCATTTGTGTGCCTCTAGTAACAGCCTCTAATTAATTTCAGGAAAAATACTTTGAGACCAAAGCTTTGGAGAGTCTCCCTAGAGCAGTAATTTTTCTATACTTTTGACTTTGTGGACACCTGAAGTGTTTTCTCAAATGAAAATCCACTTCCTTTGAAGCTGTCCAGTGACACCCGGGGGTCCCTGAACCACAGGCTGAAAACCCCTGCTGGGTTAAGAGAAAAGAGAGCACACAACAAGCACTGCCCCTATTTAGTGGTTCCTGAATGTGAAACATTTTAGGCAAAATGAAATCTTTCAACTCTAATTCCTTCTCCCTTTCATCTCCTCCTCTGACTCAGAGTCTGTGGTTTCCTGGACCCTGTGAGCCCATAAGTTTCAATAGCTGAAGTGTTGATGTGCTCCAGGATACCAAACAACGAACGTTTTGCCTTCTGGCAGAGGTTTTGTCAGCTCACTCTTAGGAGGAGAATGGAACAACCTGACTTTCCGACCTTTAGAGAACTCTGCAGTCTCTCTGAAGTAATTTCTTCAATGTGTTCCTTCTTATAGCAGCAACTACGGGTGCCTTTTCTACTCCCTTTCTTCAAGGAAGCCACTTTGATGATTTTGCATTTGCAGGTGGATGAATATTTGAAGGTATTAGCTGCCATTAGGAAGAAATCTCTCCACAATTAACACTAAATTTAACAAATCAATCGTATCAGATTTCCTGATTAGTCTCCTCAGTAGCATTCCTTCAGAGATGCTGCCTCAACCACACAGCACAACCTGCCTGGAGCACCACACTGAAATACCCTATGGGTAAGTGCATCTAGGAGTCTACACAGCAAGTTAAATAAACTAATCCTTTCCTTGAAAAACTGTGACAATTAATGAAGTTTTAATCAAGAGGAGATCTAAATGCTGTACCCTGCTATGTACTGTTCACTGAACTATATTACTGGAAAGTTACAACCTTGGTCTAGATTCGGATGACCAGGCTATTTCTGTTTGCTGGCTGCAAGGGTGCAGATGCAGCAGCATTTCAGGTGTGTTACTCCAGTTCCTTAAAAACATTACTTTGACAGAAGTTTCCGCTATTTTTTAAATGTATCTGTATAGAAAAATAGGATTCATAAAATGCATTTGTTACATTGCAGTATCTTCTGTTAATGTATTTTGCCTTGAAGGGAAAGGCACAGGTTTTTAGGAATGCTGGAAATTCATTAATAAATCTCTTTGAATTTCTTTACATGTGTAACTATCAGCTGAACTAAGAATTTGCCATTTGTTTTTCTCCACCTTCAAAGTTTAGGCAATTCCCTCACCCACAGTGTACAGATGCAGTGTCTCCCCCAGTACATGCAAAATACTTTCAGAAATGTGTATTAATCTAATATACAACAAAATTTAAGTCTCCTTACACTTAATACAGTGGGTGTAGTAGTTTGAGGACTAAACCAAAGCTTTAACCTGGAACAAGACTGGAATGCTTGAACAGTCTCCATGGATTAGTACCTTGCTGAGCCGGGATTCAAAGGCAAGGGAGGTGGAGGACTTGGATGTCTTCATTCCTGTGGAGGTGGTGGAAGGAGGTTTTCCTCTGTCAACCCCATGGCTCCCTTGCTTTGCTATTGCACTCCAAGGCCTGGCACTACTCTTCATTTTCTTCCCAAGTAACTCAGTCGACGGACTCTAAAAAAAAAAAAAGGTTTATATGTATTTATACACTCATACAAAAATATAAGTTGTCTTTATGTAACCTGAAAGGGCAACAGAGATACCTGGCACGAGTTTGAAGGGCTGAAAAGGCTGTGCTAAACTTGATTCCCTCTCTCAGACACATCAAAACTGAGCCCAGAGAAACCTTCAGAGCAGGCTACAGCCACTTTTATTTTTCACACCTACAGGTAACATAAAACACCTCAGAAGGTACATTAACTTTTTTGGAGACTAAGTCCCAAAACCTCTCTCAGGCACAGCAGAACACCTGTGAATGCTGAAGCACAATTAAAGAGTAACTGAGAACACTGAAGCCATCAGCAATTTAAAGCAACCTTGGGATAAAGAGAAAATTAGTTATTTTACCGTTAGATCCAGCATCTTCAACGGAAATAACACTCATTTTTAGAAAGTCACATGAGAAGCAAGTTTCCTCAGATGGATGGAAAATATATCTTTAACTTTTCAGAGTCTTCTAGAGGAGCAGCAGTTGATGTTGCCACAGTGATAAAAAGATGTTTCACAATAGCAAGACTTAAAAAATGTAGTAAAAAAAATCAACTTCCTTGCAAACAAAGATCCAGATCTACTATTCCTCAGAGATAAGCTTATGCAAGAGACAAATCCTGCTAGGAAATGGCAAATAGACGTGATTTCCTTTTTTGGGACGTAGCTGAAGACATTTCAGCTGCCAGCAGGAACAACTAGCCTGCTTCTCTCAGTAGGCTGACAGCTGCCAATTAAACAGCTCCCTCAGCTCCTGGAGATCTAAACCCATACATTTTCACCAGCCATTGCCCAATCCAAACCATGAGCAGAATAAAAGAATTATTTGGATATTTTTTTCGAAGTCCCATCAGCCTGCTGGGCTGGGAGTGTGAGGGAGGGGAGGTGGCCTGATATCTCCTGTCCTCCCCCACTTCATATGAGCAACATGTTTCTTCATTTTCCAAAATAGACACAGGATGTAGCTGTGGCTCAGCCGTGTGTAGGCAGAGGGTAACTTGCTCCTTGTCTGTTAAACAGGTAACCAGAATATCCACAGGGATCACCCCAGAGTGAACTTGGACAGCATCACTTTGACAGAGACACCGAAGCAATTTATTCCTAGCTGAGTCAGGAGTGGCTCTGGTCACATTTTACATCTCATAATTTGCTTTGTACCCCATTTCACATTCATAAGTAAGAACATTCACTGAACTCCCAGGACACGGATCTGTCTGGGGCCAAGGTGGATCTGACAGTGACAGCACCCTCCAGGTGCCACCACGGTCTGTTCGGGGAGTGTTTCTGCACAGAGCCAATGCCAAGTGCTCTGCTGCTGTTCTACACAGAACAAAGCCAGCAAGTGACATTGCCTCTGCTTGTCCTTGGTGCCTCTTGCAGGGAGGGCTGTTTACTCTCTCCACAGCAGGAACCTATCAGCTCCTAAATAAAGGAATAAAAAAAGTTAGTAGTTGTTGCTAAGTATAGTCACTACCCCATTAAAATTCTTCACACATCCAGTGAGGAGCCATCCACTGATCTCATTAAGAGTCTTTGGTGATGATTATGCTGATCACTGTTTTAAAGCCCTGACAGATATGTAAACTATATTACAATAGATAATATTATTTAGCATTCCCACAGCTCATGATCCACCTTAGCAAGCTTTGGTGCTTTTTAAAAGCACAGTATTTAAAAACCTACATTTTACCAGGCTCTTAATTCTTTTAACAGGCTTTTGATATTCACTGTACTTATATGGGTGAACAGGCAACTACACATGCAAACTCTCTTGCTGATTAGATCTCCAAATTATGCAGATTTAGGTTTTTTGCTGATCCAGTGGTTGCACACACACTGCTTTATTATACCCTCTGGTTTTCTTCATAACTGCCCCATATATTTTGCTGCCTTAAGCTGTACAGATGCTTTCTTGATATCCAAAGGAATTTAATTTTGAGTCATCCATGACATTTTAAAGTTGCAGTGGAGTGATAGGCTCATTAGACCATGATGTTAGGAGTAAAAGGAAGAGGTACTTAAAAAAAAAAAACCCAAACCACAACTCGGGAAATCCAGCCAGTAGCCTGAGGCAAACTGGCTTTTTCATGTAAAGAGAGCTGAATTATTTGCCATGCGGATTCAATAACATGTTACTGCACCAAGCAGATGAAACTAAAATTGAGAAGAAATACCTGGATTTACTAGTGTTTATTATTAGTTTTCCATGTATTTATAGGAGAACTGGCGTTTGTAAAAGATGGAGTTAAGACTTCTCAGGTATTTGGCTAACCTGAATTTGCCTTCTAGATAAAGATTTCCATCTCTGAAGTGGGATTCCAAGCCTTTCCACAAGCCTTATATGTACTTCAAAGGATCAAGCCAGGTTGCACACATCCTAAGCTGCTTTCATTCCTAAGTAGGTGACACATATTTGAGTTATTAGAAGTACTGCTTTAGGAGTAGTGCAAAATAAAACTACTTTCAAAAAAAAAATTGAAAAAAAAAGTCCTGCTGTTCTTTGATGAGAGCAGAAAATCCATTCTCAGAGTCAACATCAGCTTTCCCCCTCCTCCAAATGCAATTTATTGCATTACAGTGAAACCAAACAAGACAAAAAAAGCTCCATGGAAGGCGTGAGCAGTGGGGCAATGGAAAACCCTAAAGTTCAGCATCACGAAATTGCTCATGGAAGGAGCTCATGGTAGCAGGGAACAAAAATATTAACTCAGCTATTCCAAATGTCTGGAGCCAAGCAGCAATCAGGACACCCAGCACTGGCAAGGAGGTTTCTCTAATCCTGGTGTAGAAACAGCACATTTATTAAAAACACCAGATCCAGCTCTTACCTACTTGTCTTAGAAATAACTCTACTGTATTTTCACTAAATATCAGCCTTTCCTTCCACAAGGACCCCAGAGAGATTGATTTGATCTCTAGGGTACCCACAGGGAAACCTGAAAGAGAAGCAGCTTTACTTACGAGACACAACCAAGCTATTTCTGCAAACACAGTGACAAAAATCTCTTGTTTTACACCCATTCTGTGTCAGTAAGTTTCAGATGAGAGCTGCTTCTGTCCACTCTGGTGTGAAAATTACTTACTTTAAGCAATGCGTGGAGTTCTGTGGTTTTATTTTTCTTTTTTTCACATTTCACAGGGAATTTTCCTTCGGAAGCAAACAGAATTAGTGCCATCCTGAGATTCCAAGTCTTTCTTTGGCATCAGCCAGAGCAGGGCACTCAGCTGGCCACACCAAATCCCTGTAGCATACCCTGCTTGGAGCTGTACTCTGAACACATGAGGATGCAACCCCACACTGAAATAAATGAGGACTCAGCAAGATGTAACTTCAGAGTAGCAGAATTGGTTCAATTGCCAGGCACTTCCAGACTGCAGGGGTTTGGGGCTGGTTTTTAAAAAATCTGTTACACCCAAAAGTGGTGTCTGAACATACCTCTCCCCTGAAACAGGTGCTGCAAATGATAATCAGAAGGTTTACCAGAAATGTAAAGCTGGTCCTGACAGAGCTTTTTCTCTCAGTAATCCTCAGAATTCCCTGCAGGCATCAGCCTTTAAAAATTCAGGCCGTGCTATACAGTTCCATCTTTCTCACTGGTATTTTTAAAGGATATTTGGAATATTTTGATGAGGACTATTTTGGCAGTTGGCAGAAGTTCTGCAGTCCATTTTACTTGAAATTTTACTGTTTTATTAAAGGCTGAGAACCCAGACATTTCTTTATTAGTCAGTCCACATGCATTTATTAATAAAAGTCTTCAGAAACAGCCTAGAATGATTCCCATTTTATGGCTAGAAAAACTGGATTAAGAATTTATTCTAACTCACAGGCAGTCAGCACCAGCAGAAACAACATCAGGGCTCTGGGATCTTCAGACTTGGCTGTGGATCAAAGGAGGAATTCACCAGTTCTGTGGAATGAACTTCTAGGATACAAATTCTGCTGACTATTAAAGGTTATTTTATTCTAAATAACTAAAAAGAATAGATAGGTTGATTTGAGTGACAATGAACAATGTTATTTCACAGTCAAGAAACCTAGGAGTTATACTGTTAAATAAATGAAAATGATTAGCATATCTGCAGAAATGAAATTACACAGGAAAATCCCTGATGGGGGATGGAAATTATCTGCACCCCACATACTTCACACAATTTAGGTTTTGGTGCCCATGTCTGTGTGTCAGGACTCAGCAGGACACTCAAATTAAAGCAGAGTCACCCACAAGATGCCTTGGGAAAAGGAATGAAATAAAGGATTATGAAAAAACTCATTACTGAATCTGGGCAGGAATGTGCCAGATGGCAGCTTCATCAGGACCTGGGAATGCCCAGCAGTTCTGAAGAACAAGGCCAAAGTCCCAACTCTGCAGCTAAGGCTCTCAGAGGACACAAGTGTGACTTTGGTGGGTTAAACCCCACAGTCCCCAGTGCCATTCTCCTGTAATTCAGTTATTTTTCATTACACCCAAAGGTCAGACT
The DNA here is from genome assembly GCA_013397975.1 of Machaerirhynchus nigripectus. Lineage (NCBI taxonomy): Eukaryota > Metazoa > Chordata > Aves > Passeriformes > Dicruridae > Machaerirhynchus > Machaerirhynchus nigripectus. The sequence goes on along the minus strand of VZRQ01002808.1, from coordinate 203,925 downwards.
ATTCCAGAAGCTTTATTACACTCAGAATTCAAAGCACGATTTTCTTTTCTTTTTTTTTGGGGTAAAATCTGCATCATGCTTCTACTATTTTCCTTCTAATCAACTTCTGCTATTTTCAGACAAACTATCAACTGGAACATAGAAATATCTAACAAGTTCAGTAAACTGTAAAGCATTTTCTAGTGGCACGTAGGAAGCTCTATGGCAGGATAGACAGCTGGGCTAAAATAGAATTCTTTTCTGCCTTTCACATCAATTAACTTTAAACAACAATTTTTAGGCTTGACAGATGCTTCCATATGACTCATCTTGATTTCTTAACTGATATTAGGAATCAAACCAGGGAAGCTGATAGTCCAAATACAGTAATTGGTAACTTGGAGATAGATGGCATGAACAAAAATCCATTTGGAAATAAGACCAGGGTAACAAATAAAGGCAAACTCCTTACTCTTTTGGTCAACTTTAGCAGCTTTCCTCAGGCATCTGCTCCTTTAATCCCAGTAGTATTTCTGTATCTACCCATTCTCTCTTTGCTTGAATTTTTATTACCTTGGTTTTGGTGTATTTGATGCTCTCAGTGCAACCTTCCTCCATCACTCCTCCAAGCAGACACTTGCTGGATTCTTGCTGGTACAAAGCTCAGCTTTAATTAGAACTGGATGAAAAAGCCCACAGAAAACCCCCAAGCCAGACCAACTGCTTCCACCCTAACACAACTCAGACAAAACAACACCCATTTCCCAAAACCTCATCTCTAAGGCTCCTCTTGCCTTTGCTGTCCAAAAAGAATCAATTCTAAACCTGACCCCAGACACTTCACAGTTTCCTCTGGTCTACCTCAGCAGACTCACTTTCCAGTCTCCTTTGCAACTGAGTTTTCGTGGTTTGCTGGTAGACGACCAGGAGACAAGACATCACTTGGAAATTTTCATGTCCAGACAGCAAGGCAGATTCTGCTGGTTTTATTCATGCCTCGAGCAAAGGTGGCTTTAGTGTTATTATTATTTTTCAGCTTTTAAGAGTGAAGAAAAATGCACCATGATAAAGCAGGTAGGCAGCTGTAGGATACAAGTGATTTTGCAAGGAGTTGAAAATGCTGTTAAATTTTAGATACAGAACTACACAGTAATTAAGACACAGACATTCCCAAGGACACCCATCCAGTCACCCTTTTGGGTTGCAGCTTGCTTTGCATTTTTGTTTTAATGGTTCTTCTGTAGAACTCCTGAACATCAAAAGAGCCCTTTCAATGTGGCATCAGATGAGAATTTCCTTTCCAGGGGACATGGCTCTACTTCTCCTCTATAATCAACTATTGCAGAGTCAGATCCTTTCCTATCCCCCCATGGTGTCAGATGAAAACAGATAATGGAAACTCCCTTGAACTTCCCAAAGACAAAGTTTATCTGTGGTTACAGTGGTAAGTGACCAGCTCACATTTTTGTGTTAAGGCTTTTCTTGCTTATTTCCTCAGTGTGCTTTCAATAATTCTCTATACCTGGTATTTATTAAGTAGCACACAAATGTACCAAAAGGTTCCAAGGATGTCTAAAGTACATCAGAGGTGGCCTAGGCAAGGACAGGTCCAGGCAGCCACACGTGACAGGTTTCCAGCCATCAACTCAGCCTCCAAAACCATCCCAACAAGGCTGCCAGAGGCCAGGTCAGCAACTGCAAAACTCTATCTCTCAACATCATTCAAAATAAAATCCTCTTCCCACAGCAACCATTAGAGTCACTGATGACTTTTCCAGGCGTGGAGAGGCACTGCAAAACCTTCTGCCTACCCTCCTCCACAGAAGCTCTCCCTGGAGTTTTGGATTTGTCAGTCTTCTGCTCATTGTTAGATCACATGAGAAAAATGCAGAAATCACAACAAAACCCTCATGCGTGCACATGGACAAGGGATTGGTTCAGCTGCATTTCCCTTGTCCTTGTTCCATGCTACTGGCCATTTATGAGACAGGAAAATACAGATATCCTTGCAGTCATCCAGCACAGTGACTGATGCTGAAAAACAGAGCCAAAGCTGTACTTGGAGATGTCTGGGAACACGCTCATCCTGCAGTTTGAATTAAACTGTTTGTACATGGATTCTCCATCTCCTCCTCCTCCTTCCTCACATTGATTATCTAACCAGTTACCATTACACAGCTCGGAAGAGAAACTCTGCTACCTCCTTATGACCTCTGAACTTACAAACACGAGGATAAAGAAACAAAAATCCCAACCCAGCTGTAATTTTCTACACATTAGCACTGATGTGGCAATTCTGAATCACAAACATCACGTTACTGAAGGATGCACAGGAAGATTCAGGAAGGCTAAAAATGATGCATTGACTCCCAACTCCCTTTTTGAAGTTACAACCATGTTATAATCATGAAGAATTAGGTCACTCTGGCCTTTCCCCAACATGACTCTGTCCCGAATAGATGGGTTTAATTCATGTTCAGTATATTGCAGGTGGAGAACAAAAACGTTTTAGAGCCATTTCAAGGCAGCTATTGCTCATTAATCCAGGTTCTTTGAACCACTGTGCCAGTGAATACAGCACAAAGCAAGTGACACATACGGTCACTTCATGTTTTGCCAGCCCACAGGAAGGAAGAGAAGGAGGCTTCATTTCAGATACAGCAAGAGCTATACAATTCCTGAAGAAATTAAGAATAATTAGGAGTGGTTTGCCTGATAATTACCTGTCACTGCATTTTTCTGTAGCATAGAGGGTAGATACAAATACAAGAAAGAAAAGGAATTATGATGTTTTTTGGAATAGCAGCGATGCACAGCATGTGGCTACACGGCAGTCCTGACTGGTACATACTGGTGCATACTGGTACAGAGACCAGCAGCTTCCCTGTCCCCTCAGAGCACGGAGGGATGATACCACAGGCAACGCATTCCACGGAATTCCACCTGATTCCATCCTCAGCTCCAGCACAGAGCCATCACACCCCCTCAGCCATGCAATCTTCTCATGCCTTAGTTTTTCCATTTGTAAAAACGGAATAATAATCGCTCACTAAATAGGATATTTATGAAGATGGACCCATTCGTTTGCCTTGGAAAGGAACCCCACAGAAAAAAAAGCAAAAATTAGATAAATCAACATCTGTCACGCAGCACGCAAGCGAGCAGCCTCACAGATTGCCACATGCTGGGATGTTTCCCTGACTCCCGTTTTCCATCCATCACAGTGCAGAGAAATAATTGAGATTTGGAAGCTATCCCTTAAGGAGATATTTATCTCCCATTAAAGTGCAGAATAGCTCACTTGAAATTAATAAACTGGGAACTCCTGAGCGTTTATGAGCGACAGTGTGAACTTCCGACAGAAAGGGCTCTTCGCAAAGATGAGGACGTAACTCCAAAGCTGCAGGAGAAACCAGAGGACTTCTGCATTTTAAAAATATTCATAACGAACAGGAACAGAACAGACCTAACCAACAGTACCAGCAGTTTGCAGCTGTGACTTTGGGGGCCACGGATGGACTGAATGACCCACCTTGGTGGGCTACATAATGAAATTCAATTGGTTTAGAACTGCACAAGGAAGGGAAGGGGTAGCTCATACCCACAGGCACGTTAGGATGAGGAATTTCTGTGGCAGTTACCTGTCAAATTGTGCAAACACTGTTTCAGCATATCAAGCCTCCTATCTGCTGCTGAGGTTACGGGGGCTAAGAACACTTTGATTTAGAAAGGGTTAGTAGGGGACATCTAGAACTGTACACAAGAGAAAAAGGTAGAGAATCCCTGTTTTCAAACCAGTTCTGCCACTAATCCTTTACTGCTACACACACAGGGCTTAATTAACATCTCTACAACTCTGCCACATTACCTGCTCTATAAATGCTGTTATTATTACAATTGTTCTTATGACCAATCTTCATCCACAATACAATTTTAAGGACAACAGTCGAGGTGCTATAATGAAAGGATCCTGCTGAGAACCTGACCAGCTCTGTGCTGTGGGGCTGTACGAGGTACCTGCTGGAGTGCCCCCAGTGCTTTCCCTGCTTCCCACAGACACGACCTGCCAAAGCTCTTGGTTAGCAGCTCGTTCCCTTGTGCCCTTCCTTGACTGGACTGTGTGCATGTGCAGCAGCAGAGGAAACTCTGCTTGTGCTCCTGCTTCGTTTCACCCTCGGGGAACGACCATAAATTGCCAGAGGAGAAAGCAGGAACAGGAACAGCTTCACCCCTTCTGTCACTAAATCTATGTAGCTGAGCAGAAAATACGGTAGCCAGCTCTCATGGGGGGATTTCTTTCTGTGGTTGTAATGGCTTTTAGACCACCCCCAGCCCGTTTTCAGCTAACACAGACATGTCTGCACTACACTTTTTATTAATTCAATTCAGTTTTACATTGAGATACTATGAAAAAAGTGTTGTTGAGCAAAGCAGGTTCATTCATTTAGTGAATATATTACTGACCCAAGAATCTTTCTAGAGATAATGCAGTTCCCACATTGAAAAAGAAAAAGATAATAAAATACTTACAGTAAAAGCTTGTCCTCTTTTCTGCGTTAAAAAGAAAAGTGTCTCCCACTAGCTTCTGACAGCATGTGCAAGCCAGACTGAAAATTCAGGGCTTGAGTGCTTCCCTGAGAGGAAAACCACATCGCAGAGAGACACAGAGAGCTGCTTGAGAAATGATTCACACACGGAAGCGAGCTGGCTCCACCGGCGCCTCGGCATTCAGCACACACACACAGGCACTCGCTTACTCAGGGGAATGACAAATACTATATTTTCATCAAAGCAAGGAGGATTTATGCAGGAAAGCAATTCGTAGCCTACGTCCAAAACACTGAGATGCTTCAACCCTTAAAGCAGATGAAGAGTTTCTTTCAGGGTCCCATCATCCCCAAGAGCAGAACTGGACACTGGGCAGAGCAAAAACCCCAGATTGGTCTGGGTGATCCAATCAAGCAAAAACCACGGAGAAAGGAAAGGGCAAGGAGGTGGCATAGAAAAAAGGCATTTTCAGAGGAAAGCACAGAAGCAGCTTTCAGAAGCTTTTATATTCCACAATAACACGTCCCCCAGAGTGCCGGCAATCACAGCCAGGACACCTTATGACATTTCCCTTGCCTCCATCATTGCTTCAACAAAGTGGAAAAGTGGGTGTAGGGAAGGAAGATGCACTAAGACAGAAGCTTTTACAAAACTAACCAGAATCAGTCCTGAGTGACTTGAGCTGCCCAAGAAGTGTCAACCTGTTCTTTATTTAGAAGAGAGAGGACAAAGGACAAGAGTGAACGAATGCCTGAGAACGTTCCTCTTACTCAAGATTTTCGAAAAGAATTTCATGTTTGAAAACAGGAAGAAAAAGGCCAGAGATCTTGCAGAGTTAAAGCAAGCAAAGATAGTATCAAGTTGAAGGAGGGGATGCAAAGACACGAAATCCAAATTTCAAACAGAAAACTAATGTGTTTAAAACAGGGCTTTTTGTCCAGTTCTGTCTAGAGATGGTCTGATCACCCTCTGGTCTGACCAAAGACATTCAGACTGTGACTACAGATCAGGAATTTTCCCTCCCAGCAGTGGGAACCTGGTATATAAGTCATGTTGATACTACAGTAGAAGTTTCTAGTAGAGAAATAGGGAAGATTTTTAATATTTGAAAAGTGTTGCTGGATCTGAACAGTCCGACCTTATTGCACCCTCCTTATGCCAGGTGCCAAAGGGGCCTGAAGGAAGCTGATGTTACACCAAGAGTAAATTTATGTTTCAGTTCAGTGTTGGCACCACTACTGTTATCATAGAGTAACCAAAACCTTAAAAACACAGAGTGCAAGCCAAATTTCCTCTGAAGATTATGGATTTGGGATCCAACTTTCTGATATTCTTAAGAGCAACGAACTCTTGCCTTACCTTAAAATGCCAGAACAAGACAAACGAGCACACCATGACTTACTAAGCACACGACAAAACTCTGTGTTTGGCAGCTCTCAAGCAGACATTATTAGTGTAAAGCCCCTAAACCTTCCGTCAGGTGCTGTTCCAACTTTGCCAACATCCACTATGTACCAATCCTTCTGTCCAACCCACTTTGACAGTTTCTGCAATATCCAAGGACAGGCCATGTGACCATTGGTAGAACTTACCCATTCTGTATTTTTCCATATTTAGAGTTCTTGAGATTATTCACAGCTCAGATAAGGAGGAAGTTCTTGCAGATACTTGATCTGAATGCAATGCTCCTCCTCCCTGAGGAAGTGACCCCACACATGATGCATGCATAGGCAATGAGGTCACTTAGGTACCCAGGGGAGGGAATGCAACTCACTCCCTCTGCTCTGATCATGGACCACCTTCAAAACTGAACAGATGCAGCTCAAAAATACCAGCTCAAGGCAAACAGCTGCAGGTGCCTGGACCCTGAGCTCACAAATGAGAGGGACATCAGGTGCTGACACCTTGCTGAGAAGCTTCTTTGTCTGAAGAAACCAAGCCCTTTTTGGACTGCAGTGTGCTGCCCCTCTGCCATTGCTGGTGAGTTTGTTTGGGCTCAGAGGGACAGCAGTGCTGGCAGCTTGATGGGTTTTCCTGTCCTTCAGCCAAGAGAAATACAGAACTGAAATGAGGGAGTGGGGAGGCAAGATGAGCTACTGCATTGCACTCTCAAATATCTCTGGGATACGTTTGATAAATATAACTTGACCAAAAGCTAAAAATGAAATCCTTGGCTGGAAGGAGACAGTCACAACATTTACATACTTCAGCTTGAGTAGACAGCCTGGAATAGTGGTAGAGAATTTCCCCAAACCCAACAAGACCAGACAGTATATTTGTTTATTTAGAGGTTTTCTGGTAGCACTAATGGCTATAATTACCTGATCTCTTTACTTAGACCAAAGAATTACTCAGTATAAAACCTTCTGAATGGATAAATTGCCTTTCTGTTTAATGAAAAAACAGCCCAGAAACAAACAGCTAAAATGAGTTGGCCAGGCTCAAAGAAAGCCAGGGCCTTAACCATAATTACTTTCACACAGCCAGGGTGAGAAAACAATTTCAAGTAGCAATATAAACTTTTTTCAAGTATCTGCCAGGTTCTCACCCAGCTGGTAAAATTGGTTGCCAGACAAAATAACAGTGAACATATTGCCTGCATTCTGCTCAGTGCACTTGCTCCCACAACTTCCCAACAAGGTATGAGAGAATAAGATCAAACCTCACCATTGATACACCTTTAAAATACTGCATTTGAGGAATTTAAAGGTTTTATGTTGCAAACTGCATTAATGGTACAATTCCACAAGAACTTAACTAAATGGGCAAAGGGCAGAATTTTGAGTGGCAGAGCTCATTTGAGAAGCAAATGCATAACGTGGAAAAAAGGCTCACACAAGGAACAACGTTTAAAATATCTTTGCATTTACAGATATATATGCCATATTTAACTGCTTTTGTGCATGAAACAATCTTAATTACAAAGGAGAGAAATTCCATAAACAAGGCTATTATGTCAATAACAATGTCGTTTTAAAGCAAGCCTCTAATTCAGCTATAAGGCTTGGGACATTGCTGTCTGGAGTTATAAAACCAAAAGTAATTACAAAGGCAAGCCTGCATCAGACAGTGGGTATTAGTGGAGTCAGGCCATAGCTTTGGGACAGCATTTACTCTGTGCTTTCTTCCCTTTTGGACATAACTGATACAAACTTCTTTATTTTCTCAGTTGCAGTGCAGATGTCAGGAAGTTCACGCCGCTGGTGGAGGTTTGCAGAGTGAATCATGGGGCACCACTTTCCATTTGGACAAAAACAACTGCTGCTCAGTCAACAAGATGCTGCTGATCGAATGGGTGGATGGAACTCCTGCAACTGCTGCCAAAAAGGCTCCACCAGCACAGGCAAGCTGTGTGTGCTGGCTTGGAGAACGGGGATTTATTTTTCCTTCCCTGTTCTTAAGAGAATTCTCAGTTTCGTGTTCCTACTCAACACCTGAGGGGCTCAGCCTGTGCCTACCAGCTTTGACCTGCAACTGGAGAAAACACTTGTTGCTGGAAGAGACTAAAGTAATTAAACTGGGGGGAAAAAAGGCAGATAATGTTTTATGGAACATGGAGTGCTACAGGAGACAAGAAAAACAGCTTCCTCTGGTGCCTATTGCCAAAATTTCGGAAGACCAGACAACAACTTGAGAATTTCCAAGGGAACAGCCACTGAGTCAGTCAAAAATAGAATTAGGAAACTGCCTGTTTCAGAAGAGTCTGTAAGATGTGCCAGCATTTTTCAGTATTTCTGTCATTTCCAAGTAGAACACTCAAGAGTTAACACACATTTATCTACCAAAAAAAAAAAAAGCCAACCCACAGAAAAAAGAAAAATGAGAAAGGAAATCTATGAAGGAAAGGAACACTCATCATATTTCACACACTTAAAATAAAAATCACTGATCACTTTTGCACACATTTATGCAAAGTTGATTATTCTTTGCAATTTTCAAATGTCTTTACTTCCTTAGGCATCATCAACAAACCAAGGACAGCTTTCCTGCAGTCACCCTGCTATTCAAAATGTGGGTAAATCTAAACATGCAAAAAAGGCAATACTCAGTACTCTTCCCTGAAAGAGGAAGATAAGATTTATACTGTTCTTTTTTACTAACTGATATTCATTTCAGTGATTAAATTAAAGAAAGACTGAAGGGAAAGGGAGTAACTTTCTATTTTATTATTCCTCGCTGTTAGTTTTCTGCTATGTAGGTTATAATGTGGCACTCATTAACAATTCATAGAGAATTACCATATTCAAGTAGCACAGCAAGTTTTTACTACCTACCCAGGCAAAGTACTGCACAACCCTACTTGCTCCCTTTACTTATTGTCCCAGAGGGATCTCATGCTGGAAAAGCTGGCATTTTATCATCTAACGGGAAAGGAATTCCAACAAGTTAGAAACTCCAAGGAGCCCTGAACAGAAGAACATTCCATGAAATCACTGACAATGCAAAATTAAGCACTGGAGAGGATGTGTGCTGGAGGCTGCCTTGGAATTAAAAACCCTACCAGCATCCTGGAGCAATGTCCCACTGCTTTGAACTTCTCGGTGCGTTTCAGGGGGATGCAAATGAGAGACCCGAGGTACTGACTTTGTTACCGAGGGATTCACGCTGGAAGTGCCCACAGCCGGAACGGGAGCGGAGCTGTGGGATCTGCCCAGACCCACAGGGAGCATCCCGGGGAGCCCAGAGCAACCAAACGAGGACAAATTCACAGAGGGAGCTCAGGAAGCACGAGGAGTTCAAGTCCCAGGAGAGGAACAAGCCCTCTAACGCAGATCAGGATTTCAGAAGAAAAGGCTCTTGGCAAGGTTTGATTCCCCACAGAGCAACGCCTTGGAGTTCCCATCTCGTGTTTCCTCTCTGCCTCTTCTACAGATGCTTGATCAGAAACTTGATCATTGCAGTAGCTTAATAACTCATCTATTTGTCAGGTCAGGAAATTAAAGCACCTGAATTACTGACCAAATGTCACAAATTAGCAAGGGTCTACGGTGCCCACTGATTTTTAACTCCCATATAAATCAGCAGTGTTGACAGACATGCTCACTGTTATACAGAGGCACCCAGAAACTCAGTGTCAAAGTTTGGGTCTGATGATGTAATCAAATCCAGAAAAAGGAGAATCTAAATTAGAGTTCAACAATTCCTTTCTTCTAGACAGCTTGTATGAACAAATAGGTTCGCTAGTGCTTAAACTTTTAAATCAGCTTAGCAGGCTTGAGAAATTGAAACATGCAGCTGAAATTTGAAGTGCCCAAACGCTGAGATCCTCCCAGCATTAACCACAATGCTACAGAAGAACCATTAAGAAACAACTAGTGGTATAATGCAGGCAAATTCCATTCTGAGACCCAGGTTCTGCTTTCAAGACTTCTTAGGAAATTATTTCCTTGGATCTCTTGGTTGGCGGTCATAATCACTTCAGATTTTAAACCCTCCGTGCAAATCTGGCACTCAATAAACCTTATAACTAAAATGAATTATTCATTTTAGCATCTTTAAGCTCAGCAAAAAAGATCTTGGTATGTGGCTCACGTTGCCTACGAGGCAGGTAAGGACAAATATCAACACTTCACCAGCATGAGCTCATCCTGCAGGCACAATCTTCCCATCAAGCGTGCTCAGTGCCACTCGTGCTGGCTCTGCTGTGCCAGTTGTCCCCCCACACACAGAAGGTGGATGCAAATTGCTCCTGTCCTCAAGGTCTCACTTTCTCGTGCAGCACAGCCACACCCAACAGCTCATTACCAGAGCAGAAGCCTCCCTTACCGAAAAACCTAAATGCCAGAAGCAGGAGGCACGGGGAATGAAGTGGGAAAGTAGCAGGAATAGGTGCTCAGCTTTCCATGTTTCTGTAAAAGCAAGTGATAATTTAAAATCTCCAGCAGATATTAAAGTAGAAGGGCAATGAAGCAAGCGATTGCATGAAAAGGAAGAAGTGCCCTATGGAGTTTGTGACCTGTTTACCATAAGCAAGTAAATGAATGAAAGCAAAACAACCCCCTGAGGTGACAGAGTTTACATGAGGGACATTAGTGACTGTCACGTGGGAGCCTATAGACACAACTGGCATTGCAGAGCAAAGGATTGACTGGCCACACAACAGAAACTGGGGAAAGAAAGCAGATGTGAGAGAAGGGAAGAGGAAGATTTGGAAATCAGGACAGCAGGGAAGTCACTCTGAATATTGCCCACTAACACCACTGCCCTGGGACACAGCAGCCGAAAGCCAAGAAGTAAAAGAAGGAGCAATTTTGAGAAAACCAAGTAAGAAGAAAACACACAAGGCCAGTTCAATTCTTTCTACTCCATGCTGGATCACTCATCAACTCTACCTGCTCCTGTGGCAGGTGGAATATCACAATTTTGCATCCTTCATTAGGGCTAATTAGTTCTCTTGCTGACAGTATTGAAAGAAAAGCCAAATGTTGGCTCAGTCAGAGGGAAGGACATCTTCCCACTCCTGCAGGAGCCTGCTGTTCAAGGAAAGTCTGGGCTGTCCCCGCCTGTGTAACCATCCTCTATTCCCTGATCTGAGGACAGGCTCCAGGATCAATCTTATTCCTTTCAGTTCCACTAACATCCACTGCTATTAAAAATCAGAAATGTGTTATTTTGTCCTCTTTGATCTCATTCAAGCCGTGAAAACAACAGCCTAAGCATTTTGCCCTGCCGTATCTCGGGGAGCTGGAAACCTTTTACCAGCAAGAAACTCTTCCAGCAGTTACCATGGTGACACTGGTAATAGATATTTAAAGGCAGCTCACTCATAATCACCTCTATTAGATATCAGGAGGCTTTAGTAAGAGAGGCACAAAAAACTTGAAGCCAACCAGGCTTGGTGATGGTATAAGAAATTTATGGGGAGGGATCTGCTTATCCCATCATTTAGCTGGACACAAAGGGCTGCTGTTCAAATCTGGAATGGCACTGAAGCTTGCAGAATAAACTATTTTTAGTTGGTCATTTCAAAATTGGTTCCAAAAGCCTCATTTCAATAGTGGTACTTCAATAAATCAGAGTGGTCATTGCCAGAAATATAATAAATAGCTGTGCCCCAGCTCCATCCCTTATTAGAACCAGGCTGCTGGGAATCTCCTGGTCTGCCATCACTCGATGGAAACTCAAATCTGGATAAAGCTCTCCGAGTTGAAGAGGTATGTTTGGTTATATAAACGCTAAATAATTTACTTTTTTAGGTTCTAGTCCACAGCTTTCCAATCCACTGGAACACAACCAAGAGAATCTGCAGAATCAGATCTCCAGATAGGGAGCCACTTCACCAGGTTGGCTAAGCCTGCGTAAGAGTCATCAAATTGAGATTTCCTTTCTCTTTTTGCTGCATATTTCCATGACAACTTTCCTGCAGTATCAACTTCTTTATACTGGAAAGGTCTCTCAAAGAGAATTTAGGCTTCTATAGCAACAGCTGAAAGCCCTGGGAGATGATGATGCCTGAAACTTTACCCAGATCTTTTTTTAGACCACGCAAGTGTGTTTCAGATTTTGTAGGTGAAAACAAAAGCATGTGAATATTGGGCAAACTGTGAAGAGGAGGAGTACCTTGCTGAAGCAGAACAAACACAAAGAAACCACCTTACTTTCAAAAGGGGTGCAGACTTTGAGATCTAAAACGTTAGGGAGAGCAGACAGGATCAAACACTCATCTTGAGAAGCCACATCCTGTTCCTTCTCTCTGAGTTACAGAGCACAGTCACAAGGAACAAGTCTGCTGATCCTAAAGAGAGGTTTTAGTCAAAGATCTCTCTCTGCAGTCTATTTTATATTGACCTAAAGCAAAAAAAAAAAAAAAAAAAAAGGG
>VZRQ01002808.1:158787-191566 GCA_013397975.1 Machaerirhynchus nigripectus | reverse complement strand
AAAAAAAAAAAATCAGTGAGTCAGGATGCCTTTTGAGTTTTAACTCCAATATACCTGCCACCTACCTATGATCTAACCTTTTTTTTTAGTACTTTAGCTGTTTGCCACGGTAGTGACAGTATTCTCCAACACTGAAAGCTACCTTAGAAGAAAAAAAACCCAATTGCACTCTCAAACAAGTAAGTTTGTTAAACTCAAAAGCCAAGGAAAGCACAGAAGCTGAAGCAGCTTTCCTTCACTGAATTTAGATCTATTTCACAAAGCACTTCACTTCTCCAGTGCACTTCCAAACCTAAAGGCCTTTAAAGAAAAAAGACAAAACACTGCATTCACAAGCTCAGTGAGAAGTAGGAAAGGATCACATTCAATGTATAGATGAGGATACCACAGAGTGGAAACAAAGCCCAGCAGGACCCAGCACCTCTCCTTTTGCAGCCACTGGAAACCTCTTTGTACACAACCGGTGAGATCAGCAGTGTGAGCACCTGCAAAGCAGCCACACTTTCTTCTGCTTATGGTTAATTAAAAGCTTTTCCTTTTTTTCATTAAAATACCCATTAATTTATCGCATCTTCTTCTCGTTCAGCCCTACATCATGGCAGTTCTGATAAGGAAAAAAAGGTGGGAATGAGAGAAAAAGAATGGATTTGATGTAATTCTTGTTGACTTCCACTCTCAGTCACTTCTTGCCCAGCTGGATAACTTCAGAAAAGACTCTGGAACTGGCAGTTCCACAAAATAAAGTTGAGGACTGCGAAAACTTACTTTAATTTTTTAATAGCACTGCTAGAGTCTCTTCAAAACCTGAGAACTCTACAACCAAGACATATGCAAAACCAGGATTTCTGACAAACCCCACATTATTTCCAAGATTTACCCTGTCTGGAGAATACTGAAGCGTGGGAGTCACTGAGTCACTGTAAAGGTCAAGTGAAACGCAATTATTCAGTGTCGCCATGTGCTGCCCTCTGCTGAAACAGACACCGAGCTCCTTGGAGCAGCACAAAAGCTCGGGATCATCTGCTCCCGCAGCTGCCGTCACACTCACCCGAATTCAAAATGTTTCATTTCATGGGACTAGGCAAGGTTAAAAATAACCTAAGCTCTTGCACTGGACTGAACAGCTCCAGGATAAAAGGGTGGCTTCGGGGACAGCAGTCAGGGACTGCAGAGGGAAGAGAGGGTCGGCTGCATGGGCTGCACGCTCTGCAGTCGTGGAGGTTCACAGGCTCGTAAAAAAGAAACAGCTGAAAGTTTCATTTGAACAACTTGTTTATCAAAGACGTGTTGAACTCTCATATTCCCTCTCAAATCCTTAATCCTCCATCTGATTTCACCCACATGAAAAATCTGTTCAGGCAGATGAGATTATTCAAATACTCGGGCACACGAATTTGTTCGTATGCAGAATACGGAACAGCGTGAATGGGAAAAGGAGAAAACTGTTAAACATCCAAGGGGGGGAATAACGTAATTCCATTTTAACCTCTATAAATAAGTATATTTTATATAATCATACTTACAAAATACTTATTAAAGTATTTTATTTACAAGCAAACAGTAACCCAGCATTTTCTCCAAAACTCAGGAAAAAGGGGAAAGAAAGTCAAAGCAATATTTCAAATATAGATATAAACTCTCACTGCTGAAATTCCCAATCCAACATATATGGGGGTTTTTTTTTCCCTTTAGGCCTTTGGAAATTAGGCTTTGCTGTGTGACTTCGAGATCACCCCAGCAAGGTTATTTTGGATCAAGGAGAAGATTGAAATCTTAAGTTCAGGGTTCCTTAGGGAGATCATCCTGCCAGCAGCCTCCCCTACCTTGTAGAGATCCTGCTGTAGTAGATTTTAACGACGTGCTTTTTCACGGGTTTTGACCTTTAAAAAAAAAGGGTTAAAAACCACCTCTAACCCTCAAAAAAAAACCGAATTAAAAAAACCCCAAGGACATAAAAAAAGAGGGAATAGCAGCGGGCAGGTGGGCCCCGCTGGTGAAGCCAGTAGAGGGCAGTGGGATTCAGAGGAAAGTTGTTGAACTTCGTCAAATGAAGTGCTTGAAGTGATAAAACCATCCATTTAAAACGTTATTTTTGAACCTACCTACACTAAGACATAAGCAGGACAGAGAGCAAAGGAAAAAAGTAGGAAAGAAAATTAATTACTTTGGGACCTCTAAAAAGTTGTGTTTCAAGGTATCAGGAAGATTTCATACCAATGCATCATTTATTCAATTTTTAAAGTAATTTTTAATTATTGAAATACAGTAATTCCATGCATCCTATTGAAACCAAGACAACTATTTCTCATAGCTTTTAAAACCTATGGGTAACTTAAAACAGAAAAATATCAAATAAGAAGAAAGGTATTTTTAAGGCAGACCTACGGTCGCTTGTGAAGATGAAAACTGGTTCTAGTCCACAAGAACAAGAAAGTAAAACAGGTGAAGAAAAAAGCAACACAAGCAAGGAATGTAGATTTTTTTTAATGCTCACTGCACCTTGTTTGCCGAAGGGAAAAGCAACATTTCTCCCCTTATCACCCAACACAACAAGCTTCCTGCAAGGCTTGACACGAGCCAAGTTTGCATTTCGTGACGGAAAAACCGATTGTGGATATTGTCGGAGCCCTTTTGAGCTCCACACGTCCTGAAGTAACACTACTGCTCCACGCCAGAGCAGAGCGAGCTCTCCCCAGGGAGGCAGCCGGGGGTGCCCCGGTGCGTCCGGCCGGCCCGTGGCACGGCGGGGACACCTTTCCCAGGCTCGGGTGCCCTGGGCTGCGCAGCCCGGCCGGAGCTGCGGGCACGACCCGCCCGCCCGGGCTCCCGCTGCCCTCGGAGCCCNCGTGAGGGACCTGTTGCCCTCAGACACCGGCGCGGGGCCGGAGTCAGCCGTGGGGAGGATGCGGGGACACGGCGGCGACACCTCAGAGCTTCCCGCCCCCGGCCCGCACCTCAGCCAGGGCACAGGGACTCGGTCCCGCACTGCGGCACCTCAGCGCTCCCTCAGCACGGGGATGCCCCGCGCGAGGCTGCCGGTTCCCCCCAGCCCAGCCGGTCCCCCCGCGCTGCCCTCGCCTCCCCGCGCTCACCTGCAGCCGCTGCCGCCGCGCTCGGGGATGCTCCGCAGCCGGAGCTCTCACCTCACCTGCACCGGCCTCACCGGCCGCCAGGGGGCTGGCGTGCGGCACGCCGGGTAATGTAGTCCCCGGTCTGCCCGGGACGGCCAATCCACACGGCGCGCCGCGGAGCACACCGGGAGTGGTAGTTCTTCCCGAAGGCGCCGCCGCGGGGCAGGCTGGGAGATGTATTCACAGCGCGGCGGTGCGCGGCCGCCGCCTTGCCGCCGCGGAACTACAACTCCCGTGCGCCCCCGCCGCGGCAGCTGGAGCGGGCCCGGACGCGGCGCCGAGCGCTCGTGGGTGTGCAAGCCCATCATGGCGGCCCCGCCACCCTCAGGCTCGGGAGAGCCGGCGCCGCCGCCGCCGCCGCTGCAGTACAGCCTCCTGCTGCAGCACCTCGTGGGCGACAAGCGGCAGCCCCGCGCCTGGGACCCCGCCGCCCTCGGCGGCATCCCGTGCCCGCCCAAGAGCGAGGAGCAGAAGATGGTGGAGCGGGTCATGGAGAGTTGCCCCTTCAAGGCGGCGCTGGCTTGCGTGGGAGGTGCGGCGGCTGGAAGGACGGGGCAGGCAGAGGTGGGGTGGTTCGGGGGTCCCTGTGGCGTCGGGAAAGGGGCGGATGGAGAAGAGGTGTTTGATTTTCCTTCTAAGCCTCCTCCAGTGCCTGTCACATGTCCCAGGGAGGGATCTCTGTCTGCTGCCTTGGAGGGGCACAGGTGCTCGCGGCCTTTCCTCAGCACAGACTGTGCTGTCACAAGTGTCCACAGCACCAAGAGATTCCTGCCCCTGTCACAGTGCAGCGCTCACAGACAGCGGCAGCAGAGCCGCTTCATTGCCTGCAGGGAATGTGTTGCTCAAATCCAGCCGAGTTCATTTCAGACTGTTTATCTTTTACAGGATTCGTTCTGGGAGGTGCGTTTGGTATCTTCACAGCTGGCATTGACACCAACGTGGGGTTTGATCCCAAGGATCCCTATCGCACACCCACGGCCAAAGAGGTGCTCAAGGACATGGGGCAGCGAGGCATCTCCTACGCCAAGAACTTTGCCATTGTGGGTGCCATGTTCTCCTGCACGGAATGCGTGGTAGAATCTGTGAGTAAGAACCTCTCAACCATTAGGAAATGTTTTCTGGTACTCTTTAAAATCTTTTACAAGATCCAAATAAGTACATATATCCTGTTTGCAACAGGGCAATGGAATAGGCTGCTTTGTTCTTTTTTGGCCAGCGAAGCTTTTCAGCTTTGAGATCTGTCTTCAGAGCTGCTGTTTTCTGACAGAATGAAGAGCTCTTCTGCAAGAGCAAAGTCCTTTTCAGTTTAAGTCCTGAATGTATTGGCAGGCATAGATCTTACTTTTTAAAACCCTAGCTCCGAGTGCTTGTGTAAAATGTCAAACTGTGAGTTGCAACATGGCAATTTGAGTGTCTAAATATTCCATATGCAGAAAGGGATCCTTTGATGAAAGTTCTTGGGTAACAGGCTGGTTTTCATCTGGCCCCTACAGCCAGAAGTGACCTTGTGCAGCTCAGTGGTAAATCTATCATCTGCTTTTTTTAATAGCAAAATTACCCTGTTAGGAATTTTGAGTCCTGCCTTTTAATTGAAAGACACAATTACTTCTTAACTCATCCAGGAGAAAAGTGTATCTGCTTGCACAACGGAGCAGAACAAAGAGATCTCTGCTCTGGTGAAAATCCAGCCTGTCCTGGCTGTGCAAATAGTCCATCTTTGTCAGCAGGTGCTGTGACTCTCACCTGTGCCAAGGACCAGCTGCATGGCCAGGCTCAGGGCTGCTCTCGGGTAGTTACTGCCCTTTTAAACTCAGGGCTGTGTTCTGGGGGCTGTGCTGGCTCACCTGAGGATCCTTCCCACAGCACTGCATTGCACCATATGGTTTTGTCTTACCTCTCCCACTTACCTGCTCCTTCCTCCCTTCCTGGCCCTGCCAGTTTGGGAGTGCAGGGCCATCTGCTGAGAGCAGAGGGAAGAACATCCTCAGCTGAGAAGGGGATGGAAGGTCGTTTAATCTTTCTTGCTGTTAGCACAGATACAGAGTGGTTATTCCATATTTACTTGTTGACTCTGATTCCCAATTGCACAGTATCGGGGGAAGTCAGACTGGAAGAACAGCGTTATCAGTGGCTGCATCACGGGAGGAGCCATCGGCTTCAGAGGTTGGTGGTGCTATCAAGGAACTGTTTTCTGTGACAACTGTGATAAGACTTGAATTTGGTTATGCAGCACACGATGTTCTTAGAGGAACACACACTGCAAACCTCTTTGCATGGGGCTGTGGTGAATGTGAGAGCGTGCTCCAGACTGGCAGAACTGCACCCTCGCTTTCCTGTCAGCTCCAAGGATGAGTGTGGGTAAGGAAGGGTTGGTCGTACAAGACAGTGAGAGTGGAGGAAAATCGGCAAAATTCACTTGAAAGAAAAATCAGAAGATGGTGGTGGCTGTTCACACTCTTCTGTGGTGTCATGGGAGAGAGCCAAAAATACAGAGCAACTCAGAAGCTCTTGTCTTAACAGAGCTCTACACATCTCCCATTTCACTGTCTCTGCTGCTCTCCTTTGGAATTAGAACTAAAGAACTCTACTCTCTTCTTTTTTACCACGTGTAAAATGCTTTTCTCCTTTCTCAAGTATCAATTCAAACAGACAATTCTACTTACACGTGAAAGAGAAGGAGCACAGGGGTTTTAGTTTTTACCATTTTCCTTCAGTGGTAACAACATCTGGGAAAATCCCCAAGTAGGAGAGAGCTGCTCTGCTCATCAGAAATATCAAACTTCTCTCACCTCTCCTTAAGGAAAAAAACCTGTCCATGGAGCATAAAAGAAAAGAAAGCTCTTGAAAGTGCATCTAATTGAGCTTGTTAAGTTGTGTCTGTCCTCGACCTAATCCTCTTAGAGCTGTCAGAGCAGTGGCTGCTCTTGCTATCCCTCCCTAGTCCCAGCAAGCCACTTGCAGGGCTCAGATCAGAGCACACTGAAATCAGCAGTGGCCACTGGAGGGTTCTCTTCTGTCCACTGGGTGAGGCTGAGGACACAGCACCCACAGAGCAACTCCTGCTGGCCCCGCCGAGAGTTGTACATCAGGCAGTGGCAGTGCCAGGGTTCCCTGGGAGGGTTCCTGCCGCTGTGAGCTCTTTGAGCCAGCACAAGTTACTGGGAAGAAAAATATTTTTCCTTGCCTCATTGTTTCTCACCCTTGCCTTGCAGCGGGGTTGAAGGCTGGGGTGATCGGCTGCGGAGGCTTCGCCGCTTTCTCCGCCGCAGTCGATTACTACCTCCGGTAACAGCCGGACCCCCCGGGAGCAACATTCCCTGTTCCAGTGCTGCTGCTGAGAGCCTGCATCACGGCACAACCATCAGGCTTACCTTTCCACTGCCCCCGGAGTCCTGGTCAGCGCGAGCGGGGCGGCGCTGGCCGCTTTCTGAATGACTAACAGCAACCTGGCTGCGAGCCCTGGCGAGCTGCTCCAGGCAGGCTTGCGGGAGCACGGGAGGATGGAGCCAGGCACAGAGCAGCATCTCCAGGACAGATCAGCTGACTGTCAGTTTCCAGGAAACACGCCTGGACTCTGAGCTCTTTCAATCCTTTGGGGCTGATTTTGATTAAGTCTGTTGCTAGCATCAAAAGAAGGCAGGAGGACAATCTTCGAAGAGGAATGCACCGATTTAGGTTACCACATATTTGAAGGTGCTGCAAGTGTTTTAACAGTTACCAGTTTGCAGCTTGCTACTCTGCCGGGGAGAGGTAAGATCCTGTGGAGAAATAACTTTGTTCCAGGCTTTTCTTAAAATACCATCTGAAGACAAACCACCATCTGTACAACTTGTCTCATTTCAAGTACAGAGATGAGCGCCAGATTTCTTTACCATGTTTTAAAGGGAAAAGCAGAAAGGAATCCTTAGCCTTAGAGCTGTGTGGTTACTGGCAGATGAACAAAACAGTTTAAAGGAAAAAAAAAAAGAGGTTGTTGCTGAAGTATAGTTCTCTGTAGCCACTTGGCTAGCCTGATTTAACCTCACTGTGGGAGTACAAAAAATCTTGCTACTGCTTTAACTGCCCCAGGCTCACCCCATTAGTTCCAGCAGTTTGGTAGTGAGACTTAGAAGGCAGAGTTGTGAGAATAAACCAGTGTTTGGCAGATAACTGGGCATTCACTCAGCAGTCTGCTTCCCACCTCTGTGCCCCAGTGTTACACAGAGGGAAGGGAAGTGTTATTTCTGCACAACACTAAAATCAAAACATCTGTTTGTTAGCTCAAGGATCTGCTGCCTCTTTGATTGGTGTTCCTATCTGCCCTCCTGCTCTTCTAACCAAGCTCTGTTCTCAGACCTCAGGGGGTCATTTTTAACCTTCACTGAGCCACTCCATAAAGGCAAGCACTCCCTCTCACCTCTTTGAGGCAGTGGGATTTCAGATGCAGTGCACACACCCGATAGGGGTTTCTCCCACCCACTTTCCCCTCCTTTGCATCCACAGTTCGACATCCCAAAGATTGGCAGCCCTTGTTTACCTGGAAGAGCAGTACTAGCAGCGTGTTTTGGCTGATATGGTGGTCAGTGGTCAGTTTGGAGGCACACTGGCTCCCATTCCCACATGGAAAGAAGTGGGGAGACAGCACCATGTGATCTATCAGATGAGGTTTCCAGATCTCCTGATGTCCCTTGCTGTGCCTGTTCAGTATCCTCAGGCCAGAAGCTGTGCAAGTCAGCTGAATTTTAAGCTTGAGTAATTCTAGGCTGATTAAACAGGCTGGCTCCAGACAGTCCAGGTTTTTTTCCTCCAAAATGCAAGGATGTAGCCCAAACCATAAGAAGTCTCTTCAAAGATTGCCTGGCACAATGCCTGTGCTTATACCACTGGCTTGAAGTGCAACTAGCCAGAATTCCACAACAGAAAGAGAAGAAGCTGTGATG
Source organism: Machaerirhynchus nigripectus (assembly GCA_013397975.1). Classification (NCBI taxonomy): domain Eukaryota; kingdom Metazoa; phylum Chordata; class Aves; order Passeriformes; family Dicruridae; genus Machaerirhynchus; species Machaerirhynchus nigripectus. Next base: position 183,516 of record VZRQ01002808.1, on the reverse strand, counting down.
CCAAGGTGATCAGTTAGTGCAAACAGCAACACCACAGGGCTTCTTTTGTGCAAATATTGGGGCTTTGCATTTTTATTAACATTTTTTTTTCTCCTCACGAGGTTTTACAGCCATTTAAAGTTTATAATCTACAGAAATTGAAACAGAACACAAACAAAAATATATCCTTAACAACTTTTGAAAGTCAAATATTAATTAACAGTTCTATTCTACCTGTAGCTGCAAGAGTCCACCCCCCTCTTTTCCTTCCTGTAGGGACAAGCAAAAGCCAGTCATGGGGACAGCCACAGCCTGTTGTGCTGGGCTGTGGGGACCGGGCCTCCAGCCACTGTCGCGGGGGGAGATTTGGCTGTACAGGGTCTCCATCTGGAATGACAGTGTCGTGGACAGAGACTTGGACACATGTAACAAATCAGACACACACAGGGGTCCGTTGTGCAGTCAGATCTAAAGCTCGGCCTCCTTACTGGGTCCAGGGCCAAGACAGACGCCTGGTTATTTTCTGCAATGCTGTTTCCCTTCTGTTTAGCTGGTAGTCAAGAGGAGCGGGGTCTGGAGTGTGAGCCCTTTGGAGGGGGACTGAGACCTCCCCTCCTTGGTTGCTTTGCTGGTGCAGGGCTGGCAGGTGCTGCCTTCCCCAGGGAGGTGGCTGAGGACATACCTGGTGCATTGGTGGCCGGGCTCTACCTGGAACAGTCCGTTAGCTGGGAGGGTAAAGGCAACGCCGCTGTGAGGGACACGCTTGGTCACTTCTCATCCATCTCCTTTTGGCACAGGAGAGCACAGGGCCAACGCAGTCAGGGAGGTGGGGGGGGGCTTTTCCCACAAGAACACGGACTCGGCTCACAGAGCGAAAGGTTTCGTGTCCCAGCAGGTACCAACACCTGCGTGGGAGTGAGGGGGACACCCGGGGAGCCGGGCACTCGGGCAGCCTGTCCTGCCTTGGGACATGGCGTGACAACTCCAGCCATCAGCTTGGGAGGGGTCAAAAACTGGAGCCACTGACAAACAGACCTGAGCTGGCCGGGCACGGCTAATCCAGCAGCAACTGCTTTGGGAGAAAGACAGAACGAAGCATTTCTGCCTCCAGTCGTGAGGGCCATGAAGGCTTTCCTCCTCCCATCCTTCTGTGCTGGTTCCCAGGCTGGGTGACCATCCAGCTGCTGCAGAGCACTTGCCTCTGGCAGCTAGGCTGCCACTGAGGCGGGGCCATGTGCTGCCATGTGCCCAGTGCAGCAGGGAAGGCCAAGGAGGGAAAAAACCCCTCCTCGTCCCCATGGCCGTGGCAGGAATGCTGGTGCCCCGGCAGGCTCTGCCACGGGGTGCATGCAGTGCTCATGGCAGCGCTGGGCTGGCAGGGGTGTGAGTGCCTCACTATGGCAGAGACAGAACTGTACAGCAGGGACCCTGTTCCCCACCAAATTTCCAAACTGGGGAAATTTGGGACCCCATCAGTGCCAGAGCACACGCGGGGTCAGCCCATGGTGATGGAAGCAGACCTGCCTGGCTGGCCGTCCCTTCAGCCTGCTGTGGATCAAGACCAGCACAGCACCTCTGGCTCCAGCCTTGTGTGAGGGGTTACCCCAAAACGCTACTCGGAGGCGAAATCCAGCAAGGGGAGGAACCGCCACGCCACACACACACAGGCAAAGCACAGGGCTGGGGCTGGAGAGGGGACGGGCCTGAAAACACCCAGAAGAGCCGTGGCAGGGAGGAAGCAGCACCCTGCTCCTCTGCTCTCGTGGTCGCAGGTTTGCTCGGGCCGGAGCAGGATCCAGGCACAGGGTCCAACGTTTGCGCAGGCAGCGAAGCCAAAGCGGAGCTGGTCGTCACCGTCACCGGGGAGGGAGGCCCGCGAGCCGCCGGCCTCGGAGCGAGCCGGTGCTGCACATGCAGGCGTGGGCAGGGGAGCTGGGCAGCAAACAGGCACTCGTGGGGCACTGCAGGTTTCAGGCGAGGGGTGCCTGGTAGGAGTGAGCGGGCGGAAAGGAGTCCAGGAGAAAACTAGCCAAGGGGGAAGCCTGTGTCCACAGCCCTTGTCAGTCACTACCTCTTCCGTTGAGCAAATATACATAAAAACAATTCTTGAACACAAGAAGGGACATAAGACACGACTACTTTACAGAGAGGGCCTGGCACCTGATGGGACCGGGCCACAGGAACGCGATTGTACAGGAGCTGCAGGCGGCACCGTCCTGGGTCTGGGCTGGTCTCCCTGGGGGGCTGTGATCCAGTCTGTGTCCCCCAGCAGGGAGCTGGAGTGTTTGCAGCTGGTGCCTTCTGCCTGCAGGCTACACGTCCGTGGAGAAGTAAAGTGTGTTGCGTTTCAGCTCGGTGAAGGAGATGGGAGGATGCTGCAGGTAGTAGAGAAGGACCTGGACCTGTAGAAGGCAAATGGGGGGTGTTACTCCAGAAAGGGAAAGAGCTGCCACCTCCAAGCTTGTCCCATCCAGCAAAGAGTAACAAATCTACCCAGAGAGGCAGGTGAACCCCTCCATTACCCAGCTCTTACCTGGGCCATCACATCGTGGGACCAGATGTCAGAGGCCAAGGTGAGGTGCGCCTTGCTCTCCCCCTCTGAGGGTCTCAGCAGTGTTGGCCCAAAGACCGTGGCCAGGTTGTGGAGAGACATTTTGTTGATAGGCTCCTTTTCAGCCACCCTGTGGGGTACAAGGGAGAGAGGCAGTGTCAGCCCCTAACGCTGTTCAGGAGCGGGGCAGCAATGGGGTGAAGTGGGGGGAGAGGGCTGCTCTCCCTTCTCCTAGCCTCAGTGGGGCACCTCCAGCTTTCCATTGCCTTTTGCAGCCCTCAGAAAAGCCAGGTGCAGGGCAGGGAGCTCTGCCCCCTTCACGGCCCCCGCCGGAGCCGCCGGGCCTGGCCGGGAGCCCCGGGTGTGATGTGGCAGCGACCAAGCCCTCGCTCGCTTCTGAGCTGCGGGGCCTCCACCCTTCCCGAGCCTGCTGGGAATGGGGAGCTCTGCACCAGCCCGTGCCCCCTGCACCCACTCCCCTCGAGGCTCCCTGCCCCGACAGCCCTGTGGGAGCCCTGCCAGCACCGAGGGAACCACAACATTGCCATGTTAGGAGGCAGCTGTGCTCGCCGGCACAGGCTGCTCGCTTGAGCCCCAGCCAGGGGAGCAGATGTGGGAACTGGCTGTGCCCGGTTCTCAGGATGGAAATGGATTTTTCCTTCTCCATCCCCAGCATCAATCACTTTTTCTGTTTGGTTCTAGCCAAACCAGAGGAACAAAAAAAAAAAGCTTCATGATGCAAGTAACATGAGCTGTGAGCCCCAGTCCCAAGCTCTGGCCAGCCTCTGTGTGCTGCTCTGCTGCCCTCCCACAGCCCTGTGCCTTCCACGGGTTTTGGGCCCCCAGAGAGCCCCATTCCACGAGTCCCCAGGTTCGGATGCCCCTCATGTGGGCCAAGACAAAGCCTGTCAAACCACACACGGCTGCACTCACTCTGGGACACGGGGTGTCACCTGCAGCTCTGGGACACGTCCACAGAGCTGACTATCCCTGGTTCTTGGGCACCCGCTGCTGCCAGGTGACAGGGATTGTTGGACCTTGTTTTGCAAGGGCTACTGCTGGACTGGTGGGAAGGGATACAGAGCTGTTTTCCTGCTAAGGGGGACACTGCACAGCTCCCAGTTGATTCCTGTCCTGTGCTGAGGCCAGCTGCTCCCTGCAGAACTCATCCAACCAGCTGCACACCGGCTGCAGCGGCCAAGAGTTCCATGTTTCCAGAGGTCATGTGCTCCCTGCAGAGCTGACCCTGATCACTGGCCAGGCACGGCTCAGGCCCTGCTGGCACCACAGCCGGTGGTCCTGGGACACCAAGGGCTGCTCTGGAGGGGCAGAACGGCTCCAGGATCCTCCCAGCACCCCACAGGGCCCAAGGAGAGGAGATGTGGAAAGCCAACACCGACATCAGCCGAAGGGTCTGAACAAGCTGCAGCCTGGCAGGACCCTGGGGAATATGCCAGAGCCCAGAGAGACGGGGCAGATGGGACACACCTCTTGGAAGGGCTGGGAAAGGACCACTCTGTGCCTGCCCCAAGCTGCTGTTGCTGGCCCTGGCTGCTGCACTGCTCTGCACCAGCACAGCACCATCTGCATGCAGTCTGGGATCAGCCTGCAGCCATGCAGGCACCACAGGAATCAAACAGCAGCTCTAACTCTGTTCATGTCCCATCCCCGTGGCCAAGCAGCGAGACAGACCCATCCTGCACCTCCCACCCTTCCCAGGCAGCCCCTGAGCCATTACCTTTTCAAGTGCTCCAGCAGGAAGAGGAAGGTGATGAGGTTGGGGTCAGGCAGCGAGCGGAGAAGGTGCATCATGCAGTTCTCCTTGGCAGCAGGATCCGAGAGGGCTGGAGGCAAGGAGGGAGAGGGCTCAGGACAGGGTCTGGTGCAGCAGCAGGACCCACCACGGCCGGATACCTCCCAGCAGCCAGCATGTGAGCACTGGGGAGCAGCACCACGAGCCCTGAGCTGGCCTGGAGCTGGCAAGAACAGCCAGGACTGAGTGGGCCGAGCTGGGAAGGACCCTTGGGCGTCTCCCATCCCAGAGGAGGCAATGCCAAACAGCCACGTTTGTGCATCAACCCGTTCCCCATCCCCGAGCCCTTACCGATCCCCTCCATGAAGGCGGGGTAGAGTCTGTCAGTGAGGAGGGGCTCGGGCAGCTCACGGAAGTACAGCTTCAGCGTGCCAGCGATGGCATTGATGTCCATGTCACTCAGCATCACCAGGATGTCCTTGTTATCTGTCCAGAGAGCACACACATGTGATGCCTCCTGCCCTCTTTCCCCTTTGGGTCTCCACCCTCTGTGTCACTCCAGCTATCCAGACAGGCTGTCAGCTGGAGGGCAGGGACAGCACTGCTGGGTTCACAGCCCCATGAGCCAGGCTGAGGCTGGGAAAAGCCGAGTGCTTCCCGCCTGGCTGGGCAACAGGACGCAGAACGATTTGCAAATGCACTTGCAACGTTTCCCTGACTCAGTGTTTCCCAGGAACCAGCCAGGAGTGGCGGCAGCTCAGAGGCATCGAGGCACGAACAGGGCTGGGATCTCTGGGTGTTTCTGTCCCTCCTCAGTCCCAGCCCCTCCCTGGGCACAGCAGCACATCTGGCACATGTGCAGTGCAATAACCAAACCCTGGGCTTGCAGGGGGTTGGGGGGGGGTCTCGGTGCCTGTGAACCCTCCCATGGGAACATCAAGCTGCCCCAGGACACTCACTCGCATCAAAGACAGCTTTCAACGCCTGGATGTCAGTGGCGACTCCAGAGATCCTGTAGATGCCGACCTCTTCAATGCCCCTCTTCTCCACCTCCTCGATGCACTGGCGCACGATGTAAGGCACCTTGGAGCGCTCGCGCCTGCCTCGGGAAGCGGAGCCGTCAGCAAAGATTGCCAGGGGAACCCACGGCAGCCAGCCCAGCCCTGCGAACCCCGGGCCGGCGGCAGGATGGGCATGAGGTGGGAAGGATGGGAATGGCAAAGGGAACGGGCAGGAACCCAGCAGAGAGCAAAGGCCAAGCTCCCCGGTGTTGGTGGGAGCAAGGGGACACGGTGCAACCCCACACCCACAGCAGATCAGCCCCCACAGCCCTGCGTTTACTTTGTCACGACGCTGATTTTGACCCCGAAGACACCGGTCTGCTTTTTGGATGGGGTCCTCTTCAGGCTCATGTCCCTGCTTGTGAACTTCATGGAGAACTCCACTTTGATCTGTGGGACACAGGGAGTGAGTCCTGGCTGGCCTGAAGGCGAGAAGGGGCTGCATTCACAGCGAGAGGCTGTGGGTCCCCTGGCCCCACTTACCCCGTTCATCTCAATCACATCCATGTGCCAGTTTTTCGTCTGCACGGCCTGTGGGTCCAGCTGTGGGGAGAGATGTTCTGTGAGCTCTGCGGGAACACAGCCCCATGCCAGCCCCACTGTCATCCCAACCTGGTGGCCCCCAAAGCCCCTGATCTGCAGATGGTGTAGGGCACAGGACATGCTTTTCCTGGGCAACGTGCTGCTCGTGACTGGAGGATGGAGAGGCTCCCCTATGGGGTCTGGGGTCCCTCTGGCTGTGCCCTGAAGCCAGATGGGCTCAGCCCCCCTTTTCTGTCCTCTCCCCAGAGGCCCTGCAAGGCAGTGCTTTAACCCACACCCGAGAAGCAAGAAACTTCCAAGAAATTAGGACTATTTCTGGCGGCAGATTGATGAAACAGAACTAGGGCAGCGTTTTCCATGCAGAAAAACAACATCTCCCCATAGCCAAGGCTATTTATAACCCCTGGGAATGACAGGCTCTGCTATTTCTGGCTTTGGGGCTAGCGGGGGACTCGGTGACGCTGCCCCGGTGCCCGGGTGCCGCGGCGAGGTGCTGGTATTCCCAAGGCCCTGGCACGTGCCGCGGTGGGTTCCGGGCCCCAGGGCTGGGCAGAGGCGGGTGCAGTTGCCTTTTGGGGCTTTTTGGTCCCCAGCTGGTGGTATCGATCTGGGCCCATCGATCCCTGTAATGCACAGGGTGGGTAGCCCGGCACTAATGTCCCCTTGGGGAAGGGGATGGATGTGGGAGCTCATGGGGGCTCCCAGGGCTGGGGACACACAGCTGCCAGGCCACACTTGCGCCAGGCACGCGGGGTCACTCCGCAAGGACACGGGAGTTTCCTGCAGCTGCTGGGTCAGGAGATGCTCTGGGCGAGTGTAAAGACGTCCAGAGCTGCTGCTCCAGCCACGGAGCTGCTGTTCCCCTGCCCATAAAGTCACTGCATGCCATGATGGGGGGCACTCTGGGGTCCCTCATGTCCCTTCTTGCACACCAAGACCCCACAGTCCCAAGGACAGGCTCGAGCTGCCCTGGCTCGTGGCACAGACCCAGCACGGTGGCACTGCCACATGCCCAGCCCTGTGTCACAGTGAGCCCCAGCAGCTCCTCAGCCATGGGAAAACTGTGGTCCCCAGCAAGGCAGAAATGCTCCTGTCTCCAGCATGGCCCAGGAATGGCTCCTGACACGGAGCCCTCCCTGATGCTCCAGCCCAGCACAGGGATGAGCCCAGACAGCGCCACGCTGCTTCCTCCGTGCCAGCCCTGCGGCTGCTGGAGAGCAGGAAGAGAAGGAAGGCTGCAGCTGCCCTGGGCTCCCATGGGACCCTGAAGCAGGTCTGGACACTGGGATCACGAGACTGCAGCCAGACCACAGCCAACCCCAGTCCTGCTGCTCCAGCTCCTCTATGTTCCCCCCCAGCACTGCATCCCCCATGGCACTGCCAGGCAGCCACCACGGCCAGTGCCCAGGGACTTTCATCCATCCCTGTCCCACTCATGGCAGCAACGGCGAAGCCCCTTTGTCCCCCAGCTAAGTCAGGAGCCTCCCTGCTCTGCAATGCGATTTTAACTGCAGCCACCACATCCTTCCCCTTCCCCATCCCTTGGGTCCCTCCAGCTCCGATGGCCCTGGCAGCTCACATCTGGAAGGGCTTTAGCAGAGCTCTGAAGAAAGCTTTAATAAAAGCCAGGTTGGCTGCCGCCAGTGCCGCCGACCTTACCCTGAGCATGTCACTTCCCCGCAGCCCCTTCCCCCTGCATGAGCAGAATCATCCCACAGCAGCCAGCAGGGCCCAAATTTGGGCTAGTTCTGAATTTGGGCTGCCCCCTTTCAGCTGGGTCAGGTCCCTGTGCACCCCTGGGGCACCGGCTGTGGCTTGGCCCTGGTGCTCTCCAACCCTCCTGGCCAGCACCCCGAGCAGCAGCAGCAGCAGCAGCAGCACACGACGCTGCCACTCCCCAGTTTAAGCAAAGCTGTGTCCAACGCTTCGTCTCCAGGCGTGGGAGCATGGACGGGAGCATCCACCCACAGAGGCAGAGGCAGCTCCTGCCCACACAGCGCTGGCAAATGCCCCATCCCAGCTCCCACCACCTCCTCCTTCTCCTCCGATGGGAGCTGCCTTGCTCCAGCGGGATGAAGGGACATCCCAGGTCAGTGGGGAACTCCTGGGCTGCGAGCCCTGTGGAACAGCTCCCGAGCCAGCATCGTGCAGGATGAGATGTCAGCTCCTCTTTGGAAGGTCAGACGGTTTCAAACACCACCCTGTGTCTGGGGAAACATCTCAGCCAGGTTGCCAGCATGTCTCCAGGCTGCTCCCTCCTGCAGCACAGGGACTCTCAGCCATGGGCATGGTGGTATCCATGCCCACTGCGGTGCCGCTCTCATCCATGGCGAGGTGAAACACCCTCTGTTTGTTGCCACAGGGATGTGCCATCATCCTGGTTTCCCAATTATCCAAAGGTGTTTGCTTGTAGGACAAGGCCCCGGGTTTTGGAAGAACAGGCAATGAACATCCTGGCAACTCTGCAGCACTTTGTGTGTCCTGGGGAGGTCCTGCTGGCGCTGACCTCCCCTCCTACTGCTTGTCTTGTCCATGGGGCAATTCCGGACTTGAGGTGATGAGGCCACATCCTGGAATTTAGTCCTCAAGACACCTCCAGGTCATGGCACTGTGACAGGCCCAGGCAGAGGTCCAAGGTGAGGAGCTGGGAGGGCTCCAAACCCTCATGGTGGCTGCCCAGGGCCCCAAACACTGGGATGCTGTGGTGGGGCAGGGGCTGCCAGGCTGGGCATGTTCCTTCCCCACATCTCAGGCCCATGAGGTCACCCAACCGTCAGCCTGGGTGAAGCCATCGGGAGCAAACTGGTGACTCAGTCAGCGAGGTCATCTCTGCCAGGGCCCTGGGGAGCGGGATCCCGGAGGAGCTGCTACAGCCAGCGTTGCTTCCCATCAGCGTGGCACCCATGGACTCCCCAGCCTGGCCTCCTGTGGCTGCCCTGGCAAGCAGATCCCCCACCAGACCTCCATGCAGCAGCTCCCTCCCCAGGGAACAGACAGCCCCTGAGCCCCTGGTGCCATGGGACAGAGCAGCCCCCACCCCAGCAAATGCTGCCAAAGGCAAAGCACAGCTCCCCAAAAAAGCAGTAATTCACAGCCCTGACTGAGAGCAACCCAAGGAGCAGCAGCAGCACCCACAGCCCACCGGGACCCCGCACAGACCTGCCGGGGCCACATCCTGCCCTGCAGCCCCCGGGCAGGGAAGCCAGCGGCCGCAATGGGCGTGGGAATTGAAACCCCTTCGTGTTTTGACCCAGCAACAGCCGCCGGGCAGCCTCCCCACAGAGCCCTCGCTGCCCCTTAATCCCCTGTGCGGCACAGAATCGAGGTTAATGCCGCTGCGTCACACGCGGCCCCGCCGCTGCCACACCGAACCCCCACGGGCCCAGGCAGCTCCTGCCCGCGGCCACAGCTGAGCCCCGAGCCAGCAGCTCCCTGTGCAGGGGGACACCACCGAGGGAAACCCCCAGAGTCCCCCATGGGCCTTTTGGCACAGCCTGCAAGGGTGCTGTCCCCCTCCTCTGTCACCTCTGTCGCACATCCCTGCACTCTGTGCTCCCACAAAGACGGGCAGCGCTGGCTGATGTGGCTGCGACACAGCTGTGAGCTGGGGAAAGCCTGGATCGACCCGGTTTGCAAGAGGGGGGACGCAGGCACTGGGTGCTGTGGCACCCCAGGAACCCGGCCCCACCCAGCTCAGAAGCATCACTGTCCCCCGGGCAGGTTCCAGGGCTGGGCAGGGACTTCCCTGCCCTGCCTCTGCAGGACCCCCCGGTGCAAACAGCTCAGCCTCCCCAACCGTGCCAGCACACAGAGGGAGAGGGAAAGAGGAAAACAAACACCTCACAGGCTGCCAACATCATCGAAGAGCTCCCGAAGCACCCGAACAGCCTCCCTGCCCCGTGCACAGACCCCACAGCACCCACTCTCCACACAAACAACACAGCCCCCATATCAGAGCCCCCCCAACAAAAAGCCACGGTCCCCACGCACAGCAGAGCCCGGCGGAGACATCCCAGAGCCCAGCACTGTCCCCTGCAGCCACCCCCCGCACCCGGAGCACCTTCTGCCGGAGCAGTTTGCTGCGCACCCTGCCCCAGAGCCGGGCGCCCGTGTTCGGGGGTCGCTTCCCCTCGGGCTCCTCCACGCCGCGCTCCGGCTGCTGCTCGCCCCCGGGACCGGGGCTGCCCTCCGGCTGCACCAACACCTCCGTCATCGCGGCGACCGCTTCGGCTCCGGGCAGGCGACACGAGGGTGGCCGGGAGCGTGCCCGCGGCTGGGTTAGCACAGCACCCGCATCCCTCCTGCCGGCGGGGAGAGGTCAGCGGGGGCCGGCCAGGGGAGCCCTGCTGGGGCGGCGGGGCGGCGAGCGGGCAGGGCTCATCTTCAGAGTGTGAGCCGGGCTNCCCCGGCGGCCCCCACGCGTTTAACTCTCGCCCTGCCGCCCGCCGCCGCTCGGGAGCGCTGGGGGGGCTGCCCGGGCTCCCCGCCGCCGTTATCCGTCGTTATCCGCTGCGATCCCCCCGCCGTTATCCCCCCGCCGTTATCCGCCCGCAGCGCCAGCGGCAGCCGCGGCCCCGAGGCACCGCCGCTGGCGGCTGCAGCATTCCTGGCTCCGCGCAGCAGCCAGGCTGGCTCGCCTCCTCTCAGCCAGGGGCACGGGGATGAGGCTTTTGGGGTGTGTTGTCATGCCTAGGGACAGCTGGGGACGCCCATGTCCCCTCTGTGCACGCTGGCCCTTGTCAGCCCCACTGCCAGGGGCTGATGTGGGCAGGGGAGCCCTGGAAGGGTCCCTGCCTGCTGCTTCTCCTGACAGGCAGGGAGGGACAGGCTGAGGTGCAGGCTTGGGGGCACTTGCACTGCCCCCCAGTCCATCCCTCGGCAGCCCCTGGACTCCACATGGATCACTATGGCTCCCTGCAGGTCTGGGGTGCCCCAACATCACAAATCCCCCCATGCAGAGTCCCTGCCAGCCCAGGGAAGGGGGCAGATGGACAGGCAGCTATTCCCTGAGGGTATAGCAGGCACCGTGCCCATGACAACACAGGCTCTGCTCCAACAGCCACATCTCCCCTGGGCATCAAATGGGCTGAGGAAGGGGCTCCTGAGACCCCCTTCATGCACCCACTGCCTGTCTCCTCGTGTGCCCCAGGGCATGGGGGCCAGATCCAGCCTCTGTCCTCTGCAGTGTGGGCACAAGCACTCACAGCCTGCTTTGCCCACCACAACATCCGCCTGCCACCCTGGCACAGCACCACGCACCCCTGCCAGCACCCAGCAGACACAGCCCAGCTGCTGGGAGCAACTGGGACAGCTCAGAGCAGGGCTGAGCCCTGCAATGCAGGCGACACAAGAGCCTCATGGGGACACAAGCCAAACACAGCAGCCCTGTCCACAGCATGTTCCAGCTTTAAAAACTGCAGACAAAATGGGGTGAACAACAACAAAACAGGGCTAATGCCAACCAGGAGTCACATCTTTCCACCGAGCAGCCAGTGCTGCTGTGTGGAACCAGCAGCAGCTCACGATGAGCCCAGGCACCAGCCAACCTGAGGAACATCCAGGGCAGCATCTCTGCCTGAACAGTTTAGGGACAAGAAGGGGGGCAGCTCTGGGGCTTGACTACAACCCACAGCCCCAGGAGCAGCACTGCCCATCCTGCTCACAGCTGTCCTGCCCTGTCACCCAGCCCACCCTGGGGCAGAGGCTGAGCTGTGGAGCTGTGGCTCTGGGTGACGGCAGGACAGCCCCAACCCTGACACTCTTCCATCCATCCAGATCCTCCTTGGGATAAGCAGCCCCAGGGCCTTCTCTCTTTCCCTTTCTTCCCCCACAACTTTTGCACAGCGGGTACGAGCTGTGCTGTCCCCGTCCCGACCCCCGCATCTCCCAGCATGACTCATGTTTGTTGATCCAGGCTATTTCCGAGAGCGCAGCTGGACTGATCCCTGCGGGACACCGAGCCCCTTCCCTGCCCTGGCCTTCCCACTTGGCCCAATGCCACCCCCACACCACTGTTTCCTGGGGGAGACAGCAACAGATGGGTGATTTCAGGTATGAACAAGCCACTGGTGAAGCTGAGCCCCCACCTCCCTCCCTGTGCCCCCCTCCAGTGCTGTTTCCTCACAGCATTCCCTTCCCAGCAGCATTTCCATGCTGCTCTCTGCTCCCCTGGGACCTGCCCTCAGTTGCTTTCCCACGGAGCAGGCAGCCATGATGGGCCCTTTGAAGTGGCCCTGGGTCAAGGGCTGTGTCCCAGGCGTGACCCTGTCCCCAGCACTGCCAGGAGGGCAGCCAGGCTGCGTTGCCCACCAGGAAAACACAGGGACACCCCCATCCTAAACTGTGTCCCCCTGCCCTGGGCTTCCCTGCAGCCTGGCCAAGGTGAGCCAGGGGGAACGTGGGGTCTGGGGGCTGCCTGCCCCCCACTCCATCCTCCTGGTCCTGCTCACCTGGGAGCATCTCAGGGCAGCCCAGGCCTCCATCCTCCCTGCCTGGCAACCGCCAATCAGAGGCGGCTCAGCCGTTGCCCTGGAAACCCCTGTTGCCATAACAGCAGCGGATGGAGGCACAGGGAAGGCAGATGGCGGCAGAGGGGGACACAGGAGGGCCGGGGGGCTGCACATGCAGAGCCCTCCCTGGGGCAGCTGCCAACCCCTCCCCGCAGCTCCCCGGGGCCACGGCACGGAGAGCAGCGGGTCAGAAACACTTCCAGCCCAGCTGGGGCTGGATGCAGCTCTGCGGGGTAGGTCTGGCTTGGCCACCTCCACAGGGCCCCTCCCACTTTGTCCCACCTTCTCCTGCAGCCACTGTGCCCCAGGACCATCACCCCCATGCCTGATGCCCACCCACCTCACTGCCTTCAACCCCACAATTGCTGTACCCCACTCCCAAAAGCACAGCTGTCTATCCCAGGCATCGCTCCAGGACAACCCTCCCAGCCCAGATGCCAGGCCCTAAGGGGTCCACCTTTGGGTGAGAAGATGCCCAAAAGCCCCAGTGCATACCTGGATCTGCCCCTTGCCCATGATCTTGTCCACAATTTCGTTGTTGTCCTTGTTGAGTTTGGTCTTGTCATAGCACTTCTCGTAGCAGAGGATGCGCAGGGACTGGGAGCCCTCCAGCTCAATCTCAAACTCCTGGGGTGTAGAGGGAGGGTGGCTAAACCCCAGCTCAACCCCAGGGCAGCTCCAAAACTGGGGTTGAAGGGAAATGGGGAGCACAGCCCCCTCCCTGCACCCCACCTTCCCTCACCTCATTCCACTGTGGCTCCGTGGTGTCCCGGAACACCCTGGTCTTGGCTTTGCTGACGAAGTAGCCGAAAGAGTCCACCTCCAGCGTGCAGTAGAGGTCTGGGGGAGCAGACATTGCTCAGCACCCCAGGAACATCCCCACCACCTCCCAGGGGACCACTGTGAGCAGAGCGGGGCCACATGCTGGACCCCAACTCTTCTGAGCCCACTCCGAGCAGGGTGGGCTCACCCACACTTACTGGCTGACTGCTTGAAGCCCTTGGCGGAGTGGACAATGACGTGCAGGAACCCATAAAGCCCTGGAGACTCGTCATCTGTGGCAGGAGAACAGAGGCTGTGTCAGGGCCTGGGGCTGGTCATCCCCAAGGCGGCCTTTGCCACAGCAAGCACGGTGCCTGCAATGACACCCAAATGTCCCCAGCCCCCTGGAGGGACATCCCTAAGTTCTGTATCCCCCACTGACAGACATCCCAAGCTCGCCTGCTGCTGAACGGTCCTGGGGGAGGTTCCCAGGGGGGCTGGCTGGGTCTCACCCTGGGGACACTGGTCCTGCCCAGCCCAGGGCGTTGCTGGAAAGGGCCCAAAAGCAGCCCCGTGCTGCAGCCGGGATTGCACTGCCTGGGAGCCCGACGCCGCTCCAGCAGTGCCACCTGGTGGGAAGCTGTCCCCTGCACAGCAGGGTCCCCGCTCCAGCCCAGGGACTCCACAGCTCCTGCCCAGCATCATCCCGAGCAAAGCAGGACCCAGCGGTCACTCACCGTCCTTGTTGCTGGTGACCGGGATGTTGTGGACAGTGCGTAGCTTGAAGCAGGATCCCGTGAGAACCTGGAGCTCCACTGAGCTCAGGACAAAGGCCTGGAGATCTGGGAGAGGACAGAAGCTTCAGAGGAACACAGCCAGTGCTGGTTATGGAGACTGGAGAGGACCAGGCTGGGATCCTACGGGATCTTTCTGTGGCCCCTGTGGGGGCCAAGAGCCCCAAGAGGCCCTCGGCAGCCCCAAACTTACCCTTTTTCTGCAGTTTCTGGATGGCCTCCCTCCACTCGGAGCGCTCATAGTCGGAGGAGAGCAGGAAGAGGTAGCTCTGTAGGAGAGAGGGGGATGTGGAATGCTGTGTGCAGGCGGGGCGGAGCCCGGCCCCAGCCCGCCCTCCTCACCTTCCCGTTGCGGTTGTGAATGCGGAAGGGAATGGCAGGTGAGTTGAGCAGCAGCCAGAATTCGTTCTCAAACATCTTCTTCTTGAGGCGCTCGATGGCCCGGCTCTGCCCCTTGTTGGCTTTCTGCACACGGAGAGCAGAGAGGACCTTTCACAGCTGCCCCTGTCCCCCGTGTCCCATCCCTGATCCAGAGCAAGGCACCCACCCCGACAGCAAGTCCCACACCCTTCTCTCACCTCCTTCTGCACCTCGCTCTTGATGGCTGAGATCTTCATCTTCATGTCCTCCAGCTCGTGGTCGGGGATGACGTGGACCTGCGGGCAGTGCTCCGACTCCTCCGGCGAGGGGAACACCAGGTCGGCCAGGGGCACGTACCACTTGCAGTCGTACTGCTGGTGCTTCCTGCGGCCAGGGCACGGATGCTGACTGCTGCCTGACCCCCTCCCCGGCACATCCCCCGGCCCTCTGAGGGACAGGGGGGCTGTGACACATTCCCCCCGTGCCCAGCGCCCTCCTTACCCCACCGCTGTCTTCTTCAGCTTGGCACAGAGCAGCACGTCGGTGAAGAGGAAGACGTGCCGCAGCTTCCGCGAGCCCTCCGACAGCTCCACCAGGAAGCCATCCTTGACAAGCTGCCGGGTCTGTGGGGCAGAGGGGCTGCCGTGAGAGCAGGCAGGGAGCAAAGGCCGACAATCCATGGGGGAAGGACGACAATCCTGTCCCTCTCTGTGGCTCAGGAGCATGAGAAGGTCCATGTCCTCTACGCTTAATAAGGTACCAACCAGCAGCAAGGACCAGGCAGAGCCCTAATCTTGTACCTACAACTGTATCTGGAGGAACCCCTCCATCTCCTGGCCAGAGACACCAGCCAGGGCCTGACAGAGAGCTCAGGCCTCACCCTGTGCCCAGCCACCGCCCACCCCGCGGGCTCACCTCGCCCTTGGGGGTGGTGACAGCTGTCCTCCGGGGATCGATGTCCTCATTGATGCTGGAGAGGAAGTTCTGGGAGATGCGGAGGGCGTCCTGGAGCAGCGGGTAGTCAGGGTGGTCAGCTGGGGTGTGCTTGAGGAGGTCCTGGAAGGAGACAGGCACAGGTGAGTGGCCCAAAAGCACCCACACCAGAAACCTCTCATCAGCACTTCCCACAGCTGCGGATCCCCAGGAGCAGCAGAGACCCCCCCACACACCCCTCCGGGAGTGGTGTCACACTCACGTGCAGGACGAGGGTGCTCCGTGTCACCCGGTCGATGGGTTTGTACAGCAGCGCTGAGGGGAGAGACAAGGTGTCAGCAGCCACCTGTGGCTGGAGCCCTGGCCCCTCTCCCACCTGTTACAGACAGCACGGGGGCAAGATGGGGAGCCCAGATGCCCAGAGACCCCCCCTGGTCTGCACAGAGCCCTGGGCGAGCATGTGGGATCAACAATCATGGTAGTGCCAGGAGCAGCGGGGAGCCACCAGTGCCACAGCCCCGTGTCCTGCTGTGCTGGGGGCACGAGGAACCACGGTCGGGCTGGTGCGTGGTCATGGGTGAGGAACACCACTCCGACTGCGGGATGGGATGTCCCACCATGCCTGGGGCAGCCCTCTGGAGGGCAGGGCCTCCCCGGGAGGGGTGCACCCACGCTTGCTGTGCGGTGGCTGAGGAGCGGAAGAGCCGTTCATCACCCTCAGCAGCTTTTTCAGTTTCCCTTTCGGCTCAGCAGTGGGTTCTGTCCCTCGCCGGGCTCTGCCACCCCACAGAACACCCTGTACCCACGTCTGTGCACCACCCCAGCCAGCCCTGGGTGCAAAGGGGAGCCAGGCTGCTCCAGCAGCAGCAAAACCCCCACCTACAGAGAACACCGGGGCCAAGGCATCATCCCAACACCGTGCCCCTCCCCACAGCCCCCCATGACCGCACGTGTGGCCCCACTCAGGGCAGGGGGGAAGAGCTGCCTCACACACAGGGTACACACAAACCCCTTTCTCCTGCCATGCACCCTCCCAGCGGGAAACAGCCCCAGAGGCTCTTCAGATGCACATTTCAGGGGAAGCAGACAGACCCTTCTCCTCCTGCCCAGCTCTTTGGGCAGGCAAAGGCACAGAGCCCACTCACAGCACTGCTCCCTGTGCCTGGCCACATTCTTGTCTCCCCAGGCTGCTTCCAGCCAGACTGATACCTCCGGGTTTTCCCTTCACTTTGGAGCACTTCCCCAAACTGCCAGGGCTGAGAGGAGACAGGTTTCGGCCGTGGGAGAGGAGGGAAAGGTGCCACCTCCTCACCCTGGGCTGAGTCGTGGGGAATTCCCATCCCTTTTATCCCAGAGGGTGCTGCCTCAATGAGCAGGGGGGTCTCTGCTCAGGAGGTGAGGATGCCAGCCTGAACCCTAACCAGAGGCTGCACCCCCACAACTCCATGCCAGAGGGTAAAACAAGAACCCTGCTCTGGGATAAAGGGTGACAGCCAGGGTGTCCCCCTTTTTCCACCACCCTAGACCCACAGGAAGGATGGACCCTCCTGCTGCCAGCACTACAGGCACACGCAAAGCTCCGGGGAGCCCCGGGAGGGGTTGTCCCGGCACATCGGAGGAGCAACAGGCTCCTTGTGCACCCAGTCCCGCCAGCCTGGGACCCACGGGCAGCAGCAGGCAGGGATGCCCGGTGCCTCTCCTCCCAGCCACGGAGAGACGGACATTCCAGCCCCACGATGCTGGAGCAAATGGGGACCCCTCCCCATCACCATCCCCATGGCAGAGCCCGGGCAGAGGGGGTCCCCCAGCCCAGGATCCCCCTGCCCACCCCAGCTCCTTCTGTCCCTTCGGGCCCCTGCCCGGCGGGGACGGCGAGCGCGTGGCTGCGTGTGCCGGAGCCAAGATGATTCAATCGAGCCTGGAACAAAGACGCTCCCAACTTCAGCCTGCAGAGCACGACGCAGCCTCCNNNNACTCCCCACCGGCACCCCAAACCGGAGCCGCCCCCCTCGCCTCACCATAGGTGCAGTTACAGCAGAGCCGGACAATGAGGAGGATTTCCATGGCAGCCCCGTCTCCGCGCAGCCATCGCTGCCGCCCCGCAGCAGCTCAGCCCGGCTGCGGCACAGCTCCGGCCGCTCCGCGCGGCTNCCGTGCACACAAAAGGCCGCGTCCCCCTCCCCACGCCCGCCGTACCCTCCATGGTGACCGACGTGTGGCTCTCCTTCGAGTCCTTGGGGCCCTTCACCTTCAGCTCCTGGGGAGGGAAAGGCCCATCAGCGCAGCCCGCGGGGGGCTGGGGAGGGGGGGAAGGTCATGGCTCAAGGTCATGGGGTGCCCCCCACCCTTCCTGCACCCTGATATCTCCCCCCGGCCCCGGCCTGGCCGTGCTGGAGGGCACACAGGAGTGCTGGGTGGACGAGTGGGGGATGCTGCCTGGCTGGGAGCAGCTCTGGCTGTGCCCAGCAGCTGGGGCATGGTGGTGGTGCCACTGAGCTGAACAGGACAAGGGGGAGACAGGCTGCAGCCACGGAGGTCCCCATTTCTGTAGGGGATCCAGGCATGGAGATGCAGGCAGCAGGAGATGAGCCACAGGTGCCCAGCACCCACCGACACCGGATGGGGTGGTGACAGCACGGGATGAGCCCAACCTGAGCTTGCACAAGGTGGGGACAAACTTCTGCAATGCCCAAAGACCACGGCCCTCCAGCAGAGCCCCCTGTGGCCCAGCCCTTGGGGACAGTCCCTACGAGTCCCCAGGGCAGGGAGAGCAGCTCTGCAGGGCAGATGCAGACAGCTCAGCCACGAGGACAGCGTTCCCTGCCCTGTGTGGGGACAGCCCAGGCACAGCCCTGTCCCACTGGCACAGCTCCATCCCAGCTTACCTCTGAGATCTTCTGGAACTGGTAGTTGCTCTGGCTGCACTTCTCTGCCGTCTCCAGGGCGATTTTGTAGTTATCCACAAAGGCCTTGTAGACCCCCAGCTGGCTGGCCTGTGGGGAGTGGGGGTTAGCTGGGCACCAGCAGGGTGCTGAAGCCCCCCACTGCACCCAAGGGGTCAGGCAGCCCTTGAGGTGACACTGCCCAGAGCTGTCCCCTCCTGGCAGGACACTCAGCCAGCTGAGGGTCACATGCTTGGCTTGTGCTCAGGGCAGGATGGTGGAGCTCCTGCCCAGCCCTGTGCCTCCATAAACCTCTGAAATCCAGCAGAGAGGTAACAAGTGCCTGGACAGCAGAAGCTGAAGCTACAGCCCTTCAACCTGGCCTCTCCTCCTCCTCTCCCCAGCACGGTCATGGCATCCATGGGCACAGCCCCTGCTGGCATCACAACTCCAAACTCATCACAACTCCAGCCCTTCTCCTCTTCCAAGTGGAGCAAGCCCCGGGGAAGGCGCGTACCAGCTTCTGGAAGAGGTGGCCCATGGTGACGTTGCTGTCCCACTGCTGCACCTTCGGGCACAGGCTGTCGTAGAACTCCTTGTGGATCTCATAGATATCCTGGATCTTGTAGAAAATTGTCTCGATCTGCTGGAGGGTGAGGACAGGCTGCGACGTGGTGGCCGTGGCCTTCAGTGGCTTCATGGGCTGCCGAAGAAGGGAGAGTTTGAGACGAGGGCTAAGAGGGGAACGCTGGGGATGAGGAGGATCTGAGCTGGCAGCGAGGGCTGCCCGGGACAGATGGACCAAGGCTGGCAGCTGGACCAAGGGGCACTCCAGATTCGTGCATCCCCGGACTTCCCCGAGGCGGTGGTGACCCTGTGTTGTGCAACAGCGTCTGGCCATGAAGGTCAACAAGTCCACAAGAGGAAGCAGGGCTATAAATATGTCCCCAGCAGGGACATGGACAGCAGGGGAGGTCAGATGGGGGTAGCCAGGACAGAGCAAAGCTGGCTCTGGTGTGGCTGATGTGGCTGGGAGAAGCTGTCCAGGAAGAAATGACTCCATCCATCATCCATCCATCCATCCATCCATCCATCCATCCATCCATCCATCCATCCGTCCATCCATCCATCCATCCATCCATCCCTCCCTCCCTGCTGGGGGTGTCTGGTCTGGGGGCTGTGCTCACCAACAAGAGGGCCTCCAGCTGGTTGATGTAGATCTCCTCGCTGGCCAGGAAACCGGAGAGCACCAACTTCCGCATCTCCAGGCCTTTGCCAGCATCCCGCTCGCCCTGCGGAACACGGCAAGGAGCCTGGCTGAGCCAGCAAGTGGCACAGGAGGAGACCCCTCATCCCACCAGCCCATTCCTGGCATCCCCACATGGGCACATCTCCCTGCCAGTGTCAGGGAAGCTCCATGGCATGTGCCCGATAGGCAGCAGAGCCCATTGGGAGCCAGCTGGGAAAGCCACGAGCTGCCCTGGCTTCTCTCCCCTCCCTGCTCCGGGCTGGCCACGAGCCCGGCGCCGCTGGCAGCGCTCCAGGATGGCGCACGGCATGGCAGGACTCTCCCAGGGCAGAGTCCAGAGACGCCCAGTGAAATCATGCTTGGCGCTGGATGGTGCTACCACGTGACACGGCACCACCCTTTCCCTCGGCTGAGGTTTCCCTTGGAAAGTGCCACCCCAGCAGGCACTGCCCAGTGGCACTGGGGAAGGTCTGAGTGCCCAGGCTTGCTGCAGCACTGATGCTCCTGTGGTATGACCCTCATGGCAGGGGGATGGCCAGGCTGGGGGGCTCTGGGACCCTCAGCGAGGCTCTGCCAGTGCCCGGGCACGGACACCCCAGCCCCTGGACCATCCTTGGTCACGCCTTGGCCTCTCCCCTTTAAAACTACACTTGAGGGCCAGGCTTTGCCACCCAGACAGGGACCAAGCAGAGCCATGGGGGCATCACTCTGGGCCATTCAGGATGGTTTACAGGGGGACATTGGTCCTGTCTCACCTCTGCCCATGCCAGCCCTGGCTGTTGTGCCAGGGGAGGTGGCAGCTGCAAACACGTGGGGGGGGTCACAGCCCCAGGGTGGGCATGGCTGAGGATCAGCATCTCCCCGCCCCACTCTAACGTCCATCAGCCAGCCCTGGGCGCTGCTGTGACAACCAGAGCGTCCACCCTGCCAGGCTGCCCCATTAAGGCTGGGCCACCGCGACCAGCGCAGCAGGAGGGTGTGCGGGGGGGCCACTTTTATTCACTGGGAGCTCGTGGGCTCTTTGCCACAGATTAGTCACGGACTCTTCCTGCTTCCCCCAGCCTGGGCCCTGTGCGGGAGCTCAGGAGATAAGGGGCCCACCCGTGCCCGGGGCCCGCACACCCCACGGGGATGATGTCAGCTGGACCCCCGTGACCCAGAGCAGTGACTCTTACTCAGGGCCCTGCAGCTGCCCCGTGCAGGAGACCCCAGGAAGAGCAGGGCCAGAGCCCTCTTCCAGCACCCAGGCACCCTGGCAGGGTAGGCATGAAAAGCTACACCTGCCAGCACAGGGGTCTCTCCAGGTCCACTCCCCGGCTCTGCTTTGGGACTGTTTAGGAGTTTGTGGTGGCCAAGCAGTGGGGCAGAGGGTGAAAGCAGCCCCTTCCTGAGCATCCGGTGCCAACTCTGCTGAGCCACACAGCCCCAACCCAGCAGCACGCGTGGCCCTACTCCCCTCTGGGAGGACAGCTGGGTGGTCACCCCACTCCGAGTCCTTCACACCTGGAGCCTGGCACAGCCCTGCCCTGTGCCCCTGGCCACACTCCTGGGGGAGTGGTGGGGCCGCAGTGATGCTCCCGCTGCCCCCAGCTCTGCCCCCCGCCAGCACCCACCACGTTGCCCCAGGAGCTGTCCCAACACCTGGGCATCACCTGCACCAGCAAGATGCCCCTCGTCCCACACCCACTGCCCAGCACGGGAGCAGGGTCCCCCCGCTGCCCACCTTCTCGCCGGCCGAAAACGGAGACACGGGGCTGGTGGGGGTTCCTGGCTCGGAGTCATCTTCATCCTCCAGCACTTTATCCAGGTACCCTATGGCCTCCTCTTCCTCCTCCATGGCCGGCCGGGCGGCGGGGCGCAGAGGGGACCCCACAAGGCTCCAGGCAAGGGGCTCACGCGGCTGAGCTGTCCCAGCCTGACTCAGCTCTGGACGCCGGCCACCAGNGGCCGGCTCCGCTCGGCCCCGGGGCCGCGGGCGCTGCAGGGGCCGCTACCCGCGCCCTGCGCCCCAGCCGGCCCCGCCGCTCCGCCCTGCCGCTCCTACAGGAAATGCTCTTCGGCAGTGGAGGTGGGGCTGCTCCGCCGCCGCAGCCCGCCTGTGGTCAAGGCTGGGGCGAGCGGCAGCCGCCTTCCCCGGCCGGCTCTCCCGACGTGTGTCTAGCAAGAGCCGCGGGGAGGGCTCCCCTGCCAGGCCCCCGGCAATGGGAGAGCATCCCTCCTGTTGTAGCCCTCTGGACCCCCGTGTCCCGCGGGAAGGCAGAGCCGGACCGTGGGGATTGCCGCCAGCGAGAAGTGACCTTGGAGGGCAGCAGCATCACCAGGTCCCACATGGGCACCTGGCTCTGCACCCCCAGAAGGTACCAGACCTCTCCCTATCCCAGACTTGGGGCAGCGTCACACAGCTGAGCAGCGTGTGTTCACACAGATCTGCCCCACATCCACCGCTGCCCCAGCCTGACCACGACCCCGGGGCGGCCGGGACATGGGGACAACAGCAGTGCTGTGATGCTCGTGAGGGACACTGGGGGCCTTGGCAAGAGCAGGCTGGAGGAGGGGACACTAATGCAAGAGTTGTTTCAGCAGTTTCCCCCGGGCTCCTCAGAAGCAAAAGGGGAAGCAGCGGCTGCGTGTGTTCTGCCCACAGGAGCCATCTCTTCTCCCTGCACCCATCTGAGCCTGCAACAAACTCCTACTGTGAGATGTGGGCAGGGACACAGACACAGGGACTTTCCAGAGCCCGTGTCCAGCCATGTGTCCATGTCACAGCTCAGCTTTTGCCCTGCCAGGGGCACCACAACTCTGCCCAGCCTCAGAGTGGGGAATGGTCCCTGCCCAGGGGAATGCTACCCACAGTGCCAAAACCAGCAGCACCCAAGCAGGGGCTGGGACACCACTCCACAGCATGACCTCGTGTTTCCCAGGTGGGAGAGGGAGGGTTAAGATATGTCTGCATCCAGCACTCGCCAGCCCCAGACATGGTTACAGCTACCCCAGCCCCACCAGAAACCTCCTCCAGCCCTCCCAAAGGCAGTGACACCAGTCCTGCCTCACTGGAGGAGAGCAGTGGGGTGAACCTGGCACCCTGTGCCACCAGCCACACAAGCACAAGCCTGTGCCCCTCGCGGGGCTGGACACACAGTGCTGGTGTTGGAAGGTGCTCTGCCAAGCCCCAGGCACGGCAGCTCCAGATAAAGAGATGGGGCACAGCCAGCACTGGGCTCCAACACTTCCCAATCCTGCCAGTGACAACCAAGTCAACGTCCCTGCCCGTGCCCAGACCCAGCGGGCCCCACCAGCCCTCAGGGACACCCCTCTGCCAGCATCTCCCCCCAGCCCTGCTCCCCAGAGCCACCCTCTGCTGTCCCTGCTGGCCCCGGGGTCAGAGCCCAGCGCTCACAGCCCCGGCACCGGAGTGTCAGGGCTGGGGCTCGAAGGGCTGTGCCGGGGCACAAGAAGCCCTGACCCCGAGTGGTTTTCAGAGACAGCCCCGGGAGGGCAGCACCCTCCTCTCCCTCCCCAGGGGCGCTGGGTGCCGGGACGACGATGCCGCGCAGGGCGACCCTGGGGAGGAAGCCACACCTCTCCCTCTTCTGCCTCAGCATCCGGGTCAGGAGCTTAACTCTTTCCACGACAAAAATAAAACTTCACTCTTCCAGCCCGGGCAGCGGCAGCGCCAGGGGATCCCCCAGCCCGGGGCCGTGTCGTTGCTCCCCGCACCAACCCCAAGGGGCCCAAGGCACCTGCCTGGACCCCACCGCTCCCAGGCTTTGTGGAAACTTTCATTCTGGAGAAAAAACCGCTTTTTTCCCCTTTGAATCCCGCCCCGCAGCTCTCCGGGCATCCCCCCTCCTTTGTAAAGCCAAAGGGCTTCCCAAGGATGCGGTGGGAATAGCAGGGGATACATCTAAGTTGTCCAGAGCTAGGGAGGGGGCACCTTGTGTCCCCACCCCCGCTGGTGACTGGTCCCCGAGTGCCACTAGATGGAGCCGGCAGCCCGGCGGAGCCGCTGCGCCCTGTCCCCAAGGGCTCCCGGAGCTGGGCACCCCGGGAACTCCCCGCTTCCAGCAAGCCTGGCCGCGCTCCCGCCCGAGACCCCGCTCTCCGGCCAGCCCATCCCCTCCTGGCTCTGCCACCGGCATGGCACGGCGGGGCAGGGACGCAGCGTGTCCCACGGGCACGGCATCCCCGAACTGCTGCTCCTCGGAGCCCAGAGTGCCACGGCCAGCGGAAATTGGGCTGCCGGGCACAGCCCCCCGGGTCACAGCAGCACCAGAGCGCCACAGACAGCGCTGACACCCGAGCCGGACACCCAGAACCCCGAAGCCCCCCGCCCCCGGTGCAGAGCCCCGCGCCCCCAGCACCTACCCCTGTGCCGAGGCCATCGGTGGGCGTGGGCGAGACCCCGTCCCCGCTCTCCTGGCCGCGGGCGCTGAGCTGGGGGGACATGGTGGGCGACTCATCGATGTAGGGCATGGTTTCCGAGCCCTCCGGCAGCGCCTTGGGCTCCTCGTTGCCCTCGGCGTCGTACTCGTCCGCACCATAGTTGAAGTCTGCCGGGGTAAGAGAGGGTGGCCGTGAGCATCCGGGCACGGCTCAGGGTCACCGTGTGGCACCACGGCCACGCAGCCCAGCCTGTCCAGCTGACCCCGCGTCCCAGGGCCACTCACGGCCACGCGTGCCCGCACAGCCCGGCCCAGCCTCGCTGCCTGCTCAGCCAAGCAGGCAAGAAGACATCACACATCACACCGAGCATCCCCGGCCCCGCAGGCACCCTCTGCTCGACACACTTCCCTATATTTGAATAATTAACGGAACGGAGAGGCCGCCGGCCTCGTCTGCGCGGGGACAGCTGCTCTGCCAGACGCTCCAGCCCCATGCAAGTGGCTGTGCCCTGCCTGCCCGCCGGCCACCATCCCTGTGCCATCCCCGGGGAGAGATGAGCTGGGCTGGCAGCCACAGCCGCCGTCCTCCCCGCTTGCCCATGCCCACGCTCCTCGGAGCGTGGGAATGAGTGCCAGGCCGCCTGGATCCACAGCACGGAGGGCAGTGCCACCCCCCTGGCACAAGGGCTCCATCGCCTCCGTGATGGGCGACAGAAGAGGGCTGCATTCCCAGCGCAGGATGAGGCCCCCGCCCCCCCAGAACAGCACCCATTTTTGGGTGCCCCACGCTGACCCACAACCCCCCCATCCCCCGCGGCCCAGGGGAAACCATTTCGGGGAGCCAGAGCCCCAAGTGGGGGGGGGAGGGGGGTGCTCCAGGGTCTGCAGTGGGTCCCTGGGGCGCAGCGGGGGACCGGGTTACATCCTAACCCGTTACCATGGGAACGGCAGCGGCTCGGTGGCGACGGGAA
>VZRQ01002808.1:145908-158766 GCA_013397975.1 Machaerirhynchus nigripectus | reverse complement strand
GGCCAGGGACCCACTCGGCAGCTCCCAGAGGTGGGGGGCTCACCCCACACGACCCTGATCCCACACCAGCCCCTCGCTCCCCTCCCATCCAGCAGCCCCATGGATCCCTGGAAGCCACATCCCCACAGACTTCCTGGTCACGGACACTGGGGAGACCCCAGCTAAGACCCCAGCTGATAACCTGGCCAAAACGGGGTGCACTGGGGTCGGAGCAGCCATCCCAGACCAAACCCCACACCGCTGCAACTTCATGTCCCCACGGCCCTGCCAAACTGGACAAGGACTCCCCTGGCTCCCACCAACACTGCTCAGCACATTAATATTACATCTTGCTTCCCAGGGAAAGTGGATAAATCTTTAAATCAAAGGGAGCTGCAAAGCATGCTCAGGGCAGGAGCGCTGCCAGTGCCAGTGGGGAGGGATGGGCAGCCCCATCCTGCACCTGAAGGGGGTTGGAGGAGAGCTGTGACATGGGTCAGGGGCACCCCATCTCTGCCAGGACAGCACAGCCCCTCTCAGACCTTACTTCTTCAGCAATTAGTAACAATCCCTCAGAGGCTGTGGGGCCACCCTCAGCAGGCCAGCACAGCCCACCTTCAACCCAGGAGCTGACTGGATGGGCAGAGAAGGGGGTGCCCCTAACACCCCCTGGTCCTCAGCTTCCAGGAAAACAGGATCCCTGGCTTTAACCTGTCCTGCCTCCTCACAGTGGGCTGTCCATCGTCTCTCCTGTCTTGGATGGGTCCCAGCTGTGATGCTTCCAGCCCCATCCAGGAGCATGGCAGCATAAGGCTCACTAGCACATGTCCCCCATGATGGCCACCTCTGCAGGACACCCATCCCACACAGCCCTCCTCAACCATCCCACACAGCCCTCCTCAACCAGGGACTGTCCCCAGGCTGGGAATGCCCCTGAGCAACCCAAACCTCTCACCCAAGCACCCTTCCCCATCAGGTGGGGTCTAAGGGGGAGCCAAGGCAGCAGAGAGAGGCCAAAGCTGATCGTCCCCACCAGCTCGGAGGCCACCAGGCCTTCCCTCTGCCATCTGCCATGGCCAAGGTCTGCAGCTCCAGGCTGAACCATGGGGACACCCAGAGCGGCACTGTCACTGTGGCAGTCCTGGCAACCCGGGTGGGGTGGCTCAGCAGCCAGGTAATGAGGAACACAGCATTAATGAGGCAGCTGGGGACCCTGGGAGGTGACACCCGCAGAAGTGCAGGGAAGAAGGTGGCACGGAGAGGGAAGGGACTGGCCTGCAGGGGTGCAGGAATGACCTGGCTCCTGTTGCTACCAGTTGGAGCAGATCTACATCCCAGTCCCAGATCAGAGCTGGGATTGAGATCCACAGGCAGTGCCCCAACAGGCACCCAAGGAGAGGGACCCTGCACTGCCCACGGGAGGGAGGACAGAGCCACGTCCCCATGGCTCCAGCTGTGCCACCCATGGCTGGGCAGCATTTGAAGGGCCTAACCTGGGGAGGCAGAGGAACCTCACCAGCACCCCCAGAAGCTGCTACAGGAAGGGAACCAAGCACCACCAAGCAGCCAGGACGAGCAAGGGAGACACTAATGGGTGAGGGGACACAGAGAGGTTGTCCCCTGCATCTCCCTGCCTGTGGGGATCTTGTGCCACCCAGGCAGCCCAAACCCAGCGCCTCCCTCCCTCCTCCCCCACAGCTGCATTGCCCCTGCAGCCTGTTCTGTGCCCGTGCCAAAACCCAGTGCTATTTTTGCTCCTGATTTTTACCAGCAGTGGAAATCCTCCTGCTGCACCCCAGGGATGGAGACTGGAGGGGAGGGAGGAAGCCCGGCCCAGGGGAGTCACTCTGGGGGGCAAGGACACCTTGACCTGAAACAGCCTTGTAGCCCAAACCCCACACACAGCCCCGGGGCCCTGAGCTGGGTCCAAGCCCACGCTGCACCAAGGGATGCTGACACCCATGGGATGCTGACACCCATCAGGGCAGAGGCCCTGTGGGCTGGCACATGGCCCCAGCAGGGTGACAGAGCCAGAAACACATCCCCGTGAGGGATTATTTTCCCCAGGAAAATGTTTCTGCTTTGCCACATCTTCCCAGGCTGACCCAGGCTCATGCCAGCACGACGGTGCCCATGAGGGAGCTCAGCCAAGGGCAGCAGCTGGCTCCGGCCCAGCCCTGACAGAGGCAGCACAGTCACAGCAGCTCAGGGTGGCATTTCCAGCTGGACACGTGCTGTTCCCCAACACCCTGTCAGTGTGCTGGCACACCCTAATGCTCAGCCATTCCATCCCACTTCCAAGAAAAGCCCAACATCCACACCGAGCCTGTGAGATTTTGGGGAAACGCCATGGTTTCCCTGTGCCTGGGTGAAAATTCACCATGACAACACAGATGTGAGAGCTGGCCTCGGACCTGCCTCCGTGGGCCTCTGCTAAAGGGTGGACCAACACAAACGGCATCTCCTCCACACCATCACTGCCTTGCCCAGTGTGATGAGGGCTGCACCCTGCCCTGCATCCCCCAAAACATAGGCATGCCAAGCAGCCTCCCCCATGCCTTGGGGAGGGCAGCTGGACCAGGATTTGGGATGGCAGAGCCATGGCTCTGCAGAGATGCCGTGGCTGGGAAGGAGGGTGCAGAGGCTGGGGCTGGATGTGGCCCCTGGGCTCCAGCCCAAACCCCTGCACAGCTCCCCCAGACCCCGGGACTGCCGCTGCTGGATGCGGCCTCTGCCGGGGGACGTCAGAGGCTTCGGGCTGGAAAACTTGGGGAGGGGGCTCAGCCCTACACAACGTGCCCCTTGGCGGCCCCTGCTCCCTCTAGGGCATGACAGATGCCAGATCCACGCATGGAGCATGCTCCGGAGCATCCCACCTTCCCACGCACCCGTGCCGAACCTCGCTGCCCCACCAGCACCAGGCTCCGAGCCCATCACTGCACCCCAAACCCCACCCCGGGGTGCCCACGCAGCTCAGCGCTCCCCCAAAATAAGACCGGGGACCCTGTGACCGAGCCCCCTCACCCCCTGGCCGCGTCCCTGGCTGCCGCAGCCGCCGCTGAGACAGCCGCCGTGGGAGCAGGAGCGGCACGGCTGCGGGGTTCGCTCCTCCTCGCCGCCCGTCCGAGGGATCGGGGGATTCGCACCCCCCAGGCTGCTGCAGGACGCCCCCGGCCCCGCCGGCTGCCAGCCCCCGGTACCGACACCCGCGTTGCCACAGCACCCTCGGCACAGCGCCGGGAGCTCGCTGCGAAAATCACGGCCGAGGGAGGGAGGGACAGGCGCCTTCCCACCGCCCCACCGCGGGGACGAGAGTGGGACCTGGGGCAAAAACGCATCCCCATCCCCAAAGCCCCCTGCGGGCAGTGCCAGCTGCTCCAGCCTCAGCGAGCCCCGCCGCGCTGGGGCCACCGCCACCGCCACCCACCCTGCTCATGCGAACGGGTCCCCAGAGCCTGGGGGATGCCGGACCGATTCCGGCCGGCGCCGTGCTGCCAGCGGGGCGTGCGGGATGCTCACGGAGGGGAGCACAACCCCCTGCCAGCATCGCCAGCCCCCTGCCCGGGCTCGGCTCCGCCTGGGACCCCCAGCCCAGGCTCCCCGGCACAGCATCCCTGCCCAGCGCGACGCAGCGTTACACAACAGGTAGTGGGGAGCCAGCCCCTCGCGCCCCTCGCCCCCCCGCCAGCCCAGGCCACGTACTGCTGTAGAGGGTGTCGATCCAGGAGAGGCGAGGCAGGCCGCGGTGGCTCAGCGGCTCCATGCTCGGAGGGCTGTGCCGGCGCTCAGCCCGCTCTCATCTCACAACAAAGGCGGCGGGCGCGGGCGGGAGGCGGGGGCCGCGGGCCCAGGCGGGGGCTGGATGGCAGAGCCGGACACAGCCGCCTGCCCGGGCACACGGCCGCGCTTCTGCCAAGGGTGCCCAGGGAAGGAGGTGCCGCCTGGCAATGGCAGCGCGTCCCGCCTCCCGCCCCTGCCTCGCCGGGGGGAGCCGAGCTCAGCGTCCCCCCGCACGCAGCCACGCCGACCCTCCGCAGGGGTCTGGGGACCGGCGAGGAGGAGGAGGAGGAAGAGGACAAGGAAGGGATGGTGGTGGCACAGCAGCACATGCGGCTGCCCCCCAGGCTACCCCAAGGAGAGCGGGGGGAAAGGGGGAGCTGGCTCCATCACCCCTTCCACCACAGTCTTATCTCCTTGCTGTGACCCGGGGATGCTGTGCCCACTCCACAGCAAAACCTCCCCAGCCCTTCAAGCCACTACGGCTGAAGGACACAGGCTCTTCCCAGCACTGCTCCGCCTGGGTCTGGGAACCAGGGCCCAAAGGAGCCGGGAGCAGCCCTGCCCCACACAGTTGGGGCCGGCAGAACGGGACGTGGGCAGGCAGGGGTTAAACCGCCCTCCCCAGCTGCATGTAGCCAAAGGAAATACGAAGTGCCAGAGTCATCAACCCCAATATGTCAGGGCGCCAGCCAAGCGTTCAAGTGCAGAGACTGCCCTGGTTCAGCCTGTGCCGGCACCGCTGCCCCGTCCGGGCAGTGCGGGCAGCATCCCCTGCCAGCGCCCTCGGCCGCATCCTGCCCGCGGGGCCACGGTGCGGGGGACGGCCTGGACCGGGCACCGGGGCCAGATGGGAGCCGGGCAGGAGGGATAATGCTCTGTCGGGCAGACGGGGAGGGTAGAGCCATCGGAGCATGAAGCGCCAGGACGCGGGTGGGAGACCTGAGGGGACCCTGCCAGGGCACTGCCACCACCTGATTCCCGCTCCCAGGGATGTCCACGACAGCCTCGGGAGCAGCATTCCAGGGGAGCGCAGCACTGCCAGTGCTGTGCTTCAGCACGGCTGGAGCACAGGGAGCCGCTGGCACTTGGCACCCGGGATGAGGAGCCACTGCTGCCCCCGGCACAGCCCTGCCTGCCTGGGGGCTGCATCCAGCCCCAGTGTGGCAAGGAAATCCAGAGCCCCGTGCACCCACGGGCCGTGAGTCACCCGTGCTGAGCCAGGGGCACAGGGTGCAGCCCTACAGCTGCCACTGCCCACCCTTCCCCTGCCCTGCTCCCAGGTACTTTGGGGAGCCAACACTCCCCTTGCCCCCAAGACATTGGCACAGGCAATGCCAGCCCTGCCCATGGGTGCTCACAGTGTCTTTGCTGCTGTCCATCCCCCACCAACTCCCCCATTCAACTCCATCCTCGCTTTGTCCCTTAAAGGTCCTGATGGAGAGTTTCCCCCACACTCCACAGCAAACCCTGCACCCCCCAGGCCCTCAGAGCCCGAGGCCCTGCCAGGAAGGTGACAGTGGTTCAGTTGAGAGCATCAGCCTTGATCATGGCAGGAAACCACACTCTGCTGATGCCTTGGGGAGCCCCGCAGCAGCACCAGCACCAGCACAAGATGCAGCTGCTCCCCCTCGGCGCCGCGGCTGCAGAGCCACGGGGGCAGCAGGCAGCTGCTTTTCCATGCACAGCTCCCTGCGTACAGGCGGGGGCTTTTCCACATGCTTCCCCCAGCCGGATACACTTCCTGGCCACTCCCGCCCACGGCACCAGCCTCTCCATGCCACCATGCCCCCTTTGCACATCTGCCTCTTTATCCAACACAAGGCATGAGCTGAGCGCTCGCAGAAGCTGCCAGACCCCCTCCCCAGGCTGGTCACCCCCAGCCTGACACCACACAGCAGGTCCTGGCAGTGCCATGGCCAGTGAGTGTCCTGGGAGGGCCAAACCAGGGCCACCTTGTGCTGCACTACCAAGCCAGGCAGGTGCCCGTGCGCAGCCCATGCCAACCAGCCCCACCAAACCGCTGGGCCGTATTTTTAGTTTGGTTTTCGTATTCTTTCACCTTTGCTAAAACAACAACAACAAAACCTCAAAACCTGAAAAACAGCTGAACCTTCCTCCTCTCCCCGTGGCTGGGGGGAGCACCCACCCACACCCTGGCACCCATCAGCCCTCAGTGACAGAGACCAGTCCTGGGTGAGGAGATGCTGCCAACCATGTTCTCAACCCCCGCCAACCGCCCCCAGCTCCAGCTGGGAGCATCCCTGCGGCAAGAGCCGAGAGCTGAGCTCCACGGTTCCTCCCCACCACCAGCCAGCCCTGCACAGCCTGCCTGGTGTCTGGCTGTCTGCCTGGCATCTGCCCAGCCCCTGCCCGCCAGCCCACGCATCGCTATTTCTGGGCTCTTGTGCAAGAGTCCTCCAGTCGCAGCCACAGGAGCTGCAGGAGCCCCAGCGCTCACCCAGGGCTGGGCAGGAGCTGCTGGTGGGCACCCAGAGCTGGTAGTGGGCACCCAGGGCTGGTGGTGGGCACCCAGGGCTGGCACAAACCAGACAGCAGCTCCAGAGCCACCTGCACCTCCAGCACTGGGGGTGTTCTCCCACAGGGAGAGAGGAATGGGAGAGCGAGGTTGGGGAGCACCACGCAAGGGGCTAAAGAAGCTAAGGACTAAAAGAGCAGCCAGAGTGCTTTGGTTTGGCAGAGGGGAAGCCTCTGTGTCCTGGAGCCATGGCAGGAACACAGCCAGGGCTGCAGAGTCTGGGGCTGAGGTGGGAGATGCCAGAGGAGAGCCTGGCTTTTCCAGCTCCTCCAGTGCCTGCTCTGCCGGGCTCTCAGGAGGTCCAGGCTCTCCCTCGCTGGTGCAGAGCAGCAGCTCTCCCCTTGCCAGAGGTTGCAGAGAGGGAGGAGAGGAATAAATGAAAACGTTTCCAGCCTCCCTGCCAAGGAGCACAGCAGGTCCTTCCTGCTGGGTGTCCTAAACATGGTGCTCCTCAGTCCAGCACTAAACTTCTCTTCCAGCACCACTTCCCCGTGGCATTGAAACCCTGAGGTCTGTCCTGCATCGGCCCCAAGCTGCACTTGCTGGGGCACAGCTGAGAGGTGCCTGGAGCACGGGGCGTTCACTTGGAGCATCCTGCCCTCACAGCAGTGCCAGGCAGGGTGCCAGGGCCCAGAAAGTGTGGGGAGGAGGGCAGAGACCCGGCCACGGCAGCACTGCCCCCAGCCTCTCAAAATACCAGATGGAGAAGGAATGAGAGGTGGTGGCTGGTCAGAGAAAGCCTTTAACTTCAGCTGAAGGCCTGGGCCAGCTACTGCATCGTGGTTCTCTTCCGAGAGAGAGGCAGCCGTGGCTGCATCTGCCACAGCCCCCAGCTGCTCCTCTCCCCCCAGCCCTGGTGCTGAGCTGGCTGGGCCAGCTTTGCTTCCCAGCACAGGAGCTGTGGAGCAGGAGGAGGAGGTGTTGGTTCACAGCCTCGGAACAAAAACCGCCCGTGGAACAAAACCCCTCCATGGCAGAAAGCCCTGTCCCAGCACAAAGGTCTCCCTATCTGCCAGATCTTCAAACAATCCCTGAACTTTACAGCTGGGACTTATCTGGAGGCAGATCTGCAGGAGTCCTCTGGGATTCTACTTAGGCTGGCCAGGCTCCGCTCCGGCTGCAGCCAGGGGAGCCAAGAAGTGCTGCTGCTACTGAGCTACACACGCCAATTATCCTGCTTAGCAAACACTGATAAAGTAATTCGGGGTGGGAAAGCCACGCCTGCTCGAAGATGTCTCTTGGGGATGGGGTGAGTTCTGCGTGTTCCCTCGGCTGGCTCCCGGCCCCTGCTCCAGGTGCCCTCAGTGGGAGGAAAACCCCAGCAATGGCATGAACCAAGGGGGCATAGGTGCCACTTTCCTGGGATGGATGGATGGATGGATGGATGGATGGATGGATGGACACTTGGTGAGCTGCCCTGGCTGACCCAGGCTCTCCTCTCTAACCTGAGGCAATATGAATTCCCTGCCAGCACAGAGGAAAGCTTCTCAACTGCTACAGGGTTGGCCACAGCAGACAGCATCCAGCAGAAGACAGAGCAGAGCCATCCACTGGGATCCCAACTGGCGGCATCGCTGGGCAGGGGGGGAGGAGGAACCCGAGGAACAAAGAGCCCCTCTGCACAGAAGTGTCTTTCCAGGGAAATAGAAAGAAAACAAACCCCAACCAGATTTCAATAGACTTACAATGCAAATGTATTCAGGCCCCGCAGGGCACTTCTGGCTCTATCCAGCCACCTAATGAGGGTTTCTTGCCTGCCCTGCTGCTGCCATTGCTTCTACCTGGGGCTACTGATCACCCACAAGCAGCCTGGGGGCCACCTCCGTGCTGAAATGCTCGTCCCTACGGTGGGCACAGCCCGTGGCACCGCTGGCACCAAAAGGCAAACTCCATCCCTTCCGCAGGGAAGGCGCAGCCCAGCACCGCTGCCCAGCCCTGACTGCTGCCGAGCTGGGGGAGCTCAGCATCGGCTCTGCCCCAAACTTTAGGGGCCAAACCCAGCCAGTGGGACTGTGCCCAGCTGAGAGAACAGAGGGGTGCACAGGGATGGTGCATCCAGATCCAGCTCCTCCAGGAGGGATGTTGGCATCTCTGTGCCAACGAGAGCAGCCACCGCTGCCATACCAGGGGACTACCCCTGCCCGGTGAGACAGACAGGGACCCCCAGCCCTCTGTGCACCCATCCTGTTAGTCTGCAGGGCCCTGGCACCTGGAAGGGCTGTTCCCCTCGCCCAGAAGATGCAGCTGCTGCTGTGGTGGTGCCCACAGGCAGAGCTGATCACAGGTTGCCCCTTTGCTCCTGCAGCTCCTTTACAATCCCTCCACTATTTGCCCATCACAGGGCAAACTCCAACAAGCAGCACTTACTGCTCTCACCTAAAGCTTTAAACATCAACTCTTCTACTCAAAGGCTTTTCAGCCTCATAAACTTTGCATTTATTTATGATCTTCTTCAGTGACAACCTGTCCCAGAGTTAACCCTGCAGTCCCCATCTCAGGCAGCACCACTCTCCAAGGAAGCAGCCTCACATCACTCAGGGGCTGCTGTCACAATGCCATCAGGGGGGTTTGTGGAGAGAAATCACCTCCCCAAATGCTGTTGGGCCCCAGAGCAGATGGAGACAGTTCAAAGGTCCCCAGCAGGCGCACACACACACACACACGCTGCGGTTTTGTCCTCGCCTGAGCAGCTAAAATTAAACACTGAGACTCTGCCTGGCCTGCCCTGCCAGAGGAGGAACTTCCAGCCTCTTCAGAGCCCAACAAGCACCTTCTAACAACGGGGAAATATGACAAAGTAAAAATTTAAAAACTGAGTATGAGGACACAAAGTTGGTAGAGGGGCTCTTGGGGAGACACAACTGCCCCCACTGTACCTCCCTGCTTCGGCACCAAGATCCCACCCTGATGCTAAAGGAGGGGAGATGGATGCACAGACCATGCAACATTTCACCTTCCTTGGGCTGTAGAATCACCATTTTTTACCCCCTACACACCGTGACCTGTCCCAGGTGGAAAGAGATGCACCAGGACAAACTCTGGACTTGGCTTACTATTTTCCATTTTCCTTCTGCTGAGGTTTTAGGGAATATTCCAAGAAAGGGATGAGGAACCAGCAGGGTTTAAGCATGGCTTGACACAGCAGGACAGAGCTGCCCCATCACCTCCACAGCTGCAGGGAGTTTTTCTGGGACAGACAGAGGTGCCACTTTTGCAGCAGCAGCAGCAAAAGCTGAAAGCAGGGATGGAGCAGCAAGAACAAGCCCTGTCTTTACCCAAACCATGTCAGGAGCCTCCAGCACGACACCCATGCCAATCCAGCCTCCACTTGGGCATGTAGGGATGAGGTGGCCAATGCCCCAGGAACTCCAGATGCCCCAAGGCCCTTCCCCATCTCAGCCCTCTGCTGCACACCCTGACACCGCCGCCTTTCCGTGCTCACCGCCCTCCGAGGCAGGACCCCGCTGCTGCCGGCAGCTCCCTTCCCATTTCCCCAGGTACCAGAGAAGGCAGTGCAGCGGAGCGAGGAGAAGAGCCCACGTGACTCCAGAACCTTTCCTTGAGAGAAACTGTAATTCCAGCTAAACAGAGGGCTGGGGATTCACTTACAGCACATCTCGCAGCCGCAGCATCCTGCCGTAACCAGATCCACCAGCCCACGCCATCACGGACTATTCCAGCTATGCCAGCGCTCCCCACCCCAGAGCTCACATTTCTGGGGTGTAGGGCACTGCACAGGCCAGGTCAGGCACTGCCAAACCCCACAGCCTTCCAGAGGAGCTTCAGCTCCACGGCAAAGCCAGCCTCTTTCTCCGCTTCCCAAGGACAAAGCAAGGAAACCCAGCACCGAGCTGGTTCCACCTCCGCGCTACCTGGCTGCCGGGCACAAAGCATCTCCGCCGAGCATCACCGCGTCCTCCTCTCGGCCACCAGCACCACCTCCTGCTCAGCTCACCCTCTCCTGGCTGGCACCAACCCACAGCCCTTCGTCCCTTCCGTGGCGAACGGGAGGAGATGGAAGCAGCAGCCAGCCCCGGCACAGCCCGGCACCGCGCATACTCAGCTGCGAGGCCAGCTGCGTGTTTAGCCACAGGGACAGGTGACGGCCAGGATGAGGGGAATTTCAGCCCTTTCCACGCTTCGTTTTTAGCCATCTGCTCGCTGACGCTCAGATTTTGTTGGTCCCGGGTGAGCTGGCACAGGCGTTATCTCAGATGCCAGGATCATGTATCTGGCTGTCACACGCACCGCTCTCGTGCGATAGCCGCAGACAGGGGCATCTTGCAGATTTCCTGGCTTTAAATCAGATTAATCACAAGCTACTTATAGGAAAACACTGTATTTCCCTGGTAATTCCCATAAAGAAGATATTCAGCACTCCTTCACTTGCTGTCCAGAGGGTGCTTCCATAGGTTGGTACAGCTGGGGACTGACTGTGCTTAGCCACAGCCACAGCACCACCAAGCTCCAAAATTCACACTAAAATACTGAGGGACCCAGGCAGAGCAGCACTAAGCAGGTCACACACCACCAGAGTGCTGGCAGGAAGAGCAAACAGCACCCCAATCAGGACTTTTCAACTACATCTGAAACACGGAGAAGTGAGAAGAAAACAACAGGAGCACCCGGTTAAGCAACTGTCCATGAAAGAGGGATCTAGGCAACAACCACACACCTCTTACTGCACTCTCAAACTCTGCTCTTAAATGTCAGCGCAGTCAGTGCACACAGGGGCCCTTATAATGCCCAACAAAGAAAATGCTGATGCCTGGGAAAGGCTCAGGACAAGGCTGGGGAGGGCTGAGCCCAGCCCTGTGTGCAGAGCCCAGCCGTGTCACGGGGCAAGGAGCCAGGCAGAGGGGATGCTTCCTCCTCTGATGAGTGCTGGAGCTGCTGACCCTGAGGAAGACCCATTTAGGGGAAGGGAAAGAGGAGGGGGAAGAGGACACATTTAACCACAGCAGACACAACCTTGGACTTCCAAGTCTTGCCAAAAGACTCACCCCCACCAGCTGTAAAGGTCTCAAAGGGTGGTGTAGGGCTGGACCCCTCCACGTTACAAAGCCAGGACCCTGAGGGGTTTATGCTGTGCTTCAGGGAAGCCCCTTTAACCACACCCACCAGCCTGAGAGCACCCTTACACCATCCTGGGTTTGGAAACATCCAGGAACATAACCCAGATATAAACAAAACACAGGTCCGAGTGTAAATCAGAAGGATTTGCGCTTGGTCGCTCCGATGCCACTCCATCCACAGCGCAGCCCTCCAAGAACCACAGCCCGTGGCTGCTGATGGGAGCTGGAGAGGGGCTTGGAGCAGCCCTTTGAAGGCAGCAGTCCCAACGTCCTTGGTCCTGGCTGCAGGGCTGGGCACAGGTTCCCATGGCCGACTGGGGAGCGGGACAAACGCTCACACGTGCAGCCCGGCACCGCACGGTGACAACACCGAGAGCA
This sequence comes from Machaerirhynchus nigripectus, assembly GCA_013397975.1. Classification (NCBI taxonomy): domain Eukaryota; kingdom Metazoa; phylum Chordata; class Aves; order Passeriformes; family Dicruridae; genus Machaerirhynchus; species Machaerirhynchus nigripectus. Next base: position 147,018 of record VZRQ01002808.1, on the reverse strand, counting down.
GCCACGTACTTTGGACATTTCACCTCCAGACAGCTCAGGAAGGTGAAGTGGAAACTTCCTCCAGCACTGCAGACTAATGCAATAAATACAAATGAACTAAATATTAAGCATAATTTGACATCAAAGTACCTGCACTCCAGGCAATCTGAAACCAGCACGATACAGCCTTGGGGGAAAACCACCACCCCAAACAATCGAGCGAGAACAAAATTAACTCAAGTCAGCTGCAGAATTAGCAGCATTAAAAGTGACATTCCCTAGCTGCCAGGACTGTGTTTGAACCGGGTTTAATGCTGATGCAATAACAACTTCCAGGCCGCTGGAAGTAGGACAGTGTGACGGCTGACAGCGCTAGCTGGCTGTGCCTTCAGTGCCACCTCACAGCCAGGCACTCGTGAAACAACATTGTCCTCAGTCCACCTAGAAGAACGCCCCAGGACGTGTCACCACCCCGGCATGCTTCTGCTGTAGCGCCTCCAGGACTTGCCCACAGGAGGTCACAGGGTGTCACCTGAGCAGAGGTGTTCCCGTGAGCCAGGTCACGCCGGGAGGAAGTGACTCCTCTGCACCGTCCCAGCCCCAGAGGTGGCTCGTGGGCCACTGGCACATCACCAAGAGCCGGCTGCAAGGGACTGGCCAGCCACCCTCCCGCCTCGCACACCCAAGGATGAGGCCTTGGCATGGGATGTCCTTGGGAGTGGGACAGGGAGGAGACAGGGTGACTTTAGTGGTGGGTCAGGGACTGCACAAGGGCTGGGGTGGCATTTCTGTTTGATGAGGACGGCAGAAGGAGTCGGGACATCCTTTACCATGTGACAGCATGGGGTGCTCCTGGCTGCGTGATGGGGACACCCTGAGGGTCCCATGCCGAGTCACAGCACGGGCTGCACCAGCTGTGTGGCAGGGATGGCACAGGGGCTCGGGATTGCCTTTACCCGTGGCACGGCATGGGGCCACGGGCCACGGGGCGCCATGGGCACGGCACGGCACAGGCAGCGCCAGGGCTGGGGATGCCCTCGGCCGTGCGGCGGCACATTTGCCCTTGACCGTGCGGCGGGGACGGCGCGGGGGCTGGGGACACCCTCGTCCCCCGGGGCGCGGGGTGGGGAC
>VZRQ01002808.1:90673-137781 GCA_013397975.1 Machaerirhynchus nigripectus | reverse complement strand
TGGAGATAGAAATGCGGGGAGGTGGCGGGATGGAGATGGAGCGGGGGGTGGGATTCCAGGGCAGGGCTCCGCGAAGCTCGGTTGCTCCGGGAAGCGCGGTCCCTGCCGCCAGGCAGCGGTCCAGAACGACTCGCCGGGCTTCCCCGGGAAGGAGCTGCGAGGCGAAGGGATCTCCCTCCGCCCCTCCTAGCCCAGCCCTGCAGCACTGGGGAGACCCTGGCTGGAGGCTGGTGCCTGGCCTCAGGCCCTTCAAAGGGACCGGCTGCACCTGCAGCTCTTTCGTTGCCCCGGAGAAGCAATTTTTCTCCGTTTAACATCCCCCACACCTCAGCAAATACACCAGGAGCCGAGCAGGGGAGAATGGAGCCAGCTGGCCTCCCACCCATCTCGGGTACAGGTGGCTCAGTCAGCACAGCCCTACAAGCAGAGCCACCCCCTTCCCCATCAGATGCTGCTCTCTTGTACACACCCAGCACCTTCTATGCCTTTGATTTGCAACAAAGGCAAATCTTTTCTTTGAAAATCAGCTCAGCTACCTGCTTACCATGCAGAAATACACCGAGGGGCACCTGCAGCCAGCACTTCCCCCCAAAACCACCACCAACTTGAAGGCAGGCACAGGCACTTGCCACAAAAAGCCCTCTAGAGAGATCAATTTCCATTTTGAGGAGGAATCATCGTTTCTGCCAGTGCCAGCTGTCATCTGCGTAGTACAGTTGTGTGGCAGAGCCTGTTTAGGCAGCACACAGGGAAGCCAGCCAGCCTTGTTTGGCTTTGCACTGCAAGGAGAGGGAAAGCAGCTGGGTATTGCATATCCATGGAAATAAACAAGGTCTCTCACGGGGATTTGCCAGCCACATTAGCCTTCATGCAAAATAGATCCTCACACTGTCCCTTGCAGGCATCAGAGCCTCCAGGGTGGTGGGGATGTGCCTTGGGCCACATGAGCTCCGTGGAGAAGAGTAAACAGTGGGAGAAGAGCAGGAGTTGGTTAATCCTGCCAGGCAGAGAGGGGCTGGGGTGTGGTGACTGTCACACCCGAGGGGAGGCAGGACCAGCAAGGCAGTGAGATTATTTGGCTGCCCTCTGCTTCCAAGGCCACTGGCAGCACTGAACAGGGCACATCCAGAGCTGGGGGAAGGGGAGGCAGAAGGTGCACTCAGCTGGGCTTGTGTTCAGGACAAGGTTTATGGCACATTAATAGCCAGTGCCCATCCCCTGGCCCCTGCACTCCCTGTCCTGTGGTTTAATTAATTTATTACAGCCCTTTCTAGTCCTGGCCCTGCCTGCACCATCACCCCCTCCACACACCCACCTGCCAGCCAGGGACCTCCACACGGCACCAGCAGAGCAGGATGAGGAATGATCCATCCTTCCTCCCTCCCTGGGGAACCAGGAAACATCTGGCTGGGTCCCCCTGCCAGCAGGAGCAGTTCTCAGGGCACAGGTTGATGTTTCACCTGCTTTCAGCAGGGAGGAATTGAGCTCCCAGTGACCCCCAAGGCTCCCCCAGGCTTAGGTCTTCTCACAGAGTAAAGCCCAGGTGTGCCTGATCGGGCACAAATCTGAGCAGGAACCAGGCTTTTGTGATTCCCATTGCCTGGGGAAACAGGACCTTTCCACAATGTGCTGACATTCCTTTAGCTCTGCAATTGTGCTTTTCTTTCCTGAGTCAAAGCTTTTGCACATGAAAGCTTTTCTTTTTTTTTCCTGGGTAATAAGCAGTGTCCAGAGAGGAAAGTAAATGAATGCTTTTGAGCTTAGTGTCTCATAAATCATTTTTCAAAAGCTGCTCTCAGATCCCAGCAGGGCCTATGGCCAGAGGTGGAAAAAAACCCTGCTCTAGCCCCCAGCCTGTTCCTGCTAATGATGGTTTCATGGAAATGAGGAAGGCTTCTTGGATGTGTTTTCCTCACCAAGTGATGATCTGGCCGCTCTAAGGGGCTCAGGTCACTCCCCAAGACAGAGAGAGGGACTGGTGGACACAAGGATGGTGTGTCTATCCCGTGGGATCCACCTCATAGGAGTGCAGGGCAGGGCTGGGTACCACACATCCACCCTGCATTTCCTGCTGTGAATCCCTTCCCCTTCCCACCAAAGTGCAGCCACACCAGGGCAGGAAGCAGAGGAGCCATGTACCAGGGTACAAAACCCCAAACAAACGCAGGGAAGTGAAAAAATCCATCCAGAACCACCACACAGTAAAATCCACGGCAGTTCTGCACAGCACTTGGTATCCAAAATAAGTTCTGTCATGCCCAAAAGATGTGGGAGAAGTCAGAATATCCTCACCCATTTCAAGTGCCACCGGCATCCGGCTCACTCCAGAGCTGACTTACACCTCTCTTGGAATGTTTCCTTCAACAAAAACACCAAGTGTTGAGGATTAATGATTTATTCTGAGTAATTGGTGGAAGGCGGCAGAGAGCATCCAAAGCCAGTTCATAAGCTGGGAAAGATTGCAGGAAAGAGGATGTGATGATTTGTCTTCCCCATCCCTGGGACCAGCACAGGAAAGTAATTGCCTTCATTTGCAACAAGGCCACTTAGGGAAAAAACCCATTTTGAGCAGCAACTGGAACAGATAGCAATGGGAAACAGGTGAGATTAATAACTCCTGAGTCACCCAGACCTACCTGGCCCACGGGTGCTGCAGAACAGCACCCACTCCCCGGGTCCTGCAGATTTTGCAGCTCGGGGCTGTACCAGGGAGTCCCTTGGCACTCACACAGTGACTCACTCCCCCTCGAGCCTTTTGGAGATGTTCAGCCTTGGTGAGCCTCGATTAATAAACAAGATGTTAATGTTTTTACGTGGAAAGCAAAACACGGGATTAGTGATACTAGAGAGCTGTAATCAACCCGTTCCACACCGATGAATAATATATGTAGAGTACCAAAGGCTTGCTAAACACCCCGTGCCAGTGCTGATGTGTTCCTCATAATTGTTCGGGATAAATGAGCAATAAACACTTCCAGAAGCTGTAATGATAAATATACTGAATCCCTTAGCCTATATATTTTGCCTAGAAGACAGCTAAAGCTGCGTATTTCACTGCAATCTAACCCACACCCTGCCAAAATATTACACTTGTCACAAAAACCAGAGAGCGGAAAACCATCTCCCCAGAGCCGGAGCTGTCAGTGAGCAGGGCAGGGATCCTGTCGATCCCTGGGCTCCCGCATCCTCCCCATCTCTCACCACCAACCCATGAGGCTTCATTTTGTCACCTCCTGTTCTGGGATGAAAATAGCTCTTGGCTGCATCCCATCGCTTTCAGAGCGGGTCTGGCAAACCTGCTGGTGAGACCAGGAGGAGCAAGGTCCTGAGCTTGACAGCGATGCCCAGGGCGGCCCGCGAGCGGAGCAGGACGCTGGCAGGGGGGCAGGGGCAGCAGCCACCCGCCCGTTTGGGGCTCGGCCGTGTTATTGGTGTGGGGACACAAACTAAAACCAGCACATGGAAAACTCCAAAGCTGCGTTTTCCCTACGGAGCAGCCGCCCGTGCACTGCCTGGGCTGGGGATGTTTTGGTCACGGTGCTGCCAAGAGGCAGTGCCATCAAAGCAGGGTGACTGGGAAATGGGGCAGTAGCATCCAGTGTTTGTTCAGAGCCCCGGTGATGTTTCGTGGTTAATGCTGGAGCCGGACTAGGCCTCCCTGCTCTTAATTTTTTAATTTCTTTTTTTAACTTGTGGCAGGGGACCCTTTCCAGCCCAGCTATTTCTGAGACACACATTTCTTTGAAAGGAAACTGGTATTGCTTTAATCCACTTCCACCTTTAACTCTTTTTAACTAGTGCACTTGTATTTTTTTTTAACTGAGCATTTCCCCAGTTTTAGCAGCCATGCTCCAAAGGGAGGAGCTGCCACACAGAACAGGGCTGTGGGAGCTGCTGGCCCCGCAGCCTGCCCCAGATCCCCCTCTTCTCCTCCAAGGCAGTATGGCTGGACATGGACAGGCCAGGGGAAGAAGCCCTTAAGCCATGTTGAAGTGTTGAATACATAAAAGCAGCCCTAAAGGAGGAATATCTGCTTCAAAGCAGTTAAATCATCAATAAAACCCCATTCCCAGTGAAGTTTAAGGGAGTTTTGCCCAACTCCTCCACTGGATCAAGGCTGATGGGCTCCCCTCTCCCCCTATCCAACCTTGCTTCTCTTTCCCCTCACTCGAAGCCTTCCCAACCAGGTGAAAACATCACCAATGGGTCTTAAAACCCCTTACCCACCTTTCCTCCCTCCAAACCTGCTTCCTGATGGGTTTTGTGGGTGGCAGAAGAGCACTACACGAATTTGGGGGAGGGTTTTTGGTCTGGAGAGCCGGGCTGGTGGCAGTTCTGCCGCACGGGCAGCAAATGCTGAGTAATTCCATCACAACTCCTCGCACAGCTGCCCTTCTGCTAAGTGCTGGGTGCTCCCTCAGCCAAGGGCAGGATGCCCAGCACTCCCTTTCCAGCAGGATCAGGAGGCCCTGCTCTCAGCAGTGGTGCTTCTCCCTCACCAGGAACCCTTGCTCCCAGTATTTCCCGCTTGGGATTGCCAACTGGAGGAGCAGGAAAGAAAATGGGGCTCGGCTGGGGCTCCACAGCAGCCAGGGAGTCACCCCAGAGCTGCTGAAACTCTCAAGGGGCTCTTTCTGTGTCTCCCCAGTCGAGGAACAGCGGCCAGCAAGGGGACACGGACGGAGCGCGGCGGCTCGGACGCATGGCCAGGCTGCTCAGCATCGTCTCCATCGTGCTGGGGACCATCATCATCGTGCTCTACATTTCACTCAGCGTCAGAGGTAACGCTTCCTCCTCCTTCCCCCAGCCCAGCGCCAGCACGAACCTCGCCTGGCTCCCAGCTCCAGCCCAGGGGGACAGGATAGACCTGCCCCCAGTCCATCCCCACCCCATTCCTGGCCTAAGTGCAGCAGGAGGCACCGACTCCAGGCTGGTTTGACCATCACCAGCTGCACACAGACATAAAAAACACCTCAGAGAACGGGCTCCTTCCAGCAGAAACATGCACTGTACAAATGCCCAGCACGGAAAGCCCTCCCTGTGCTGTCCAAAGTGCCCTGGTGACCATACAAGGTCTCCCTGGTGAAAGGTCCTGCCCTGGCAAAGCCTGCCGTGGGTTTAGAAGAGGGGAGTGCTGTGAAAACAGGAGGGTTTCAGGACACAAATCAACCTGCCCAGAAACACAGTCCCAAAATGTCTTGGGAACCTCCCAAACACAAGCCCACCTGCCAAACCAGCACAGCTCAGGCGAACAGGGACCTCAGAGGCACCCAAAGGCCCAGCCAGGAGCTTAAGGGGAACATCTGTTGACTGCTGGAAGCTGCCCTAAGCCTCTCTTTCTTTTACAGCTTCCTAGAAGACGCTTCAGCATGCAAATACCTTGAAGAGGAGGAAGACAACTTTCCTTTTGGGGTTTTTACTTTCAGCCTTGCAACAAAACAAAAAATTGTCACAGTGTAGGTGGGCAGCCCTAGCCAGCCTGCTCCGGAGCGCCGTCGGAAGGAACGCATGCTTCAATTCACCGCCTCTTGGGGATGAGCCTGTGCGAGGGACGGGGTAAAAATCGCCCTGAGAAGGAACGGGAGAGGCCACGCGGAGAGGAGAAGGGGGAAATCCACTACCTCATTCCCCTCCAGCAGAACTCACGGAGTGGGGAGACAACTAAAGTGCGAGAGGAGGAGAGAGTCTCCAGAAGGAAGCTGGTTTTTGGAAGAGAAATACAAGGCGAGAACGGGACGTTTTGAGGAGTCCTCCTGAGAATTTTGGCACAAGTCACTGGATTTTTGGGGGGTTGTTGGTTTTTAAATCATCGAATTCTCTGTCTCTACAAAAAAAACAACATACAACAAAACAAAACAAAGCTCAAACTGCCATCAGGAGCTGAGAGCTGTTCCGTGGAGGAGGAGGGAGAGCAGAGCTGCAGCAGGACCACGGCTCTGCTCCGAGCGAAACGCAGCCGCCAAAGCTGGAGGATGTGGTGGGTGCTTTTGTATTTTTGATGAAAAAAAAAAAAAAAAAAGAGACAATGACCATTTGCATGCCTTTGGGAATGTTCTCCATGTCTGTTCCTATGAGCTCTTTTATCACTTAGGGCAGATCTCAGAGCTGGCAGAGCGGGATGTTGCTGCATGAGAACCCCAGGCTCCTCCTCACCCCCGTCCCATGGTGGGCTTTTTAATGGAAGGCAAAATAAGGCGTTCCCTGTGAACCCACACATCTCTCTGTGCACCCCAAAGGGAGGTGAGCACCCCTGGCACTGAGACAAGAGCCTGGTTAATGCCCAGCAGCAGCACCAAGGCACGGAGGGCCCGTTCCACCCACCCTCACCCTGATGTCATGGCACGTCCATCGCGCAGAGGCTTCAGCGTGATCCAGCCCCAACCACTGCCACTGCTCATCCCCCCGACCCTCAGGGGCTTCAGCTTAGGGCCCTTCAGGAGATTTTCAGGGGCATGGAGGAGTTTTAGACCCCTGCTCCTCTCCTTGCCCCCCTCACCCAGCTCTCCTGCAGCTCTGAAAATCTCCGGCGTCCCCGTAGCTGCCTGGGGTCAGTTGGGCGAGTTGTTATTTTTTAATGTTTTGTATTTAACGTAACAGGAAACCAGACTTTGCTCCTCCCACTCTGTCTGTAGGTACCGCGGGGCCCTGCCACGTCTTCCACACCCACCCGGCTCCCTCGGCCCGCTCCCGTGGGATCCAATCCCCACCTGCTCCCTCGAGGCTCCATCCAGCCCCAGCCCTTCTCCTCCCCGCTCACCCCGTCCTTGCTGCGGGGAGTTCCTGGGGTTGGCCCTCTCCCCACCCACCCAGACTATGCAAAGCTCCATCGCCTGTTGTTTTAGTCAGGCTTGGTGACTTCTGGCCATGTCCATTGGCTCCCTGCTTCCTGAGTCTCTCTGACCCAACCTTTGGGGACACACGACCCAGAGCCGCACTCCCCGGCCTTTCTGTTGTCTCCAGCTGACAGCCTGTGACCTAAAACCACGGACTGGCTGAGAAATGTGGTCCTTCAGGGCACTTCTGCTCCCAAACGCCAATCTCCTGAAAAACACCCCAAATTTAGACCAAATTCAATGCTTCCCAGGGCTTGTCTACATGGAGAATCCACTACACACCATAAGAAACTCCACAACATGGCAACTGCTTGGCACTGACTCCTTCCCTGGGCTCTGAGTGGGCACACGGGGTTAGCACCGGGTAGGGGTGAAGTGTAAATCCACGCTGTAGTTACTCTGTAGTAACTAATGTGCAAAGCCACTGCGAAAATTCTCCTGTCACCTTTTTGATTGCTCCTCTTTCAAGTGTTTTTTTTTTCCCTCTAGACGTTATTTGAATGCAGGGGGTGAGAAAGGCAAATCCCCCAGACATGTCAATGTTTTTCTCTCCACCAAAAGGGATTCCAGGGACTCACAGCAGTAGCACATCACTACAGCACTTTCTCGGGCTCCATTCCCATCCAGCCCTCTGCCAGCACTCCATCACAAACTGCTGGCGTCTCAAATGGACCAAATCTGCAACTTTTCTTTTGCAATTTATCTTCTGTGAGTTCAGCAAACAGGGACTGCAGAGCGCTGCTGGGTGGCAGCTCCCTCTCCATCCTCCGTCCAGGCACTGCCTCTTTTCCTCCTGAGCCCTTCAGAGACCCTCTCTTGGATGTCCAAACTTCCATCTTTTGGCTGTTGAAATCCCATCAAATCCCCCAAATGTTTCCTTCTTTAACTCTTGGGCCAAAAGCTGCTTGCTGGGGAACACGTGGGGGTGTTTTTTTGGACCCTACATAAGGGCAGTGCTGCCTGTCCCTGCATCTCCTGCCCTTTGCCCTTGGAGCTGCTGGAATTCAGCTGATGGGAAGAGCCCAGGAAGCTCCTCCTCAGGCAGGAAGGGCCCCTTTTCAGGGAAAAGTGCTGGAGGGAGTTACAGGACCGGAGAGCGCCAAGCATTTATTAAGTAAGAATTTAAATGCTCTTTTATCATTGCATAAAGCCTTTCATCTAAAGTGCTTCCCTGCATCCCAAGGATCAAACCCTGCCACCCCCCACGAGGTGGGTTCACATTACTGCTCTAATTGCAGGGATGGCAAATGCTCAGGCACTGAGCAGCTCCCACATCAACCCCCCTTTTCTTCCTCCTCCTTCACAGAACTGTGTATGAGCACAGATTTCCTTGGATTCTGGGGGCTTTTTTCAGCGGGATCGAGACAAATTATACCCCACTGTGGTTCCAAACGGGATCCCTGCAGCCAGAGGAAGGAGGGGGCTCTGTGAGGCAGCTGCAGTGGTCCCTGCCAGGAGCAGTCCCAGGCCAGGGCGGCACAGGGCAGGGGAGGTACCAGGATTCCCCTGGATGCAGGAGAAGGCAGAAGATTTCCCCAAAATCCCCCATGGTGATTATTTGTTTGTGCCTCCTGTCTCACTGGACAGCTCAGGTGATGCTTCTCACCTCACCAGTGAATGTAACAAAAAAGAAGAACTAAGGCACTTGAATCCCTTTCATTCTAAAATCTTCTTGAATAGATGCAACTACTGCGCCCTTGAACTCAGCCTTTTTTCTTATCCTGCATTTAAATCCGGAGGAAAGCCTCTGCAGTTATCCCTGACAAAAGATTTGCTCTGCTCATAACCTGCCTCCCCAGTGCTGGAGGAATAAACTCTGCAGGGACATCCAGAAAGTCCCTTCTCCCAGCTCCCCCATCAACTTCTCCACACATTTTGCCACTTTGCTCTCCCCATCCCCCACGCTTTTATCCCAGCTCAGCTGCCTCTTTGGCTCTCTTTGGGTGGAATTTGCTCATACTTGTGGAGGAGAAGGAGGCTGCAGAGCCCCCAGCCCTCGGCACACACCTCACCTGTGCTGTGTTACGGGGAGGTTGATGATGGCAGAGCTTCACCCTGAGGCCACCAGGCACAGTCACTCCTTCGACTGCACCCACCAGGGAGCTCTGCTTAACTCTGCTTTTAGCACACAGGAGGGCAACCACAAAAACTGTGTCATGAGACCTTTCCTCTCCATCCCCACCAAGCAGCCCTGTTTCTTGTCCCCCAGCTCTTTGCCACCTGCTGCAGCCTCCTCTGAGCACACGGGTCAGAGTTCTCCGTGTTTGCCACCAAAACAGTCACAAAATCCTCGGGGTCTGGCCAACCTCTCCCCCCTGGTGAAGGAAAAGTGACAATCCAGCCCTACCTGCCAGGGAAGCTGAGCTGGTAGGAGGAGAGCTCACTGAAGGGATGGAGAAGGTGGGAAATGTCTCTAAATGTAAGCTGGAGTAGGAGTTACGATCGACAGGTGTGAGGTCCTGGTGGGATATAAAAACATGGGAAGGAGCCTCTGAGCAGAGCACGGGGCTGGTGGCACCTTTCTGGCACTGCTGTCCCTGGGCTGCTTTCCCAGGATTTGGGGCACAGCTGGGCTCTGTGGGGTGGCACAGAAGGGCTGCTGGCTGCATCAAGGCTGGATTGAAGCTTTAAGCTGAACCAGCAATGAACCTGGCTTGGTTTTGTACCAGCTCCTCGTAGGGTGCAGCGAGCGAGGGTCAGGAAAGGTCTGGCACGAGCCTGTGGCTCACTGCTCCACGCTGGGTGCTGCCTGCAGAGACCAAAAGGATCTGAGCACAACCAGAGGAGGAAAAAGCCACAAAAAGATTTCAAAGTTTGCCGTGTTAAGGATGGGTTTGCTTTTTGTGGCTGGCATTTCACCCCGTTCCAGTTCACCCCTCTCTCCCTGCTCTTTGCCAGTTTTACTGCGCTGTGCCCTCAGCATTCCTCCCCTCAGAGCGTTCCTGAGTCTCCTTCCTCCCACCCTCTGCCTCTCCTCTAACCCAGGCAGGTCTTGCTGCAATGAGATCTCATCTCTGGGCTCTGCTGGAAGGGGTCAGAGAGGGCAGGGAACCTCTGACCCTGCTCCTGCAGGCTCCAGCGCGCCGTACCCGACCTTCCCCTCACAGATTTCTCCACGTGGACAAGGGGAGCAGATCCTGCCTTTTATATAAAATGAAATCTCCGTTTCCATTCATCCTGAGCCCAGGGAGAAGGAAGGCACCCACTGGGCTGGCCCCACCCTTGCCCTGTCGCTTTGTTACTCGTCACAGAACCGCAGCCAGGGTTGCACTGTCAAGCTGAAATAATTCAGATTTAAGCTCGTTTTCCTTTCAGTATACAGCCTTTAATTTTGGCAAAAACCAGTTAAGTTTGGACTGAAAAACCCCCCTGCTTGGGCACAAGCCAAGGGGGTGTGGGGAGGGGGGAAAGCAGCCTTTTCAAAGTGGGAATATTTGTAAAGCATTTGCTGACACCAGTAGGTAGCAAAATTCAAACCTATAAATACCCATCCAGGATAAGAAACATCAGAAAGGGAGCGTGTGCAGGATTCACCAAGGCAACCCTGATACCACCTGGGAGCCCTGGTTGGAAGGTGCCAGGATTTGACCCCTGGCATGGAAGTGCAGGGTCCATCCCCTCACTGGGAGAGCCACAGCTCACACACAGCATGAACACCCCAGGGATCGCAGCTGGGTGCTTCTCTTTGCTGACAAATGTTTCTTTTTCTGCAGGATGGTACAGTATATCTTATATACTTTCTTTGTATTTCTTGGCATGAGAAAAAAAAAGAATTAAAATGTAACATGCATGGTCAAAGCTGAGCTGGTTTCTTCTGTCTAAATGAGAAAAAAAAATTATCCAAGCTACTCATTCAGCGATTGCTTCACACTCTGAGAGCAACCAGTTGGTATTTTGGGTGCAGTGGGTTGCAAATAATATGTACAGGCAAGGAGTAAAGGAAACAGCACAAGGCAGAGCAGGGAGAGGTGCAGACAGAGCAGTCTCGTGCTGGTTTGTACCCAAAACACTGGCTGTAGTCTTCCCAGGAGTTTTTCCAACCAGACTGGAAGGCTGCTGACTGTGTCACACCCACCTGGGGTCACCACCAGGGTTTATTTGTGGCAATTGGATAGTCAAGGCCACTGCTGCTCACTGAAGCTGAGGTGCACAACCACTTCATTCAGCTGGATCCTCTCGCTGACCATCCCTGGCACGCTCTGGGAATGAGTGGCAGCCCAGCTGCCAGCCCAGCCCAGCCTGGAGAGGAGACCTGCCAAGCCTGCAGGGTGGATTGGTTGTCCCACACGGCAAACTCTGAGTCTGGCCACACTCCAGGGCAGGGTTGGACTGGCTGGAGGTGACACAGTCCCACAGCCTCCCAAGGGCAGCCCCTGCCCTCTCCCAGCACAGGAGGCAGTGCCACCACCAACAGCAAGGACAAAAAGTGAGGCTTCCAGGCCCCTGGTATCAGACACAGCACTTCCATCCTCGTGTGTGATGGAAGAAGAGGTAAAAAGTCTGCAGCATTCAGCAGCAAATGGCCCTGCCTGGAGCATGTCCTGCTGGGGTTCCCTCCGAGGCAGGGCCGGGTCCTTCCCACCAGAGCAGATGCTGGGACTTTGGAGGGCTGAGCCACCAGCACGAGGGCTCTGGGACTCTGCCCCCTGACAGAAACACCAAATAACTCATCAGCAAACGCTGCACTGGAGCAGATCCAGCTGCTGGCCTTGCTGTGGGCACCTTTAGGAGGTGGTCACAGCCAGAGGGTGAGCGGCCCCACCCCTGGGATCCAACCCCAAGTCCCTCTGCTGTGACAATCGTTGGCCTCTCATTTTCACTCTGAAAAACACCTCTTGCCCTTCCTTAAGGATGCAAGCTGTAGGGTTTTGGGGCATTGGAAAATGAATAAACAGCAAAACCCCACAAGTACTCACAGCCAGACAGGATGGAGATTAAATGTTTGTGAGCTCATGAAGAACAGAATTGTCATCCTCACGAGCATCTCAGAAACTAATCAAAGGAACAGGAATTAGCTTTTCTGGATCAGCTGCTGCCCACAACACAAAGCCCAGCCCCTGTAAGCCAGGCTCAACATTGGATCTGTCCCTAAGGTTTCCTGTGGAGCAGGCACCAAGCATCCCCAGTGGGACAGAGCTGCTCCACAGCCTCCAACACACCAGCATCGTGCTCAGCCTTCCTGTTCACCCCTCAGCCCTTCTCTGGCGCTGCATTATCCCCCTCCCCAGCTCTGCAGCTCGCTCAGGTGTTTTTAACAAGTCAAGTCAATTTCTCTGGTGCATCCATTCCCCGTTGCTTTGAGAACTGCAATTCTAATTAGATCTGCTGGTTCTTACTCCTGAACACCCTCCCCTTGTAACACCACCTAAATCAGTGCTCTTGATGTTCAGCTTCACATCCCAGGGCTCAGAGAGCAGCTGCTCAAACCTCGCAGAGCCATCAGCCAGGGTTAATTACTCACAGCCACGCAGGTCCAAGCTGACACCACACTACAGCTACTCCCACTTTACACCGAGGCTGGGGTTGCACAAAGCCTCTGTTACTCAGCCACAGCATCTCCCCCCTGCCTCTGCTCACCCAGCAGAGCCAGAGGCATCACTGTCTGCACAAGGGCTTTGGCAGCACAGCTGGGATTGATTACAGGGCAGGTCTGAGGAGCTCCATTTGTTTGTCCTGATGGAGACACAAAATGTGGCTGTTTAGAAAGTCCAGTGTAACTTACTCCCCACGATACAGCACAGCAGAGAGGGTTGTGGCTGGTGGTACCCGTGTTCAACAAAAGGCATGGAGGGCTCTTGGTGGGGAGAACTGTGAAGGAGCAGATGCCATTTGCGTCCCAGCACAGGATGTCCGAGGCTGCTTTAAACCATCTCCAGCCCTCTTTGTGCATTGCCCAAAGAATTCCGCAAGCCAGAAGACTGANTCACATGAAAACCCCCACGCCGCGGAGAGATTCCCCTTCACGGCGAGATTCCCCCCGGAGCACCCTGACCATGTCACCCCGCAGCCGGGCAGATGCCATCCCAGACTTCAAAGGCCGCTGCCGCCAGCCCGGGCTCTGATGTTCCGCTGAAGCCGAGGCAGTGCCAAGTGCTCCAGCTCCTGTTTTATTAATTCCCTGCTCTGATGGGCTCATGTATAATAGATTCACGCAGGAACAGCAAGAGGTTTACATCCAATTTCCACGTTGCATACGTTCCCTGCGCAACACTATGGGCTCTCCCTTCATCTCCCAGTGTTTGTCTTCACCGATGAATTTGCATGAGTTTGGGGTTCAGGCAAAGGACAAAAAGTTGGCCACCAGTTCCTCAACTGGTTTCTGTGACTTTGCTCCAGTCAGGAGCTAGGAATTAAGAGCGCAGGCAGAACGTTTCCATTTTCTCTCTGGTTCCTAATGCTGGCTGCTGTCGAGAGTGAGCAGCTCAGGGATTCCTTGGGCTCTCTCAAAGCCTCTCAGGAAGTCATTTGGGAGGTGATGGAGCTGGAGGCCTGGGCTCGGCAGCCACAGCAGGAGAGCTCGGGGCTGCAGAGGTGCAGAGAGACCCTGTGATGAGCAGCACGTGAACACCCTGGCTCTGGTGTGCAGAGCTGCAGCCCAAAACAAACAGATTGCACCCCAAATTCTCCCTGCTCACAGAACAGCTTCTTGGCTGCAGACATTTAAAAAAGGTGAAATTCAGATGCATCATGGACATCTTCAAAATTGGAAGCAGCTCACCAAACACACTCCTGGTACACAACAATAAAGGAGAGAAAAAATGAATTTGTCCTTGTGAGGCTGCTGAAAGGCTCCATCTTCCTATTTTCCTACCCAGACCCAGCCTCCCCTTTTTGCAGACAGGAGCTGTTCTGCAGCTCTGCACGTTGCACCCAGCTCGAAGCTCTCACTGCTCCCCTGCAAACGCAGCGGGAGCGACACGGCCACAGCTCCCACACCCCCACAGAGCCCTTGGATCAGGAGAACAGCTCATCCTGGAATCCGTGGGGCTGGAAAATCCCTCTGAGATCATCCAAGCCAGCACTGTCATGCTCACCACTAAACCACGCTCCCGAGTGCCGCATCCATGCGCCTTTTGAACTCTCCCAGGGATGGGGATTCCACATGATCCCACACGGGGGATGTCTCTGGCACATCTCAGAGTAAGTTTTCAGTCAGACAGGACATGTTTGATAGACTTTGCACAAGCTTGGGTCAGGTGGTGAGGATTCAGGATTTATGTGCTGGAGGAGAGCCTGGCGTGCCCAGGTAGGTGGGAATTGCACCAGCAGATCTGCTTTAAATGAGGACTTTTACTTTATGGTGGTTACTGCTGGATCCTTCAGAAGATGAAACATCTTAGAACACCCAAAATAGAGAAATGGGGATTTCTCCATGAGCTCAGCTAACCCGTTTACGGGCTAAAAAAACCCAACCAACTGACGACTGCTGGCCCTCATTGTTTCCAGCTTAGCTGTGATGTGAGATGCTATTCTTGGTCAAGAGCTGCCAATGCTTCTGAAGCTTGTGAAGTTGTTTGCTTTAATAGCACACAGCGTGAAACAAAGCAAAGGCTTCCCAGCAAAAGGCCTCCTTCTGCTGAGCTCGCTGCACCTCGCTGCCTCCTGGAAATGTTTAATTACAGGCTGCAGATTCCAAAGCGTGTTCTTCCAATTATTTGATCTCAGGTGCAATTTCATAAACCCCGTGTTTTAGCCTCCTTCTCAGCAAGGATCAATGCAGATGGATTATTTTATCAACTCCAGCTGGACAGAAAAATAACCCAGTCCCTCACGCCCTGCAGTGCCGTTCCTCGCTGGCCTGGAGCAGCCGGTGCAGGTACGCAGCAAACAGCAGTCAAGCAAAAGGAGCTCCTGTCTTTAAAGCAATGCTCTGTTTTTGCCTTGATGTTCGACTGCAAAACAGAGTGGGTATAAGCTGAATTGTCCCAAAAAATGAGTTAACAGCTCTTCCTCCCCTCCCCAGAACTCCCAGACCACGGCAACCCCAGCACTCACCTCCCAGGGGCACCACGAGTGCAGAAGGAACTTGGCTGCTGAGTTAAGGAACAGCATTTCCAGAGGAAGAGTGGGAGAGGCTCATTCCCCTGGGATGTGGTTGTGGTTAGACCTGAGGATGCTGGTGGTGGTGCAGGATGGCCAACACGTGCCTGCCTGCCACGGCAAAGCTGACCCCAGGAACTCAGGTTTTCCAAGACCAAACAGACACAAGCACTGGAGTGGCCAGCACTGTTCCAAATACCAACATCCCCAAGGCAGAATCCCCCCTATCCCTCCTTTGGCCTCCCAGAGTGGCACAACTCGATCTGAAGTCACCCTGAACTATTACAAGAATTGATCATTCCCCACTGTTAGTTGGTTTTTATTTGAAACCAATTCCATCTAAGCCAGAGCGTAGGCTTGGAAATTATTTACATTCCCTGAAATGTTTGGAAACACAGGAAGAGCTGGCCAGCAGATCCTGCTCTAAGGATCACACAGCCTGAAGGTGCAGTTGCTCCCCAGTACAAAGACCTATTTATGCAGAGAGGGCAGATACACACCAGGAATGGTCCCTGCTGGAGCCTGAGCCCCCTCCTGCCTCTTTCCAAACTTACTCCTTTACATAAGCAGTGCATGCTTTTATAGACCTGAGTCACAAACCTCCCCACCTCAGTAATATTTTGAAGTAAATTTAGCCCTGGTGATACACGCCTGACCTAGAGGGAGCTGCATTTATAGCACAGCAGGGAAATATCCACATATCCCCCCTCCTGCACTTGGGTGTTGTCCCACATCAAGGCTGACCAAGCCCCAGGATGATTCCCCGACACTGAAAGTGGGGGACACTCACAGGACCCCACCAGGTTCCCACCAGCCTCCAGTGGGGACACGGTCCTTGCATGGTCCAGTTGCTTTTTCATGGAATAAACCCTGGTTTGTGTGTTAAAGCTGGACCTGACAGCGCCACCTGATCAGCACTTTCCCAGCTACTCACGATTTCCTTTTACACCTGCAACACTCCTGGGTGTCCTGCGGAGTCTTTAGAAAAGGCTCCCTTAAAAATCTGACGTTTCAGCAGCATTTTGCCCTGGAAGAAGCCAGCTCAGCACAGGTCTGGAGCCGGAGGGCTCTGCAGCAGATGACATGCCCAGGCACAGGTACCAGCAAACATCTTGGGGAAGTTTCCACTGTACAGCTGGCAGCTCAATGGGGCTTTGCAACCCGCAGAGAGGAGCTTCTATTTTCAGTGCAGCTTCAGAAAGACAAAAGATGAAGTATATTGTCCCCACTTCCAAGAACTCTGCATCAGACGGATGGGTATGGGCAGGGGAGATAAGAAAAGAAACAAAACGTCTAAACCCTCCCCGTTTACAGCATTTGTGGGAGAGCCCCACGCTGTGCTCATGCACCTGAATGGTTATCAGTGAATTTCCTTCGGGTTTGGCTTTGATTGATAAGCTTCAAGTCACCCTGGACAACCCTTGTGGACTTCAAAGGATGGATTTCTTAAAAACAAACGAAAATTACGAAACCAGAGATAAATGTGTGTGTTTGAAATGCCTACGTGAAGCCAAACACCCAGGAAGGGAGGGAGGAGAACTGGATGGGCAGTGCGGTGAGCAGACAAAGCAACACAAGATGTAAGGTCTGAACAGCCACAATCGCAGGAGACCTCTCAAAATCACACCACGGGCTGGCAGAGGGACCACAGGGTGCCAAAAATCGAACAACCAGAAAATAACCCGCAGTGAGAGAATGGCAAACGCTGTTTCAGGGGTGCAGAGGCTCTGATTTACAGCCAGGCTCCTCCTGCCTCACTCGCAGCACACTGGAATCTGGGTTAGCAAAGCCTCAGGGTCCCATTAGGAACAAAGAACACGGGAAGGGCTGCGACAGGCGAGGATGGAGCGAGGGAAGAGCTGCAGCACACGCTCCAGCGGCCCCGACAGCTTGGGAAGAAGGGGAAGATGAAGGCAACAGCAGGCTCCGAGTGCTTAATGAGCACAGCCCAGCTGCCAAGGCACGGGCGCTGGCAGCACGGCTTTTCTACCTGGAGACGGTGGATAAAAGGCTGGCATCCAGGAGATGGGAATACCAACCCTAAACACGGAGGTTTTCTATTAAAACGCTCAAAAATCAAGTTCACGGCGCTGTACACCGCCCACGTTCGGCGAAAGGGAGGAAACAAAGACACTCCCCGTCTCTCTGCGTGAATTTCTAATGGAGGGCTCGGCTCCGTTTCAGCAGGAAATCTGCTCGTGGAATGGCACCGGGGCCGAGGGAGCAGAGCACGGCTCATCCATAATGCAGGAACAGCCACCGCGCCGGAGCCTGGCAGGAAGGACAGCACTTCTCAGTACGAACAGCAGTACTCTGGGAGGCGGATGGTTAAAAATATATACCCTATGCCTGTGCCACTATAAATTATTGACTGTACAGGGAGCTGCAAAAAAGGATTCAGTGCCATTAATAATTTATTTTCTAATCCAAACGAAGATGGAATTTTATGCACCACTTATTACCAGCGCCGCAGCTGGAAAAACTCACTGCACCTCCCACTATCTGAAACCAGAACTGCCTCTCCATTTTCAAAAGTTGGGGTTTTTTTGAAGTTTCTCCTTTAGCTTGAGACATACAGTCAAAGCCTTCCCTTGGGAGAGCATCTGGTCACTCCTGAATATTTAGTAGGCACTAAGGATACAGAGATGTATCTCTGCTTGAGGCCAGCGTTTACAGGCACAGCACGACAGCTCTGTGAGAAATCCCTCTCTTCACTGCTGGCCTCACCCACACAGACAGGTGTCACACTGCTGGGCAGCTCTGCTGGTCTGAGAACACAAATTCGGAGTGGCACTGAAAGATTTGGCATCGACTGCAAAAGCACCGGGTACAGGTGGATCCTTCATGCCTGGCACTGCCTGGCTGGAACACCTGAGGAGGGAGGGGGACCAGGCCACAGTGGTGTTGGGAAGCTACAGGGTAACAGAGTCCTGCCTGTCCTGAAGACAGAAATTCACAGAGAGAGATTTTCCTTTTTAACACTTACCTCTGAAGAAAACCATCCTTATTTTCACCTGTCAAAGAACAGCAGGAAAAACCACCATGATTTAATCAGCCTCCTCCCAGGGTAGGAGATGAGTCCAGGACTGCACATGCAGGCAGGAGGAACACATCCCATCAAAACGTTTTGGGTCAGGAAATGTTCCATCACATCTGGTATTTGACATAAAACCTGAGAACACACTGATTTGTGTGTTCAGGGAAAATTCCAAAGGGGTGAGATGAATCCTCTCTGCATCTTCCCTGAAGTTTAGGTAGGCAAAGATTATCACAGGGAGAAAGAACCAAGCACCTTGCTTAGAATTCTAATTTATTATTAAATTACATATCAAAGCCTTTTTTTTTTAATACATACAGAGAATGCACAATAGGTGAGAACAAAAATAATTACAGTTACAATAGAAGTTTCAAGAACGTATATGAAAAGAAAAAAAAAATCAGAAAGTGCAATCAGAAACTCATTTACAAGGTCTGGGATGTTTCGTGAGAAAGGGCCTTGTTTTGGGTGTAGTGTGTTTATTGAACTGCTTTCCTCACTCAGTAGCACACGGACCAACAGCTGCTTCTGTGCTCAGAACTAGAACTCACCACTGGTTCAAATGTGCAGTGACAGGAGAGGTGCAGGGCTCAGAGGGGACTTGCAGATGTCACCTGGAGCATGGCTCAGTTTGTCTCTCACTGCAGTCTCCTGCCCTGCACATTCCATAATCAAATTTTGTTATAAGGAGTTTCAGGATCGTTTCCTCCTTCAGCACGGACAGCTGTTACCTCTCCTTCCTGTCTCAAATGAAAGCTTTGGGACAAAACCAGTAAAAATAGGAAAAGGTTATGCCTCAAGTGATCTTGGGAAACAAGTTGCTACATTTGGAGAGTTAAAACTCTCATTTAGCTGTGGCTAAACGAGCTGCACCATCAGAAGTGGTGGAGCAGCCTCGGCTCCCTGTGCAGCAGTTTTGGGAAAGCAGCACCTCAGGGGACACAGCCCCAGAGGACAAGCTGTGAACAATTCATCTGACACTTCCACATCACCTAAAAAACTACTTTTGCTCTTTCATTTCCAACATCCAGCAAGGAACTGACTCTTCTCGCACTAATCTTAAGACCACTCAACGAAAGGACTTCTAAACTACAAATGAAAATTCGAGTTGATTACTCAGTGTCATGAATCCAGCAGGAATTTATACCTCACTTTGATATGCAAAACTCCTGAAATCAATACTGGTTAAGAAAAAAAGGTTGCCCAGGAAGGGCAAACTCATCTTTCCAGCAGCAGAACAGTGCCTGGTCAAAGCCCTGGCACTGCCCTGGGGAGAAGCCACAGCTGTGGACACAGTTTTGGGTGTTGCCCACATGCCATTGCTCTGCTGCAGCAACCACAGACTGCAGATCAGATAAACAGGTAAAAAATAGTCTAAAGAACAGGGATAAAAATATTCCCACCCATGTGAAGTGTGGCATCAACGTTACCAACACGATCCTTTGTGTTCCAGTGCCTGGCCAGGTTTGAAGAAGCTGCTTATCTGGTAGGAAGAATGAAGCAGAAATTTAAAGTGTCTGTGTGTGTGTGTGAAACGTGCCCTGCAGAAGTATCGTGGATTTTCCCCCTTCATTTCAGTGCTCAGCAATGATTTTCTTAGCACAGCTCTGTTTGGTTGAGCTGGGAAACCGCCACTTTGGCAGGAACTGCAGGAATGAGACTCCTTTAACCACATCTTTTTCTCCTCAGAGCAGCAGGAACCACACAGAATGAAAAACTCAGAGAACACATTCAGCAACAGGAGACACACAAACCTGTATTCTGGGATTTGAGGCAGAATACTACAATCCACTGTGTTCATTTTCCAGTCCATTGTTCTGACCACAGGCCCAGGTTGTTGGAGATGAGTTATGAGGCTGATTCTCCTGAGTTTGGAAGCCTCTCCCTGGGCCAGATGCAAACATGCCCCTCCAGGGAGCACAGCACAACACTCACCCTGCCAAATGATGATGAAGGGAAAACTCCAAAGATAATTAAATGTATTTTTCAACACAAAACTGACTCAAAACCAGCACAAACAAAAACCATGAAGGGGCTGCCAACAGCGAAACCGTTTCCAGTAAAGCTTTATCAGAGATAATTCAGCTTATTTCCATTATTTTATACTAAAATATATCAGTTCCTCCATAACATTTTCGTAACATGAAAAATCAATTATGTTTACATATTTAGTATAATCTACATATTTTCCATAGCAGCTTTTTCACAATAAGATTAAATATATGCACCAAATAATCAGTTAAGTCCAATAAAAAGACTTGTTATAAGATTAAATAAATGAATTTATTTACGGTACTGCAGATCTTATATTGCCAACTATAGAGCAACCAAATCCTACAAATCCTAAACAGATGCACAAGTGCTGATCAGGGTCCCTTAGGGTGGAGGAGGAATCAAAGAAAAGGCAAGAGGGAGAAGAAGTTTGATCTCCCAACACACAGATCCATTAATAACCCTCCTTTATCCATCAAGCTTTTTCATAAACCCCCTTAATAAACACTTCATCTCCAAATGGGAACGTTCCCAAATCAACCAAATAATCACCCTTTATTTAAAATACAAGCCCCACAGTTTTACATGTATTAATTCCAAATGCTTCCAAATCCCAACGGCGGGATGGCTGATTAGAAGCTTTTGTTGACTTTTTAGCACAGGGTTATTAAGTCTGCAAAGAAGCCTTTAAATCCAGACATTTTGGGTGTAACAGTGTGGTTTTGCACACTACACAGGCACAAGTCTCTACTCCCTCCAACTCACAGACACTATAAAATGAAGTAAAAAACTCTGTCCGTCCCGCTGGACTCTGTTCCAGAGAAGAACCTGGGGACTGTGTCACATTTGTGGGTGGTGGAATACATGGAATCTGTTAGGAGCACTCTAAGTGGGTTGTGAAAAGAGTTAATCAAGTTCTTAGAAAGATATTTCAGTGCCAAGGCTTGAATTTATTGGGTTATGATATGACAGATGGAAAAGTGCTGTTGCAAGAGCAGAAAAATCTGTAATCTGGGAAGCTGCAGTATCAAAGCCACTGCAGATGTCAGCTTTGTTTAGAGACAAACACAACAGGGTTCTTTTTGCCTGTCTGGACCAAAAAAAGGTGTTTTTCCCCCCCAGATAATGGTAAATAATATTTGTTTCACTATTTATACATTCAGCTCTTTGCTAGGAGGAGTTATGTCCAAAACCTTTGCTCACAGACACCTCTGCCTCAGCTATAACCATCATCATTTTCACTTCGTATCAACAGTTTAGATCAAATCCTTCTTACTGCACTATCAGAATAACTTTACCTAAATTACAGTATAGACTTTGTAAACTGCTTATCGTGTCTTTATAAAGATCTTTATGATGCCAGCCAAAATCAAAGTATTTGCACCCAAAAGATTCCTTTAGGTGAACTCATGTTTGGTCACTTTTCAGATGACTGAACACTTGAGTAAACAGCTGCTGGGACACCGTGCTCCCTTTTTACACAGGGGGACTTTGTCAGTCCCTTTAAAGCCACAAGAAATCTTATGATCTCCCTTGGAGGGTACTTTATTCATATTCTGTGCAAAAAGTGAACAGAAACCCCCTTTTTTTTTTGTTAACTTTGAGGAATTTGTGTGAAGCACGGTTTTCACAGCACGAATTATGCAGAAATAACTAGAACCCCAACCAGGAGTTAAAAAGAATTACAGAACATGTATTTAGTAGTAAAGCAACCTGAAGGCTTAAAGCTGCAATATTCATCTCTCAGGGTGAAATTCAGTCCTGGGCTGGGATTAGAGGGAAAAGCCTTCCTGCTGAGCTTCCACCCAAGGCAAACTTAATCCTTTCCCACTCCCCAGCCAGCACCAAACCTCCCCAGCACAGCTGAGCACTGGAACTGCTCCCCCAGTTCTGGTTCAGCATCCCATGGGCACTTACCTTGCAGTGAGAAAGGGAATTAAAAGACAAACAAATCCCACCAAATTTAACCCAAAGGAAGGTGAACTGCAGCTTCAGCCCAAGCCCAGTGCCACAGTCTACCATCAGAAGCTCCAGACATCATGCTGACAGCCCCAGCCACGAGCAGGCTGTGGAAGTCTGATGCTTCCCCCACTCACTTTTCCTTGGCTGGGTGGAGGGAAGGTGGTGATGAGTTTTAGCAGAGTCCAGGGGGGGAGCAGCCATCAATGGAAAGCGTACAGCAGCAGCAGGATGGTGCAGACGCCAATCACGGCGCCCAGGATGAGGGAATCCCGTCGTTTCCGGAGGTTGATCCTTTGGATCAGGCTGTTCACTGCTGGAAAACGGTCTTGGAGGGGTCTGAGTCAAGGTCATAGCAGCAAACAGGGATTCACCAACAAGCCCCAAAAACGGGATGGGGAAATGCCAACGCTGCAACTACTCCCAGGCTGGAGAAGGCAGGAGCACTAAAACCTGATGGACAGGGAGCAGGATTACCACTGCACTTCACTGATTACAGACCAGCAGAGAGAAGGGAACAGCTCCCCTTTACACAGATTTCACCACCTGATCACCTCAACTATCAGCATTTTAATCTCCAGTATGCAAGGCTTAGTTACTTTTACTAATTGTGTTTAAATGAGAACGAAAAAGAAGAAAAATGGGGCAGTTATATAAAACATCTGTGGAGTTTCTTCAGTGGGATTCTGTTCCTGGTGAAGGGAACAACCAAAGGCATTTGACTGAGAAAATCCTGCACGTTGCATGACCCACACACTGTACAAGCTCTGTAAAATCTTGAGGGTGTAAATCTATCTTTTAATGTACAAAATACAACTGCCAGCAAGACAGCTTCAGAGCTCCATGTCTTTGCAATCAGGAATCTTCTTAAGGCCAAAGCTTACTGAATTTTTTTTGTTGTTCTTGCCAATTGGTAAGAACTGTAACGAGATTTCTGGGTTACCAAGATGCATCTTTCCAGGGTGTCCTGTGTCTGATCAAACAGTGCTGACGTTGTCCACTGAGAGAAGGGAAAGAGAAGTGGGAAAACCACAAACATGCCCGACCTGACAACATGCCACAACCTTTAGCCCTGAGACAGAATGTGCACAGAAACCAACAAGCCAGAATCTTAATTAACATCTACAAGAGTGTGACAGACAAGAAGATACTCAGGCCCTGACTACTCTTAGCTGTAAACCACAGCAAGCACTGATGAACACCAAGCTTCAGCTTTTTTGAGAGCAAAAAGCAGGAACTGAAATGAAATTATACTTCTATAAAAACATACAGCAGGGAAGGCCATAAAATGCTGTTGCAGATCTCTACCTGAAAATCAAATTGTTCATTTTTATGCAGTGCCCAAATCTGACCAAAACCAACTTACTCCCTGCGTTTCCCACTGAGATGCTTCAGTCAGGTTATCAGGTGAGACTGATAAAAGCCTGGCCTGTTTGTCACTGATGACAGGACATGTCATACAGCCACTGACACTGCTGATGCCCCAAATGACAGAGTGAAAAACTGTGCCATAACTCTTCCTATTGGCAGCACCAATTTTTAGGAAAAAGGATACTTGCCAAGGTATTCATCTTGCTTTGTATTGACTTCAACATCCCTCTCTGCGAAGTCATATTTTCTTTAGTTGCCATGGCAATGCTGGGGAAAGAAAGAGGACCAAGTTGTTGGTGCTAAGAATAATCCACAGCTCACACAAGAGGAGAACAAGCAGGCAACGCTTCTTCAGAGGACAATGAATGGGGTGAAGCGACATGAATGAAACCACAATTTTCCCATTATTCTCTATCCTTTGCAGTTAAATGATTTCAGTTTTATGCAAGCTGTTAACAGTGGAAGATGCTGAGATTTCTTGAAACAGGCAGGGTTTGACTTTTCTCCTCCAGCCCCAGTGAAAACTGGTATTACCTTATAAGCAACATAACAATTATGCTCTCGTGGCTTAAGCTTTAAATTTAGAAGTTTGTTTCATCCCAAATGATGCTTCCATCACAGCACAGACAAAATCCATTTCTGAGATCTGGTCCTAATTAAGAGTATCCCCCATGGTATATAAGTTTTCATTTTCTTTGTTTCTTTACTAATGCATGCCCAAGCTGTATTTTATCCAAATATAAGAACACAATACAGGCGAACATCAAACAGAATTTCCCACTTCAAATTTAACATGTTCTGGAGGTCAGGAAAAAAGCAACTCAGCTCTTAAAAGCAAGATATTAAATGAAGATTATAGAGAACTGCTCAGTTGACAAGTCTGGGCTCTGAAGACACAGTGCCTGGGAAAGAAAAGTAAGGCAAACGCTGCTCTCCTTGCTGGCATGTGTTTCAAAAACACATAAAGCAGGACATAAATACAACAAGGCTGCATAATAACTCAGAAAAGTCACCTCTACTGCTGTCGACTTCATCTACAGGAATAACCATGGTTAAAACAAGTTCTTGGATGAGTTTGTGAGCCTTAAATATGGAGGGGAAATGTTCTGGAGGAGTAAAAGTTAAGTGGAACAACACAACAGATAGATATAAGAAAAGGAAACTAAAGCTGTCATTTCAGAGGTAGGATAATGTGAAATGCTGCTTTTAACTGATACAAACATAGAATTTTTCAATACAGTTTTTTTCAGTCCTCTAAAATAAAAGGCAACAAACCAAGAAAACAAGTGCGCTGTTAAGAAGATCACTCAGGGAATTTTGAATTAGTAAGAATCAAGTTAGAAAAAAATAGTATTTCCTATCTGCAGAGGAAAGTTTGTTCAGTAACCTACAGATTACTATCTCCCACCCCCACACGGACTTGGTATTTGTCCAGATGAGGTTTTAATACAGTGTCTCTCAATGCACTCCTGAATTAAGTCCCATATTTTTGTAAGATGCATCCAATGACTCATTAAAACATCCATTCATTTACAGAAGTGAAAACACAAGATGAGTGCCAGTATACAAAGTGCTCCTGAGCCACCTCCAAAATGCCTTTAGAAATAATTATTCACGGAGCACAAGCTTCCTGCTTTAACATCTGGGGAGTGAAACTGTCCATTTCATATCAAAAGGCAGGATGTAAAGGGTTAAGAGATTGAAACCACTTTCATTTTTTTTTATCCAGTATTTTCAAGAATTTAGCTCGAAGGGTTGGGTTTTACTGGAGAGCTCTGAAGGAAAAAAACTGGGGTAATTACCATTTTTAATATGATACGGTCTAGTAATGAAATGTAATTGTGATATTCATGAACAAGAGCTTAAGTGGATTCCAGCTACTATTAACAAATCAAAATCCAAGCAAAAAGCAATGTTGTTCATGTATAATTTGATTATTCAAACCTTGAGCTGGTTTATCTAAGCCTTTAGATCTGTAAAGGAGATTATTAAATTTAAGAAGCAGCAGAAAACAGAGTTCCTGGGGACCAGTCCAGCACTTGGTCTTGGATCTTGAGCACTGCAGCTTCCTCATATCCTCCATCAGACGGTTTTGGTTTCATTCCCATCCCTGACATATGTTCATTGACTTGCTGCTGCCATTGCCTCACTGACAAATGCACGTTTTAAAAAATTAATCACCTTCTTCCCATTCACAATACTGGCCCCATTTAGTCACTCCCCACCACGACCTCCCCAGATCCCCAGGACCTGGTTCCGACGTGCTGGAACTCGCGCGCGACGTTTTACGATAAAAAGATGAAACGTTTCTTACTGGAATCGAGATGACCCCGATTCAACATTTCACTTGGAAACCAGCAGGAGCTATTCTCAGTGCTGCACTGGCTGGAACTACCAGAGCTGGGTGTAAACCAAGTTTCTAAAACCAGATGGTATCTGGCCTGCTCTCTATATTTAATGTTCAAGCCCTGCTCAAGTACAACGCTCAGCATCGCTGCCCTACTGGAGAAATCTCTCCCAGCGAAGCCCAAGGTCACAGCCATAAAACACCCACCTATTTCTTCCCCAGATCAGCAGGATTATCTCAAGTTCCTGTGCTTGCAGCCCTATTTACCTCAAAATGTCTCCCCCATTCCAAGTTTGCCCTTGATTGCTCAGCAGTGCTGTGGGGATGCGAGCGGCCAAATTTCCTTCCAAAGCAAACCCAACTGGTATTTGTACTTAGTTTGCTGTTTTCACCAGCATAAAAACCCCAGGGTAATCAACCCTTCCAGGCATTATCCCAGTTGGACAAGTCTGACATGCAGAGATACACTTTTAATGCTGCCTGACTTGGAAGCAAAGAGTTTTGACTTAAACAAATGTTTAAGCTGTCATTATTTCACCCCACACTGCAGCCACATCCATCCAGTGTCACCAAGGGAAATGTACCAAAAAATCAACTCCTGGCTTCACCCGTTGAGACACATCAGTCAAATCTACACTGCTGGAGAACTGAAACAAAACTCTAAAGAAAGAAATTGTGTTATTAAAAAGCAAATAATTCATGTATTACTGGAACTGCTGCTTTATTTTGCATGCCATGAATCATACTTGCTCATTGAAATTCATGACAAGGTCTATGATTAAGGGAATGGACTCTCTGACTGTGCATAGAAATGAAAGCTCTTCGTTTAAATTGGTAAAAATTCTGATTACATCACTCATTCTTTGTCTGGAGATACATTTCTATATTTGTATCTCTAAATATACACTAGTGTGTGTATCAGTGCATACCTACACACAGAACCTTGCAAATTACTTTAAAGAGCATTGTTTCTTTTGATGAAGCCTGAGATGAAAACAGAAGAAACACTTCCCCAGAAATGCAAGTGATTTTGCCTGGATACTCTGGCAAGGTGGCTGTGAAATGAGAGAATTCTCAAAACGTGGCTCAAGCCTTTCCATTCTGAAAAGTCAACATTCAATGCAGCTGAGATTTTCCCTTTTATTAAATCCTAATTATTACCTAAAGAAATAGCCCAAATACATAAGGAGATGATTTTTTAAAAAATTAAATCCATGGCTTTGGTCTGGCTTCAGTCCAATCAGTTAATACACAAACAGATCAGGCCTCAGAAACAGAACTACAATAAAACCCTAAGAGCTTGTCACACTGCACAGGCAAAACTAGAAAAAATATTCCAACTGAGCCAACATGAAAACACAAGTTGTTGGAAAACAAGAAATAAATGGTTTGCTATTTTGGAGAAGTGATAATGTTTGAAAATGAAAACCTGAGAACTCCAAACATATTAAGCAAAATCTCTGCTTATATTTAAATCTGGCCAAGAGAAGTGAACGCTGTTCCAAAAGAACTGCAGTACAAAGTAGCACTTCCCACTCGCTTCTGGAGAGAAATATGCTGCAGTAAGAACCCATGGCACGTAATTCATTTAAAAATTGATTAAAAGTTTAGTAATAACGACACATCTGGAGTGACAGCCCTGCTCTCTGCTTTAGCTGCCCAATCATTTCAGCTTAGGTGCCCATTTATTCCCTGGCACGGATGTTTGCTCCGTGGAGGACCACGCAGAGGAAGAGTCAGACTCCTCTTTCTTCTTGACAGAAAATCAGAGCAAGGGGCTCACAATTGGTGGCTGTAGCTTGTCAACAAAAGCCTCTGCATGCACAAAAATATGCTTTCCAGTGTTTAGAAGCACTGCTTAGTAACAACCCCTGAGGAAATAAAAGTGTGAAGGAAATAAAACGTGATTTCCTGACTTGCTTAATTAAAAAATGAGTAATGAACTGCAGCAGATGTAAACCTGGAAGACAGAGCAGTAGCCAGAATAAGCTAATTACACCTCAAGGAATCTGTCCTCAAACAGCTTCTCCTGCACAATTCCCTCTTTAATTTGGGTTACCATAGCTAAAGCAATTGATCAGCTGGGTAAACTTCCACCTGGTAAATTCACTTGGAAGGCAGCAGGATTTACCATCCATTAATGTCACACCCAAACTCTTCCCATTACTGGGGACCACAAGAAAAAAGAGGTCAACAAAAAATTCACCCTGGTTTCAACTGAGGCAGAATTCAACTCAGACACAGGTGGAATTACGTTTCCTACTCCATGTAGTTACTAAACAAGCTCTTTTTGTACCTAAAACTGTAGAACATTTTTGGCAACAACTCAAGAATTTACTACAGATAACAAACAGTGCAAGGTTCAGAGCTCTGTGCTCCTCTGATGACACGGAACCAAGAAGCCAGGCCAGTGACATAATTACAAGTAATTACAAGTAATTTTGCAGGATATTAAGAGTAATAAATCACCATATGCTGTTTAATGCTCTGCTTACTTGGAGTGGCAGCAAAGAAGAAAATTGCCGAACACTGAGCATTTTTGAGATGGAAAAACAGGGCTACAAGCACGGCAATAAAGGAGAGGTTTTCAGTGAGGAAAGGACTAGAACCCAAAGTAAAATACAGCTGGGCTAAGTTTGACAAATATTTTTGTGAGGCTGTGGTGAAATTGTACCCATATTTTCAGGTATTATTGCACTGACCACTTTATCACTGCACACTGATGTGGTTTAACACATTCTTCCTGCACATTAATTATCCTGAGCCCACTGTGTGCACTTAAGCCAGCCCTTAATGGACAGCCTTGCTGCACCTCTAATTACTCTTCTTGGTCACTTATGTTATTACATGCATTGTCTGAAAGCATAGCTTTCTTTCTTTTTTTGCTTTGTTTTGTTTTAAAGCAATAATCTAAAATTTAAACCCATTAAACTGGGCATTATTATAGTTTGAGTTATTGGTTTGCCAAAGGTTGGCATAAATAAAAGTAATTCATGATGCTACGGTTCTAAAATGTCTAAATTAGTTAGAGAAGGTATCACTCAAGTATTCAAACAATGTCAAAACCCCAAAAGATAAACAAATATACAACAGCAATAACCTCTCAAGCAGTTGTGGTAAAAGCCCTTACCTATATCAGCTGCACACTGAATATTCTGAATACATTGAAAGATTACAGAAAATCAGGTTTTAGATGAGTGTCACTGTGAGAAGAAACACCTTGACTACTGGAATAGCCCTCAACAGCTCAGCCTGAGATTCACTCTGCTCCAAAGGTGATTCACCTCTGAACAGAAACCCAAATTTTCTAAGCTAGGGTGAATAAAATATTTAAACAATGTTTTATGTCAATATTGAATAGAAAAAACCCAACTCAAACCCACCAGCAATTCACTGTAATACTGCCAAGGAGCTGGAAACAATACAGTTATTGTATAAATATAGTGACTGATATATTTAGACACAATTTAATGGAAATGCTGATTGTATGGAAAATAATGAAAATTTTTACATTCATTCCTACCTTATTGTTTCTTCTATCAGTCGATCTGAGCTGGAAGCCAAAAGAAAAAAAAACCAAGTTAAAAACAGTAACAGGCCCTAAGTACTACTTCAGATCACTAATCAATGATCCCCATCATCATCTTAATAAATTTGCCCTTAGAAAGTTTTATTTCTGGATGTTGTCACATTTTGCTACTACATAGGTTTGGTTTGTGTAGACCTTGGAGGAGATGCACTGGAGTATCCTCTGGAGCAGCAGTTCCTAAGTGTAGCAAGAGCAGCTGCTCAGGAGAACACAGAAAGCACTGCGAAGACAGAAAAGGGGAACTGGCACCGTGATTCATGGAGGACTGTTTGGAAAGGAGTGTTAGAGAAAGGAGTACCTAATTTTATTGCTTTTTAATCCTGCCCACCCCTTCAAAGAATGTCACTAATGATTACAAAGCTGAGACTTGGGTCCATCTCAGAACCCTGCTCAGTATCAGTTCCCCAAACACTGGTTTTTGCTGGCAAATTCCTTCTGTGGCAACAGCAGCTGGATGAGAACTGAACTTACAGGAACACAACACACACCTCATGTCAGAGAGAGCCCTGGGTGACACGTGCCCCTGCCCTCCCTGCCACACATTGATCCAGCTTCTGTGCAGCATCCCTGGGAAAAGGGCAGCCTAAAGCACAGACAGGACATTCCATTTAACAACTGGACACGCACCATTCAGGGGAGTAACAAGATCCTCACAAGACTGCAGCTATTTCTCCTCTCTTGTACTCAGCTTTCACACAGGGTTTTAATCACTGCCTTGCAGCCAGTTGTGAAATGCCAGGAAAACATCTCGTTACAGCAATCAATATCTCCACTGTAACCCTGACGTGGAACAGGTGACTGCATCATTCCCGCTTCCCACAGTGTGGAAACAACACTGCATCCCTACAACTGCTCCGTTTACCCCACAGATTCGTACGCATTCCTGGAGAATAACTGCAAAAACAATTGAGTTTGCAGTTTGAGGAGGAAATCAGCCTGACAGAAAAGTAGTTTCCCGTTGTACTGGCTGCTGCTTCCAGTATTAAATCAGAATTTATTGCTTCCAAACTAAAAAACACCGAAAGGGCACGGCCATCTCCATCTGCCACCCTCCTCGTTCCAAGTGTTTTGCCACTTGGGAAGGGAAGGTACCACCAGCCCCCGGCGCAGCACAGCTCTGCCTCTGACTCAGCCAGAGCTGCCTGATTTGGAACTTTTCTTCTTCCCACAGGAATTCTGGAGGTCCCCCCACACCTCCAGCAGGAGGGGCGGCGAGGCAGCGCTGGGCAGGAGCGCACGCGTGCGTACCCTGCTCGGGGAGGGCGGGCGGGAGGCAAACAGAAGGACTTTATTTGTCTGTGACGAGGAGTGACAACACGAAGGTTGCTATCTCAGGCTGTCCACGGCTTGAAATATCGACACAGAACAGAGCACTAAAAATATTTTGCTCAATTTTAAGCTGCCAGGGAGGGACTCAGCCGGGGCAGCAAACAGAGCTACGCTCTCCAAGATTCACGTCAGTTGCGAGCACGTTGGTTTAAGCAAATAAAAGCGGTTTTATTCACTGTGTGGTATTTATTACACTGGCAGAGGAGGAAGACACCCTGGCTGTGTTCACTGAACGACGTGAGCGGTCTCACAGCATCTCCCAACGTCCCCAAGGCAGGCAGAACAGAAAAGAGATGCATTAAAGATTTCTGTAATCACCGAGTCTCCAAGATACACAATCCAGCTGAGAATGTGCCTTTCATAGATAGTCTCTAACAGACAAGTGTGTTATGTGGGCAGGGCATAATAAGAATAAACTGCAAAACCATTAGAAAACAGCCTGAGAAGCAAGAGCAGTGCACAAGAATGAATCATTTTGAAAAACGTTCAATTTTTTTTTTTTTAATTTGCATCAATGAAAAAGTATTAAAAACCTTGCTGGAAACAGGTTACAGTTAAAAAAATTCTGTGGAAGAAAGCATTGCTAGAACAGCCCTATTAAAAAACATACCTTAAAAAAACTCATTACCAGCCCTTTGTCCATTTAACTGATGAAATTACAGAATTTTTATGTTGATGAACTGAAGATGACAAGAGAAGCTGAACACTTTTACAGACCTCAAGTGAACCAGGATGTCCTCCAAGGCTTTTAAGAGGACCAAAATTAGGTTTGCCAGTTTGCAAGCAGAGACATTCACTGCTTTTTATGTTAGAGAAAGCTGTAGTTGGGCAGTTTTATTACTTAGAGACATAAACACAAAAACTTATTTAAAAGCTTCAGATTACATTGCACTGCATTATTTTTATGTGTGTATGTATGTTTATACACACACAAAAATAAACTCTGGAGATGCAGCTACCTGTACAATGATGACAGGAGGTAATAAAAATGTATAAACCAGTAAGAACCAGTTCTGAACACCAACACACACAGGCATGAGCTGCAAATGCCAACACAAGGCATTTACAAGGCATTCAAAGGCTCAAGATCGATGTTTCTCAACCTATGTGGAGTCACCCCAAATATTTAAAAGGATGAGATGCAGGGGAATTTTCTTCAGAATGAAGCTGTGTAGGAAAGGGCAGACCAAAGGAAGCACAGATTTATTAACGCAGCTTCCAGTGTGTTCTTCCCACCCCAAGAAGAACCAGCTCTTGAGAGGATTTCCAAGCTCATCTCTCCTTGCAAGGTGAACAAACCCCAGAGGAAATGGCCATGACTTTAACTCCCTGACACTCCAGTAAAGGCAGTCTATGTGAGCAGGAACATTTCAGCGATTCTGATGTGCAGATTTGGATCCCTTGGCAAATACAGATTGTAAAGTTCACTCACAGTGACACCCAAACAGAAGCATCTGTTTCATTCATTTTACAGCTCATAACCATAAAAATAAGTCAGATTTAAGGAAGATCAAGAACACAAAGTACAACAGGGCCCAGAGACGCAAGGGAAGTTTGCAGATCTCTGACTATTAATAACCTGTTCTCCACAAATAGAAGCTGTTCTCACAATTAAAAATAATGTTCATTTCAATCATTTGCCAGAATAAAAAAATAACATTGAACGAGGCAATTGTGCTTAACTTACACATTCAAAACACTACAAAAAGGGGCTCTTAAATTAAAATCTATCGACTTTGCTCTTCTGCTGTCCAAGCAAAGACAACAAATCCAGTTGTCATAAGGACATTTCCTTACGAACATCCAAGCAAAAGATGGTTCTGGGCATTATTAATCTGACTTGCCATCTGTTTCAATAAGCTCTGCATTTTCACCTGTGCAGACAGACAAAGCCATTTAAGAATACCACAGGAAAGAAAGGCTGGAAGATGCTGAGGCAATCAGCTCCTGTAAGGAATGGCACAAGCCCAACAGCAGCAGCAGCCATGCATATGAAATCACCAGGCCTCCGTGCAACTGCTGTCTGCAGAAGATGGCACAGCTTGTCTTTTAAATATGCAGACAGGTAAATTAATCTGAAGGAGAAATAAAGTGAAATTTGCCTCCAAGACACAAAGGAGTCCTGCCCATCACATCAGGCTTTTACAACTAAAAGAAAGCGTTTCATGTTGTTTTTAAGGCAAATCTCTGTGTCTGTACCTAAATAAATTCACTAGTATAGATGAATACTTAGCTGAGGACTGGGCTTCTCCCATATCCATAGATTTTGCTGCTGATACCCAAACCAAGCACTTGTCAGAGGAACAAGGCAGAGCAGTAAAACTCAGCTGCACACATCTCACGACACGCTTTAAACCCTTCAGATGAAATTAAGGGCAGTATTATCACAAAGAATAATTTAACAGGAATAGGGAAAACCCTGTAGAATGAACTAATGCAGCCCCTGATAACGATTTTCTTCCTTTCATAAAGAATAACTACAGAAATAATAATTTTACTTTGTTCTTTCTCTAAGTGCAAGATAAATCACTAAGTCTCTGCTCTCTCAAACTGCCTCCAATAAATCTTTCATATTTTCACAGTCCTGGATCACCAGGCAATGTGGAGCTTCCAGGAACGCAAATCCTGCAAAACATACTCTAATACAGATGTACAGGTTATGATGAGGCAAACCTGACTTATACACTCAGCTATTTCCATCATTGTAATAACAGAATAATAATGAAAGAAACACTGCGCACAAAAAAAACCCAGCTCCAATTTATTTCTTCTGCTTGCCTTATCAACATTCCTTATCATATTAAAAATTCACAAGATCATTAAGCTCTTTAAACACTTAAGTAGAATGTAAAGCAGAACAGTTTTTTTCCCTCCCTGTGACAACAACATATTCCAGATTTTGTAAGACTTGTCCCAAGTTTGATTCAATTTAGTTTTGAAGTGGCTAAAAAGGACAAAAATTGGTGCAAAAGTCTATTCATTGACTAAGACCAATATACTTGACTATGAAGCACACATCTTCCACTTCCAGCATGAGAAAAGCTGGCTGGCCAAAAACAAAGACATGAGGCAAAACAGGCATTTTCAGGGATGTTTCCCCACTCTGAAAGCAAAGAAAGGCTCAAATACTGATGCAAACTGCTCTCTTTTGTGGGTTTTGAGTGGTAATTCAGGCACAAATCCGGATGCTAAGGAAATGCAATTCTGTCACACTGTCTGCTGCAGAAGGCAACAATCAAACACAAAACCCAGCACAAACACGAGCATTCATCAATGTATAAATCTGCTCAACATTATCACACCTACAAACTCTGAACAAGTAACTGAGCTTATTTCTGCACATCACTGTACAGGAGAGTCTGATGCTCAGAAATCACTTTCAATAAGCATGAGGAATAGTTGCAAGATTGGAAAAGAAAAAAGCACAATATCGTGTTGCTTTTAATCAATGCAAGCAATTTGTTAAATCTAGAATGAAAGGCACTGGAACAGAATCCATTGCTCTAGGCAAGAGTAAACCAACATGGTCTGGTGCTGAATTTCTTTCCAGATGGAAAGGAACTGTACATGAGGAAAAAAAATATTACACAGAAGGCAGCCCTTTCACTGTGGGGAAGAATCTGCCAAAGGATTTCCAGGAAAATAACGTGGTGAAGCCTCCTTCTTCCAACTGCAATCCCGTAACACAAACTCAGCTAAAAATTCGACTTCTAGCTGTATCACTAAGTAAATACCTCAACAGCTCATCACTTCCAGCAACTTGGATTTTAGATACACTATGAAAAGCACTGTCTTTGCAGCCAACACCTGTAAACACACCTACACGTGCAACGTAACCAGTAAAAAGATGAGTTGTTCTAACTCAGTTTAAAGGAGGCAAACAAGTACCAAGGGATTCTCTCCCTTCGCAGGGAGATCCCTCAGAACAGGGATCCACCTTCACAGGTCTGAGAACACCAACAGCTGTTTCTCTTGGATTTCCAAAGGGTATAGCCTGCATCTCCACTGAACTGCATGGAGTTGTCTGGGAATCATCAACAGAGTGGAAGAACTGTTTCTCTAGAAGAGGAGTTAGCCAAGAAAGCTCTTTGGCATGCAGACGACTGGGAAAGTGCCTGAGAGCCCCAAGAGGGTGAGCAGCAGCAATACTTCTTCCTTTAAAGCCAATCTATAAGGCAATAAGAGCCTTCTCAATAACCTGCAGCACTCAGTTTACCCAGAGAACGCAGGTAAAAACCTAAAAAACGAGAGCAGCTCCCAGTGCCCCCAGGAAGTGCAGCAGCTGGTTGAGCCCAGACCCAGTGCCAGGATGGCACCGCAGAATGAGGCCTCGATTCACGCTTGGGAAAGTTCCTGGAGAGACTGACCCTCCCATATAATTGCTCCAGATTACCCATAGGAACGAAGTGAAATGAACTGAGGAGGGCAGGCCTTACTGTAAGTCATTATCAGCAACCACAACTGTCAGAACAATTCCAGTAACTTCCTAATGGACTCTATCGGCATTTCCTCAAATCTGACATCTGCACGCACTGCCAGCAGCCAGTGGCAGGGCTGCCTGCTTTACTTCCCCTGGTTTAAAACCTGGAATTTAGATGGGAACCTTTAACTAAAGGGAAAAGCCCTCAAAACCAAGCAGCACGGGCTCTGACATCCGACACTGACCTGACTAAAATCGAGCTCTCCCAGGATAACCTGTCACGGCGGATTTGTTGGGCACACACACACACATGAGATGCTCAGCTTACAACAAACACAAGCTGTTTGTAATCTGTGCTGTAACCAAATAGATTGTATCACTTTTCTAGCTCAGTGTTTTTTGACTAAAGCTTGGCAAAGCTGAAGAACTGTTCTGCTACTCACACGCTCCTAAGTAACCAGGAGAACACAAGGGGGAATGCCTTCTAGAAGAGCCCCATCACATAAACAACCTCATAATTATTATCTTTTTAATTTCCAGTCCAGCTAACACAGAAATGGAGTGAGAGGTCTCCCTAGGACAACAACCCAACTTGCATGTAGTCTGAAACCCTAAAACCCACACTGACAGACACGTGTTCTGCTCCCTATCTGCATTTTCACCTGCTGTGGTTTTGAGGGCTTTTTTTGGGAGAAGCTCTGTGGCTTTCATCCAGGACTTGGCTGAGGTACCTGATTTACAACTCTCTACCTGCCTGTTAATTAAGTTTCAGAAAATGATTCTTAAAGCTGCACAGTTAACTATGCAACATAACAAACACTTGTGGTTCAAAATGTAAAGTGCACACCACATTTAAACCATCCGCAAGCCAAATTCAGGATGCAATTCATTAATGGGAAAAGATCTCAGCATTTTTCTTCTGACCCAATTTCCCAGTGTTCTTAGGGTGTTTTATCTGAGACTGAACAAGATGCATTCTTCCAGAAGTGCAACTATACTTGATGTAAACAAGTCTCTCAAGTGAGAGGAAAACACTCTGCATCCTTCAAATCACAACAGAACTAAGATCCTTGAAAAGTTCTAAACAGAACTCTATTATTGGGCTAAAATAAGGATGCTTTAAGGGGAGTTTGGACCTAGTTCTGCTTAGCATCATGGATTTGATAGAACACAAAGATATCTGCACAGCAACCATTCAGCAGCCAAGAATGAGGAGAACCAAATTCCGATGCATTAGGAGAGGCTGAAATTAAATAAAACTCAAGAAATGACATTTATGCAGTAGCGTGGTAACTTTCCAGAGATACACTCTCTATATGAGAAAATGGGAATAATCACTATTTAACATATCCATACACAACAAATTGAGTTCAACAGCTTGTTTTTACTGGAGGACCCAATAGCAAATAATGAGCAAGCACTTCTGGCCCTAAAGAATAATGAAGTGCACAGCCACACTGACAAAAAAAAAGACATGCTGCATTAGAATAATAAAAGTGATTCTCAGATTGCACAAAAGGAATTCTATGAAACTCCACAATTGTTGATTCTGTTGAAAAGCTGCACCTGCTTTTCAGAAGCAACCCATGCAGGACAGATCTCAGCACTCGTGAAAGCCCTAATTTCAATACAGACCTTGGTGGGGGGAAGCTGTCCTAGTTAAGAAACAGTGTTGAAAGGAAAGCTAAAAACAAATAAAACATGCATCACTGACTTGTTTATTTCTGAAAGGAGCAAAAAACTTCAGAAGGAACCACAGAGCCCTGAAGTTTGAAGTGTGGCTTTACATCCTTCCCTTTCCCCAAATGAAGAACGAAGTGCTGTTTCTAAGGGGAAACCCAGAATCGAGAACCAGAGCAGAGTTTTTGTCCCAACCAGTTTTTTCTTTCCACGATATATTCAGGTAATCTTTCACTCTGTGAGGGTTTGCTCTTTAGCTTCTGCATGCAATTATAAAGACCTACAAGAGTTTCCACAGCCACTTTCCCTGGGGTACATGGAATTTCACCCATAAACCTTCACTTTTTATAAAAATTAAAAAGCAAACAATGAGCTTGAAGCTCTTAATGCTCAATGTGTGGCTGCATCCTTTGTCACCTGGATAATTCAGTTTTGTACTGGAAGTTACACAGGAAATTCCCAAACGAAGTTTTGTGCCATGTGTGGTGGGGTTTGATGGTTTTTTTTCCATTTGGTGCCCCCATCACTTTAGACATATTGAGGTATAAAAATGTCACAACAGTAATCAGTGTCAGGGAAATTATCGATTACAGTATTGTTAAAGCAATCCAGCTATCAGGAAAGCATGAAATAAACACTGAGACATAGAATCTTTAGTTTAGTGGTTTGGGGTAGGTTTTTTTTTAAGTCCTAAATACAGCACAGGAAGATTAAAAGAAATAGCTGGTTCTACCCTAATGAAGCTCCAGCTATTTTTAGAGGAAAAAACCTCTCAACTCCTGAATTGTTTGGCTGATTTTCATGATCTTTTATTAAGTTATTTATAAATAATAATAATAATACCCAAGAGAGCATCTTCCTTCACTGCCTGGAAGCTTTGAACCTCCCCAAATTCTCATTAAACTACTTCAACAACTTGCTCATACAGTCAGATAATTATACATAGTGAAGTTTCTCCTTTTCCAGAAGACAGGAACTGTCTCTCCCTCTCTGAACAGTACTCACTACTAAAATAAGAAAACAGCCAATTTATTCTCGGTCTGCTGCTGCAGTTGAGTATCTTGTCAAGTGCCACACTCAGTCTGGGACTGTTACAGGGGAAGCTGATCCAGCCACGTCCAGAGTGGCCTTGTGTCCCTCTGCCACGAGTCCTCAGGAGACAGAGGTTCTGCCAGCAGGCTTGCCATCCCAGGCACAGACAAGGCTAAAGGAAACAATCACTGATGCAATCAAGAAAACTCTGCAGCAATAGGAGACAGAGCAGAAAGACAGACTAGCATTGTATTTTGAAACAGGATTACAGGACAAGCTGTTGTGCATCCTTAAGTAAGCCTCTGCAACGCCAAAAATCCTCCTTTGCTCAAATCCCTTCTTTGAAAACCATTTTCTTTGTGCTGCTGCTCAGACAGAGCACACAGCCCTGCCCTGAAAGTCTGAGTTACTCAGTGGTAAGGCAGGAAGGTGATTACCACAGCCATGCTGGCACTGGCACACACTTGTAATGCAGCAATTTCTCAAACTTCCTTATCCCAGAAACAAAGAAAACAAGCCAGTGGTGTTTGGGAAAACAGTGGCACAGCACTGCCAGAGCTCTTGCAATTAATGGCCAGCAGAGAGACGTTTTAACCTAGATTCCCCAATCTCTCCTTGCACTGTAACTTCCAGTTCAGTGGGCAAAGCGCTGCAGCCCTTCACAGCAGATCTACACCCAAAAAGCACCAGCTCCAGTGCAAACCCTCCCAACCAGGGCCATGGAGAGCTCCTCTGTCCTCGCAGGGCAGAGCTGTTTGGGTTTTTTGCATAACTGCTACAGAGCAGAGAAGATTATTCATTCCCAAGTGCTGCTTCAGTTAAAATCTGCATTCAAATTAAAAGAGTGGAACCACAAGAATGCCGCATTCTGCTCTGACATGAACAAAAAATAAGTTTAATTAAGAGGCAAGTTTGGTAATTAAAAAAAAAAAAAGAAAAGAAAAAAGCCCTTAGTGGGGCTGACTAAAGTGGAGCTCAGCAGTTCTGAGGCTGCAGAGCAGGCAGGCAGCAGGCACCCAGGGAAGAGGCTCATCACATTCCTCCCTCCCTGCTGCTTCCCCAGCCACCTTGGGACGGGAAAAGGAATTGGTGAATTAGCTGTTTTTCCTGCATTCTCTGTTTCCAACAGGAGATGAAGGAGATGCAGTGGTGAACTGTGTGTCAGCTGGAGCAGTTCCTGCCCAGGCATCTGCGTGTCCTCCCCTAAAACTGGAGGTGACAGAAAAGATGGGAAGGGAGGCAACAACAGTTCTCTAGTCTTAATCCAACACTGGAGTTCCACTGAAATCCACGGGAAGCTGAGCAGCAACAGCACAGGGAATGGAAATCAGGGCATGCAGAACAGAGAACAGGGACAACAAAAGAAAAAAGAATTTCTATTAAGGTAGAAAAGTGGCAGCTTTTTCCCAAAAGATCAAGTCACTTGTAATCAAAAACCCTGAAAGGTGTCTCTGCATCTCATTGAGCTGATTTCTCTCTGTAAATCAGTGCTGAAGTGAAAATTTGTAAGGAAAAGACAATATTTAGAGGAAAAACAGTAAGTCACTCCCTCCATTAAAATCTTGCCCATATCACCAGCAAAGTTTGGAAGCAGTTTTCCCGGTGATTATTCTCTACTGAATGTGCCCCTTTCTGCCCAAACAACAGCAGGAAATCTGAAATAGTTCTGCTGATAACAAAATGCCATCATGAAAGTAATAAAAGTATTTAGTACTCCAGAGTACTTCACATACATGAAGTACTCCACAAACATTAACTTCTCCTCATCATCTCAGGTATGTATTATTAATTAGAACCATTACACAACTGCTGCAGGTTCCCATTATTTCATTATTTCTTTTGCTCATTTCTCTCTTTTCTCTTTCCCCTGCAGCACATGTCCCTCTGATTTGTTTGCTCTCCTCTTTTTCCTCCTTCAGAAAGTTTCTTACCCACCTGCTCTGGCACCCTGACCCTCTCTGTGCCAGTCTGAAACATTTGAAGACACCCAGGGCTGTCTGAACACTTGCAGCAGGTTCATCTCATCCACCTGCATCACTCACACACGAGACTCCAACTAAGAGGATTTAGTTTTAATTTTTACTGGATAGATTCACAGGCTGCATAGCAACACTCAGCAGAAACATGCAGTCACCTGACAACAATTAAAACCACAGCTAATGATATCTGCACTACAGAGGCACCTGCTTCACCACCAGCCACTTCTTTTAGAAAGGGATAAATGACTAATTTTTGAGTGCTGGAGCTGAGTAATAAAGTAATAATCACACAGTTGCCCCACAATGACAGAATTGGTGTGCTTTCACCTAGTTTTACAAGTAATTAATCATAAGTAATAACATCTGTAATTTCAGTCTAGACTTCTGAAGACTTCATCAATTTTTACACAAACTCATCAGTACCACCTGGTATCACTCACCTACAACACAAGTACCAACACAAGGGACATTTTCACTTGCATGCACACACAATACTGCAAATTTAATCAAGCACATCAGTTCCTTCTTTGCTGACTTAGACTACAACTCATCAATAACTGCAGAATTTCTCAGGGCAGATTCTAAGTTGACAGAATTGTTTCTTCTGAGGCAGCACTTCTCAGAGCAGTTTTTAAATTTAAAAACTCTATTAATCAAACTTGTTTTCTGTAGATGGAAAACAGCATTAGAAGAAAAAGGATGACTTGTTTGGACCCCTGGCCAAAAGCACACAAACACAGAAGATGAAATACCTTTAGGGAATGGCACAGACCCAAGAAAACAAGATTTCAAAAATGAACAGCAAACATGGCCACGCTAGATTGGGTATTTCTTTAAGCATCTGACATGCCAAGAAATCTGAGGTATTAGGTAAAAATATTAACAGGGCATCAATATTCAACAAGATCTGTCTGCCAACCTTATTTTAATTAACAGGGGTTAATTTCTGAATTAAAAACATTAGGTGTTACTGTTTATCTCTCCAGCGGTTGGCAAAGCTGTTCTTGAATTCCCTGTATAGAACTTAAACAGGAAACTGAGTGACTTGGAAACTTCTACCCACAGCCAGCAGAACTTCCAGACAAATCTCCTTTCCCAACAAGGAGCTGATTTAGAAAAGGGACTGAGCAGCAGTGAAGCTTCTGAAGGGAGAAGAACACAACGTGCTTGTCTCGCCCTCCCCAGCGCGGGGTGCGGCAGCGCAGGGCCCCCTGTGCCCCCTGCCCGAGGGCTGCCCCGGCTCCATCGGGATCCCAAGGTGGAAACCCCCACTCCTGCCAGCAGCACTGACACAGCAGCCAGCCCCACCCTGGGAGAGGGAGGCCAAATGGATCCAGGATCCTCAGGGCCTAATGGAAAGCCAGGCATAGGCAGGGTTTGAGCAGCGCTTTTCGTCATTCCCTTCTTGCCTAGAGTATGTGAGAGCCTTTTGTTCATCAGCACCTTGTACTCACAGATTTTCCATTTCCTCTCCTTTTTTAGGATTACCTACACATATAACATTAAGAGGATCTTCTTTGTGGCGTTCACAATGTGACACAGAAATGGAAGAGGCAGATTTAGGCAAAAAGCAGAGGAGCTTCCTGTCTCTCCTCTTTCCTCCCCAGTGAGACACCCCACAAACAATCCCACCCTGCAGATTTTTGAAGAGCATTCATGGGAAACATAGCCCAGGGAAAACCCCAGGTTGTGTTTGTCCTGTCTCACATGGTTGTGCATGAAAGGAAAAGGCTGACAGAAGAGTCTGGCACTCTGCAGTGGGGCAGCAGTTCACACATTCTGTTACCAGATCATGCAATAAATATGTAACAGGTCTAAGGACTTAATACCAGAAATTAAGCAGGGTCAAGACCGAGTGAGTGCTCCAATACCTGAAATAAATACATAATTCCTGCAGCACTATTACACTGCTTTGTAGAATGTAATAATACATTGTAAACTTTATGTTCCTGTGCCTGTTTTTCAAGCTCTCATCATAGATTTCACTCCACTGAAAACATTTGGGTTTTCACTCCTGTGTCTTTGCGTAAATATATTCATCATCTACTTCTGTCAATTAGTCTGGCACCAGGATTTACTGCACTGCAAATATTCAGCATCATGACTCACACAAAGCTTGTCAGTTTACCCTAGGAGCATGTTTGGTGTGATTTGCCAGCTCCTGGTGATTTCTTGGGACCTTTTCTTAGCTTTTACGGCTTTTTGGCATGAATAGCTCATTAACTGCTTTCTCTGAAGACAAATATGTTGAAACTCTCTAATAATTTCCTCTGCCAGTATCTTTTTCTAAGCTTACTGATTCTCAGTTCAAAAGTTTTGCAAGCTTTGATTTCTTGCCAATGTTGTCTTCTCCTTTTACACCGGATTTCTTCACAGCCCTTACAGTTATCTCCACCTTGCAGAGTATTCCATGATTAGTTTTGGCCTTGTTTACTAAAGATCCCCAACTCACACTTATTTCTGGTTTTCTTTTCCTCAGTGTTGTGGTGGGTTTATTTCAAGTCTTAACATTTTCAAATAACCACCCGGATGGTTTTAAACTATTTCTAAAACTGCCTTAACTGTATTTTTCATGCATTTTAATCCTATGAACATACTGCAGGGTTCAATATATTTAGAAGACCAAATAATCAATGCCTCAATAAATTCCTCAATAAGCTCAAATTCTGAAGACATCTGCCAGATAATGTTTACAAAATGCTGTAAATTTTTCACACTTAATTTTTGCAAACTTTTCAAAATAATGCACTCAGGGGAATATCAGTTTCTTAGAAGGGTATTTTACAAATCCAGAAATATTTAACCATTCTATTTCA
This sequence comes from Machaerirhynchus nigripectus, assembly GCA_013397975.1. NCBI lineage: Eukaryota > Metazoa > Chordata > Aves > Passeriformes > Dicruridae > Machaerirhynchus > Machaerirhynchus nigripectus. The sequence goes on along the minus strand of VZRQ01002808.1, from coordinate 95,357 downwards.
AGATCATGCTTAACAAAAGTCATAATTAAAGCTTTAAACCAGTTCATAAGTTGTAAGATATTAAAGAAAACTGAGGATAAAGTGGTGGTGAGCCACAATTGAAAAACAAAAATTTTAACTTCCTGTAAAAGCTTTTTGTGCAGTTCTGGCTGTAAGTTTAAGTTATCTTTAAGAAAGCCACAGGTAATTTTTAATTTATTTGTTTTTTTAAATGCAAGCCTGCCCTCTCGTGTGAGCCTGAGGTTTAGCACAACTACAGGCAAGGAGAGAGGCAGGAAGATCAGAGCTGCCTCCCGACTCTCTAAAAACCACAAACCCTTCAGTTCTTTGCTCTCACCTGTGCTGTTTTTGCTGAACAAGGACACACAAAGCAGCTACTCTGAACTTAAAGCCCTCTCTGCAACAGGAATAAGAACTAAATGCTTTCTATTTTGCTTGTTTTTTGGTAAACAAGAGTCAATTTGTAAATATTTAACTGCATGGGCTATTTCGGAATTAGTCTCTTCCATCGCTTTTTGTCCACATTCAGCAGAGATAAAAAGTCACTTTGCCTGACAAAAAAAAAGGGGAGAGAAACCCAGCCAAATCATGGGAGTCTCTGTTTCATTTCTTAAACTTTATCCCAGTCAGCGTGAAAGGCACCTACTCCCCTGGGAGGAGGAGGTCTGAGTCACAAATCACTTGCAAAAGCCCTGAAGACAACACAGAACTGTCACTGACACGATCCTAAAGCCCAAATCTCTGACACCACCATGACTATTATCTACCCCACACAGTTCACACTCAGCACAAGACATAGATGTTTATCCAGCTGCATGAAATCCAGAATGTTTTGCCCCCCAGAAAAGTCAGGCACTTCCCACACATGTAAAAAGGAAGCAACACCTACTTCCGAAGGTGTTCGTGCTCCTTCAGGAACAGCTCTGTTCTTCTGTTGTTCACGCCAGACCCGCTTTTATACGACCTAAAATCCAACACAACAGAGCCTTAATGAGAACTGTGAATTCAAGGAACTTCTCCTGCTTCATTCAGAGCTATGCCAAGCGTTCTCCACCAGGAGGGTTTCCACCTTCTCCCTCTGAGGACAGTCCCACACCTTTGCTGGAGCAAGCACAACTTACTCGATGTCTTTCCGTACTGATCCCAGCAGATTCTCCCTTTCTCGTATTGCCAAGAAGTTTGCTTTGGTTTTGTGGAATTCGTGCGTGTAATCCTGTAATGATAAGCAGGTATCCCAAAATTAGGGTCCTGAGGTCAACTGAACAACACAATTCACCCACAGGAGATCCAGCCACCTTTAAAACTGTCAACTGTTCTCTGAAACAAAGTGCAAGACCGACTTAGGAATTTAACAGCAAAAATGCTGGAAGTTAATGCAACGTATTCTTAAAACTCACTGCTCTTACAGGGGCTGCTAAATCTGATGGCTGCAGCTACAGTTGTGGAGGGAAAGCCACTGTAATTCCTTCTCCCAGTTTCAGATTTCCTCACCTTTCTGATGAATTAGTTTGTGTTGGAATTTCCCATCAGAAGCCCTATTAAAACCTACTTCTTTGGTGTGGTGAAGATGTTCTTGAGTTTATTCTGTTGTTACACCAAATTAAAATAAAGTTTTTTCTGGACAGTGAAGATTACTTTTAAGCTGCAATTCTACATTTTAAACCATTTCAGGCAGGTGGTACTTCTCAAAACCCAATTTAACTGGCAGCTAGTGTGCACCATACCCACTGTAACCATTCCTACAAATAAGACTGCTTTTTACATTGTGCATTGATTGCACAGATACCAAACAGAAATCAAACTGTACATGACCAGCCAAATAAAATACGCATTTTAACAGTATTATGCCACAAAAACATCACCAGTCTGAAACATGGTTAATTTACAGCACTGGCTGGTAGCTTTAACCATCACATTTCCTTCATCTCCCTTGAGAAGCTTAGGAGGTTTTACAATCATGTTTTCTGAAGTGTGATGGTACCTTGCACACTGTTACATGACAAACCACACAGCCAATGTAATTCATTACAGCACTTTCCCCTTCTGCTGTCTAAAACCCATCCACATAACTGCTGATTATTGTTCTTTCTTAGCTAAGTTCTAGTCACCAATATGCCACAAAAAGCACAATTTTTTTCAACTCAGAGTTCAGCGGGTGCCTGGAGAGAAGGAAAGCGAGATGGAATCAGTGGCATTCACACCTCCTGGTGAGACACTCCAGCATGCTGTGGTATCAGCATAGATAAAAATAATTATTTTAACCAGAGGAAGAACACAAAGGCAGGGGGAGGCCCGTTTGTTACCTGCAGGATGTCCCTGTGGCGCTGCAGCGTGTGCATCAGCGCCGCGTTCAGCGACGGCACGCCCGCGCTGTTGGTGTACTCTGCCATCTTGTCATTTATCCCAGTCAGCTACAGGGAGGAAAAACACCCCAGAAAACGTGAAATGGCTTATTCCTGCAAGAAAACTCCAGTGCACAAGCTGAAGGAGCCAGCTAGACATGCATACCTTGTCTAAGACCCACACTCGGATTTCCTAACATCCATCACAGAAACCCGGACTGTGGCATTGCCTAAACGCTGAAATAAACCCCAAGTAACTCGAGTTACCTTTCCCAGAAGTTGCTCAATCTCCACAGCCATAGTCTCAAACATTCTGTCCTGGCTTGATCCATTTAGTAGAGGAGTTGTGTCAGAGCTAGGGAGAAGAGAAGGAGCAGTTACTGAAAAGCTGCATCATTTCATGAGTGCCAGAAATAAGGAAGCACCAGCGACAGGGGTTGGAAAGCTCCACTGTACCCAGGTTTGCTAGAGATGAAATAGGCTCTGAAAAACTACATTTTCTTATTCTGCATGCCTTTAACTCTTATCTAAACAGATGACAGAGTATCACCTGCAGGAAATACAATCTCTCCTTGGAAGAAATGCCTGATACAACACACATGTCCGGTACCAGTGTCCTCCTCCCCCCAACTTTTAAGCTTGATTTATTTATTTACTGGCAGGGGGAGCACTGCCCTGTTAGCATGTTACTCCAGCCACATAATTACACCTCAGAAACACAGTGTTAGGGACAACCCCCTGACCTATTAAGCAATCAGTGTCCTGCAGAGCAGTACAAACCACACCATTTACAATTAGTTTCACACACCTTCCCTATCTGCTTTTAAAGATAAACTGAAACCACAAGGAAAAGGCACATCTCAGACCAGCCTGCAGAACTGTGACACCCCTCAGAGACTACTCATGGCTCTGGTAATCTGCCTTGAGTAAGAGAAGTAAGTTTGGCACAGGACAGCAAAAATAATGAAAGCAATTCGATTATATGGCAAGTAACAGCAGAGAGGCAGAAACAAAAGTGAAACTAGAGCTCTGATTCAAGAGTAATATGATCATTGCTGAGGTGCTCTCAGGCTTCCAGAACTAGAAACTGAGGGAGAGGTTCAAAATGGATTCAGTCATTAAATTAAATAAAAAAGAAAAATATCAACACACATACCTACAGCAGCAACACTCACAACTGATACAGTTCATAAGCAAAGAAAAGGTTGCAAAGGGACAGATAGGTTGATGATTCCTGCTGTGGAACTGCAGGGAAGAGCTCACCTCTGGCTCACAAGATCAGACTTGAAGAGTTTTACCACATTAATTCTTCAGCCAAACATAAATGTGGCCAAAGCAAACAGAAACTACCCATGTATATACACACAGACCACGTATTTTTACACACATCTAAAAACATGTGTGCAGCTCTCATTATTCTCATTAACACTGTCCCTGTCCACAGCAGCAGGGTTGGAACGAGACGACCTTTAAGGTCCCTTCCAACCCAAACCATTCTATGGTTCTGTGATTATTACTCACCTCAGGAGAAAGACAGGAAGAAATAGCCACTCGTTTTGAGGAGAGGGCTTGTTCCCTGCACAGCTGCTCAGTGCTCCAGTTCCCTTAAAACTGGGATTACAAACAGCACACCAGCCCACCTGTAGCTGTAAAACCTAAATTCCCCTAATACCGAAGTCCCTGAAAACCTCCTGTTAGTTTAATACAAGAAAAACTGGGAATTAAGCCAATGTAATGAGCATTAAAAAGCTCACTGACCCCACGCAGAATGAAGTTTAAATCCAGCTTTCCCCAGTGACCTGTCACCCACAGCCCTCCCCGACATCACATCCAGAGCAACACCAGCAGCAAGAAGCGCTGAAAGGAGCTTCCCAAGAAGCCAAGCGTTGAGAGCCAGAGGTGGGACCAGCATTCAGCGAACGGTAAAACCGCACCAAGCACCATAGGCAGCCTTTAAAACATAAAGAAACGGGCTAGTACCTATACCTGTCGCGCCTTCCGTCTCGGGTGCTGCTGTAGCTGGTGCAGAGCTTGCTGAAGGAGACCAGCTTCAGGTCCAGCTCGTTCTCCAGCTGCCTCGCCTGCTTCCTGAGATCTGCACGGGGCGGGGGACAGTCACGGACCCGCGCGGGGACCCCGCGCCTCCGGGGGTCCCGTTCTCACAGGAAGAGAAACCCAAAGGGAGGGGGGACCCTCACGGCTGGGGGAGCGCCCCACGCCGACAGAAGGGCGCGGCCGGACACCCGCAGCCCCTCACCCGCAGCCCCGGGAGGGTCCGGCGGGGCCGCCCCGCCGCGGGGCTCAGCAGGCACCGGCGCCTCATGGCTGACGGGCCGGCACCG
>VZRQ01002808.1:66188-90589 GCA_013397975.1 Machaerirhynchus nigripectus | reverse complement strand
CGGGCGGGCCTCCCGCGGCAGCGCCGCGCAGCGCCCGGGCGGGGAAGCGCCGCTGCCAGCCCCGAGCCCGGGCCCCCAGCCCCGACCCCGGCTTCGACTCCGCTCCCCCGTCCCTCCCCCTTGAGGTCCCCCCGCGCCGTTGTAAGAACGGGAGAACGCACATGGACGTCAAAATAGTTTTATACAGATTATTGATCTCGGTATACAGGTAAAAAACAGGCGGCGGCGGCTGAGGGCAGAGCCAGGCCCAGCCCCGCGCCGCCCCCCCCTCCCGCTGCCAGGAAACGGCGAGTCAAGTCCCTTTGAAAATGTACATTTGAAGGCACAAGTGCACGGAGCGACAGGGACGGGGCCCGCGGGGACCGGCTCCTCGGCCCGGGGCGCGGATGGACGGACAGACGGACGGACGGACCGAGGGCACGGGGAGCCGCTCCTGCCTTCCCGAAGTGCCCGGGAACAGCCCCAGTGCTCGCGAAACTCCGAGCACGGAGCTGGAGCCAGAGCCAGGCACCTCCCTTGGTCCTGCTGCGTAGAAAAGTCTCACACGTCTGCAAAACATCTCAAATCCACTCACCTTAAATATACACACCTACTCCTGCTAATTCCGAAATGCACTCTGAGGGAAAGGGCCAGTTCCTAACAGGACTTATTGCTACAGGGACAAAGCAGGGCCAGCTCTGTCCATTACCTGCTGCCAGAGCAAACAAAGCCCAAAGAGAGCCCTAAGAGCCATTTGCAAACTCGACTTTAAATAAAGCCTACTGTGGCTCTTGTTAAAGGAGGAACAGTTCAGAGATGAGGCAGGATTAATGCTACTGTGTGCTGGTGTCCTACAGCCCGTTACACGGGGAAAAGGGACAAAAAAGGGACCAAGCCCCATCCCCTGCTCAGCACAGTGAGCTGGGAACAGGCACAGGGATGTTCATGGTTCCTGCACACGGCAACCAGCGCAGTTCTTTCACAGATGTGGGACAGGAGCATGGGGAATGCCCAGCCTCATCTCCCTGTTCCCAGCACACACCTTGTGTTTCTTGCAATAGGATTCCCTCTGGAACAGGGAAAGAGGTACACTGGTGTCTGAGGGTTCTCTCTGTCCCCGCACAGAACCAGCTGAGATGACAACCGTGGCAGCACAGCCACAGGCATGTGGTTCTGGAAGGGCATTCCCACAGGTAGAGGTGAAGAACAGCTTCTTCCCCAGGTGACATGGCCCAAGAGCCTTCAGTGGGGCTGTACCCCCAGAGACCAGGTCAGAGCCCTGCAGAGCAGACCCCATTCGATTTTTGGGTGCAACTCCTCCATCACCAGATGCCACGTGCAGGTTTCACCAGTGAACATCCCCAGGCCTCTGGAGGACAGAGCAGCTCAGGGCAAACTCAAGGCCTAAGGCTCCTGCACCCCAGAAATCAGGTCAGTGGGGCAAGAATTAAAAAAGAAAATGAGCAGCAAGAACGTAAGTGCCTATTCTAACCCCAGCCTTCTGCTTCTGCAGAAAGCACAGGAACATCAGAGTTACATAAAAGGCTTCGGAAATCAAACGTTTCAACCATTCTTTCCTTCCGGACATCCCTTCTATTCCCCACAAACCCCATGGATCTGGGGGATGTGTGCTGCAGCTCTTCTTTCCAACCTCCTGCCAAGTGCTACACAACAGAATTTGGCTGCTTTTCCCTTCTCCCTCAGCACAGTTCAGCCCTCCCTCACTCCTTGCACCACAGCTGCACCACACACACAGGTGGAGCTCCTGCTCCACACTCCAGGGATGCTGCAGGAGCAGAACAGAGCCAAGCCAGCAGGAAATTTGCTGCCTGCCATCACCAGAGCTCAGTGATTAAATGGTACTAGGTGGACAGTGGCAAACGGTGCAAGTTTTCTTCAGAATTTAGCACCAAAGTTGGGCCATGGATACTCCCATGACCTCTCCCTGCTGCTCCAATAATGCTCAAATACAAAGCAGTGGTCAGATTTCACTGTTTCCTCCTGAATAGTGGTGGATTTGAGCAAAACTGATAGGGTTTTCTACAGGTTAGTGAATCCATTTGCTTAGAACAACCTTCATCTGCTCTTTCAGACACTGAGCTATTGAACATGAACATGAGACCCCAAAGCCAAGCCTATGACATAAACAAAACACAACCAGGGTGATGGGGATAAAGTTTCTTTGCTCCCCAGAAGTCAGGAACAGCAGCATGGCAGAGCTGGCAGGCAGTGGAGCTCTGTCAGAGTTCACTGAAGCTCTGACTTTCTCCAGCTCACGTCAAGAGTGATGTCATCTCCCCCAGGCCTTCTGGATGCCAAGTCATTCCCTGAAACTAGTGACACATCTGAGGTGCTCCACAACCACTAGAGGTGCAGACCACAGCAGCCCACAGAGGGAAAAGCTCCAAGAGAACAGCTGAGAATCAACAGAGGGATTTTTTGGGGGTTTTCTGGGCTTTTTCTGAGGGCTGTTCTGCAGAATGTGGAGCCACTTGAAGGATCTGGCTTCCCCCAAGCATGTAGTGGAAAACATGAAAACAAAACAGGTAGAGAAACCTTTTTTGGAGTGTCATGACCACAACTCTATGCAGGTCTTGGGGCACTTCCCCACCATCTGCTCCCTGTGCTGAGATGCTGGGGAAATGCTAAGAGCTCTGCTGGCCACCCTGTTAAAGCTGCCTTTCAAACCACGTAATATAAACCTCCAGATCTTGACCCAAAAATGTAACAAACCATGTCCTTATCTCAGAAACAGCCTCCAACACCCACTGAGTGCCTGTACACAGGAACAGAGCAAACAGAGGGAAGTTGGGAACTGCCACCCACCCCTCTGGAGGACACACCCTGAAGCTAACATTGCAAAACTGAACCACAGGGATCGCCCCCCACCACTGGATCTGGTCCATGGGAACCTCCTTTCCTGCCCTGGAGGTGTCAGTGCTTGCTGGAGTACAGTGTTTCTTCTTCAGTGTCTGTTTCATCCTGGAATTCGTGGCTCAGGAGGGATTTCTTGGAGCCAGTGGACATCATGCGGATTTCGTCCTCGTAGTCGTCGTGGTGCTGCCGGAGGCGGTGGAAGCCATCCTTGTGTCTGTTGGACTTGATGGAGCACACACACCAGATGATACAGGCAGTTAGCACCAGGGCAGACATGCTTGCACCTGCCAGAGAGAGGACACCTAAGTTAGTGCCATGTTCCCCCATGCCAGAGGCTCCCAGGCTTGCCAGTAGCTCTCCTCCTTCCTACAGTCACAACCACTTCCTTCACTTCACCGTGCCCCTGATCCTTCCTCCTAGGCCATGGAGGACAGGAGAGCTGCTCCCAAAAAGGACACACTCCCGTTATTTTCTGTGCCTGAAATCTAGGAGATTATCACTACGCTGCACTAGAGACTACTGGGTCTGAACTCCCACACACCCCTTCCCAGCAGCTGCCACCTTGACAAAATAAAATAATCTCTTCATGCTTACCTGGTGTCACACCACCCAAAACAGCCTTGAAGAAGCAAGATCTCTTAGGTCCCAGATACGCACACAAGCTCTCCCCATTCCAAACATCTCAAAGTACATTTTGGACCCTCCAAATCCCTGCAAAACACTCTGCTTCCTCCCTCCCACCAAGCAGAACCAAGGGCTGTCAGACCAGCTTGCAAGGACAAGAGTGTGTTCAGAAGGGAAAGCAGGAGATGGCTTAAGCCTGCAGGCTGCTTTCCCAGTTCAGTGGAGGGTCTCTGTCAGCATGAACTGGTACAGACAGCAAAGCTCAAAGCTTTGATAAAAAGCATCACTGTACCTGCAACAGTTATAACCAGCTCCCTTGGCAGTCCAAAAATCCTGTTTTCTGTGTCAAATATTATGAACACAGAGCTGGGTGCATCATCACGTACAAAGACCTGCAGAAAGACACGAGAGGTTAGATCATCTCAGAGCTTGGGGATCCAGACAAGAAAGACACTTGTCATCTGGTCCTGCCCTGGTCAAAGAAAAGTGCTATGGAAAGGAAAGGTACTCCCAAAACTACCCTGCCGTGCTGGGAAGTTGTTCTCCATCCATTCTGCCAAGGCGGAAAACAGCTCCTGATGGCACATAATCAGCAGCTAAACACAGGCACAACCAGGCAGAGCCCAAACAGGGAAGTTGTTATGGGACAGGGAAAAGGGGAGTATCTCCAACACGGATATTCACGTACCTTGACATGTTTCTGCTGGTACCCACTGGCTATTGCATCAATGCTGTGAAAACCTGGAGCCAGGAGCACGTGGAAATAGCCACCTTCTTTAGTGTACACCCTCAAGCCTTCATTCAGAACAATGGTAGCTTTAGAAATTGCCCTGCCATTCTTGTCTTGGACAATGCCATGCACTCCCTTATGGACCTGAAATAAAGCATTTCAAACACTTCACGCTCAGATCCAAGCTTATGGTGCATCTGTAAGTAAAATCTATTTTCCCCTCTAAACACAGCTCACTCTCCATCCCTGACCCTCCCAATAAGTAACAGTGCAAGGCAACACAGCACAGATGTTTAATCCTTGTGTCAGCAAGTGCCCTGGTCACTTGCTGCCTCTGCTCAATCCATTCCTCATACAGCCTAAATCATGAACATCTGTAATTACACAGCACCAACAAAACCACAGACTCTCCATGCTGTTCTCTTCCTCTTCCTCTCCCCCTGCCCACCACTTCACTCCCTGCCAGAATTTCCTCCCACAGACTGCAGCTCACCTCCACAAGCATGCTAAGGAGAGATTTCCTGTGGTCTGCCCACAGGCCAGGAAGCTGTCCAGCACTGGGGAAGTAGCAGCAGCCGGTATAAACAGTGATTTCAGGACAATGACCAAATGTCACACTGAAATCCTGGGAAAAACAAACCCACAGTTACAAGAAAAGAGGTATTAAAAAAGCTTTGCAAGTGCAGCTGGAGGTCAGGAAATTTTGCCCAGACATCAGGACAAATGTGCTTTTTATTGGTTGTTTAGCAGAGATGAAAAGCCCTGTGCCATGCAGCAGTACCTTCATACTTCCCAGGTGACTGTGCCATTCCGAGCCACGGATCACTCCACCAGGAATATTCTCATCTGTGAGAGCAAAACCACAGCTGTCAGCCAGAGCTGGCCCAGCAGAGTCTGCCACAAGCTATCAGGGGGTTAAAGGATTCAGCCCAACATACCTGACTTATTTGGACAGCCTGGCTGGCCCAAATGCATCACTGGGTGGTTGTTTGCATATAGAGATGCCAAATGCTTTAGTGTTTCTTTGTTCTCCACTGCAATGAGAAAAGTGAGACTTTGAGCATGCAATTCTCATTCCCTGCAGGGGCAGATTCCCATTTTAACTCCATGATCCTGTACTAAACAGTGACACACATTGTTTCAGGAGCATTCCTATTTCCTCTCACGACGAGAGGCAGCATCAAAAGGAGACTTTATATCGGCTCTGGCAGAGGCAAGGTTGAAATGCTGTTGTAGGCATAGAAATAGTAAACGTTCTGATCCCTAGCTGAACCCTGTGAGGTTTTATAGCTTCACTTACAGACTGTCAACTCTACATACAAAGGGCTGAACACAAAGGAGGCTACAGAACCATGAGCACAAAAAGCTCTTACAGTATGTGGTCACATGAACCTCTGCAGAGACAGCCCGAGGGGAACCAGGCAGTTGGTCACACCTGACTGTGCTGGCTTGTCATAGGGGTAAGTGACAAGCAGAGATCCTCCATCCAGAGCAACAGAGAGGCTGAAATCCTGCTTCAGTATCAAGTTCTCCATGATGGCTTTGGTCTCGGGCTCTCGTGCTGCTGAGTACCGGGTGTAATTGCCTATAAATCAGAACAACAAACAGAAAAGGGAACTAAGAACAGTTTCCTCTGCTGTTTGAGAGGCCAGAAGTACATCCTTTATGTCTGAAATTATGTCTGCTGCATGTATGAAAAGGCATCTGTTTGATCTCAGCAGATGCAGAGACCTGACTGATCAAGTAAAGCACCCAGCCCACACTATCTATGGGGGGATACATCTGCAAAGCTAAACAAATGTGCAACATCACAATTTCCCCAACCTATTTCCCTTTGTGTTGCAGAGGGTATTTCTGTGTGTTTGCTCACAACAATGTCACAGAACGGACATTTTCTTAAGGAAGGAGTTGGGATGATCCCAGCCAAACCTGGGCAGAGAACATTTCCTCCTCAGGAAGGGTGGGCTGATACAGTGCTATGGATACAGTTACATGGAAACCAGAAAAGCATGAAAAAAGGAGACTGTTTCTGAGGAGCATGAACAGAGGGCATTTTTTCAGAGATGAAAGAAATCCATTAAGAGTAAAAATACATCAGGTATTATCTGACCTCTCCTATTCCTAAATAACTCTGCTTTGTCTCTGGCACAGAAGAGACTGCAAATTGCTGTCTGTAAAGGGGATCTGAGCTTTGGAAGCTTCCCAGCAGCTGTGCTCCTGGAGCACTGCCTTCTTTACAGGCAGACCCTGTAACCCAAGGACTCCACCTAACCACGGGGCAGTTGCTTTACTTGTGAAATCTGTGTCCAGGTCTCTGCCATGAGCGTTGGTCTGGCCTATCTTTGAGGTGCAGCCTCTCTCCTGCGCGATCTCGCGCCCGTCTGGGTTCAGGGAAGGCACGATCACGATCCGTGTCCGGTCAATCAGCTGAGCAAAAGGAGAAACAGCACATGAAGAGCAATTAGTAGGGTTCATTTCCCTGGATCTTAACCTAGGAGCCGCAGCTTGAGGCTCCCACTCACCCCGTGGATCACACACCTCCCCATTACACACAGAATCACCGCAAGCCCCAAGCCAGTTTTAGCAAAAGGAGTCTCTCCCAGTGAGCACTGTCGTCTCAGGATACAGCTGGAAGGCTCCAAGGAGGTCTTTTGATTGGCCTCTCACCTTTGTAACAGCAGCATTCTTCTTGTAGTTCATGCAAAGGAATTCTGCCAGCGTCAGGAGCAGCTCTGTCCCAACGGGAGCGTTTCCATGAATACCGGCAACAAAGCGGATCTTGGGCTCCTCAGGCTCGGACTCGTTGGGCTTGTTGGAGATTTCCAGGGACCAGATCTGACGGAACTCAACGCTCTGACCCAAACTGCCAAGAGATGGGAAACGGGAGCATCAGCTCAGCAAGAGAGCTGCAACTCCAGCCTGACCTCATGGAGAAATCCCGGTGTGGAAAGGAACTGCTGCCAGCCTCCAGCAGAAGGCTGCAAAGGCAAGGGAAACACCACCACATCAGGGGGGCAGATTTGCAGCAGCACGGAGCAGAATTCACTCTGAGCATCAGTCTGAACATCAGCATCTGGGTAAGGGTGTATCCAGGTGCAGATGCACAGAATATCCAGTATTCCATACATCTCCATACAGCCTATGAGATGATGATAAATGTGGAACTGCAGTGCTGCCAGTGGTGGGTTTTGTTTCAGTTTTTTTTCTTCCTTCAGAGCAGGATACATCTGGACACCAAACTAATTTATAAAGCAGGACAAAAGAGGCCTGTTCCCAGTAATGCAGGAGCTGTTGCTACAGCCATGCTGTTAAGTTGGCCAACTGAGTGCAGGGAAAGCAAGGAACAGGCTCAGGACTGATGCAACTGCAGGGACAATAGAGGCTACAGATCAGCAAAGCAGCCTTGGCACCAGCAGGGACAGCACATGAGCACATTGTGCCTGGTTACAACAAGCAAATGAGGCCCTGGGACAAAGGGATTTGTGCTTTCTAAAGCTGACAGAGGGTGAGCGCTACAGGTCACAAAGGAAAGCAGAGGATGGCAGCAGCTGGTCTTCTGCAGGAGGGCACAGACCTTGGCCCAGGGCAAGCTCACACAAAAGTGTCTTGCACAACTGAAATAAAATCTGGAGGCAGACAATGAAAAAAGGCCATCTGGGATTTCTAAGTCAAATCTGGTCATTTTTGCTGGGGACTCTTCAGCAGGCTGGATGTCAGAAAGGATTTAAAAAACAGACAAAAAAGTATGGAGCAGAGATACCTGCAGAAGTCTGGGATATCAGTACTGGGAATATCGCCAGTCCCAAGCATCCCTGGGGAACTAAGTCAGGAAAAAGCACATGGATGCACCTGTGAGGCCCTGCAGCCACTGCTGTGCCACCATGTCCTTACACGTGTTGCTCCCTCCATCTCAGGGAGCACAGGGAAGGGAGGCATAAGCTCCCCATCTCTGCACTGTGTTCATGGCTAACAACTTCACAACATCCCTAGCCCAGGCTGCTGCTTTGTTTTCACCTGGTGAGATTTGTGATGTGTGGGTAGTTCAGGTAGAGGCCTCGGAGGAACTCGGAGAGGTCCTTGTAGGGCCGGTATCTGTACGGAGCCACGTCCCTGGAGGAGGTGAGCAGGAGCCGCTCCAGACCATTCTCAGCAGAGAGATCTTTGATCAGGGTCTCAAACTCCTTCTCGTTGGGGTTGCTGGTGTCCGGGGTGTTCAAGACCAGCACCTTCCCCTCCTCCACTTTGCTGTCTGTCCGTGAAAGAGTGAAGTTGACCTGCACCCCACCTTTGCTGTCAACTTCCACCACCTTAGTGACTGGATCATACCTGCCCAGGGAAAAGAAGGTACAAGAAAACATCAGGCATTTGAAACCTTGGACAACAAGCCAGCCCCATTCCTGACTACACACCCACATGGGACTGCTACTGCTCCCCTGCCCACAGTGAGAAGCATAGAAATGAGGAGCAAGAACAGCTCAAAGGGACATGGGAATGGCAGGAGGACAGGGAACAGCTCAGAGCCCAGCATGGCATTGAGCTGCTTTTGGCTCAGGTGTTGCAGGGCATGACTGGCAACACAACAGGTCAGGCTGCTTTAACACAGAATTTTGGCAGCATTGAAGTCACTTCTGTGGGCAGCTGCCTGGAAAAGAATTTCCCCTAAAGACACCAAGTGATCCGCTCCTAACAAGGGAAGACTGGAACTGTACAGCAGTGCCAGGTGAGCAGTCTGACACCACAGCAGCCTCACACTGCTATCTCTGCACAGGCCAGAGGGCAGGAGAAACACCCATGCCTATGTGTGCTGCGGCCAGGCAGAGGCGATGGAATATTCCTGAGTGGGAAGTCAGTCATGCAGCTGTTTGCTCCTCATGCTGGGGCTCGCTCACCCTTGGGCAGACGCTGTGATTTTGTACATCCCTGGGACCAGGAGGCGCCAGAAGTCTCCATCCTTGTAGGTGGTCACCGGGTGGTTGATGTCGGCCACGCTGATGGTGGCGTTGAGGATGCCCCTCTTGTCCACAGCATCCAGCACAAAGCCCCAGACACCCTGGTGAACCTGCACAAAGGAGCTCTGATGAGTGCCAGCCCTCGCTCTGCCTCCCACCCCTCACATTTTCAGCATTCCCAGAGGAGCAAGGTGTTCCAAAAGGGCTCAGGTTAGACTGGCCAGCAGCTGGCGTGGCCAAAGATCACCTGATGAGTACAATGAGCAATTGTTTGGCTCAGGGTGTCAGCACGGCACTCTCTGCTCCACACCTTTGTTTGCACACCCCAGGTGTGCAGCACCAGCCCCACTCAGACAGGAACAGAATATAAGGGACATTCCAGCCTCAGGAGACCCAAGCAGTGGTACATAAAAAGCCACTTGCAGCCTCTGGATGTTATTTCCACACAGATTTTTGGTATGCTCAGAAGAGAGAGTAGTTGAGACAGGTTTTGATAGGGGTGATTTCTGTAGAGCATGTACCAGTCTGGCCAGGAAGCAGCATTTGCAGATCACCCTGTTCATTCTGGCTTGTCTAAAGCAAACCCCAGAGGGAGCTGACCTTGCCTCAGGCCAAAGCACCTCACCTGTTTCATGAACTGCAGCAGTGACCGCCGGTTCTGTGCCCAGTACTTGGGCAGCTCCTCAGCTTTTGGGTATTTCACACAGCCCAGCTCAATGGTCACCTCAAAGCAGTTTGTATGTAAGTAATTCCAGTCTTGCATCCCACCTACAACAAGAATGTAAAACAAGTTCTGACTTCTGAAGTACCATGGCTCAAACAACAAAAAAATCAGATACTAGAGAAAGATGACGTACAAACTTGAAGGGAAAAGGCTTTTACACAGGGCAGGATTCAAGCTTCAAAGGGATGCCAAAAGAGCAGACAAATAACTTTCCTTCTTGTAAATACCTTTCATGCTAATAAAGTGCTGTAAAATTTTATGAAACCGTTTTGCTAATAGCCAGAGAAGCTACACTATAAATTCCTTCTCCCAGGAATAACTTTATCAGGGTACATTATTTAAGAGGTTATAAAAGAAACCTGAGTCCCGTTAATCTGAGCTGACCAATGCAGAGCTCCTGACTGATCAGACTAAATTATTTAAGCTGCACATGCATTAACTTGAAAAAAAACAGTGCAGGAGATTTAAGGTGTCCTTTACCTGGAACGTTGTACCACTGAGCCCCGTTAGTGATGCCATGTGGGAAGTACTCAGTGGGGTACATATCCTTACAGGGGCTTCCCTGATACATCTGTGCATTTTCCTATAAACAAGATGCAACATGTGAAGGTGAGCCTGCACTCCACAGCCACGGGCACTCTTGTTCTACCCTTGGTCACACGCTCAGGGTTACCAAACACAGACGTGTGTCTGTATTGCTGCAGCACCGACTGCACCCACACCCAACCCCAGCCCAGAGATATCCCTGCTCTCCTCCCAGCCCATGAACAGCATTTTCCACCACCCTTAAAAGTGCCTGCACAGAGCCCTCCCTCCTCACTGCCTGCACACAGGGCATGCTGGGCATCACTCATGGAATGGGAGCCTCCAGTAGGACCCTTCTGCTGTGCCTGCAGCACCAGGGGCTCACCCACAGTGCCTGCACCCACCTCTACCAGCTGCTCAGGAGGTTCCCTGGAAGCTGAAGAGGAGTTTCCCAGGAGTCAACCCAGCAGGATGTACCCATTTTCCTGTTAGAGCTTTACCTTGGAGTAGGCAAGTGCCAGCTTCTGGAACACAGCATCATCTGGGGATTTACTGTATACAGCAATTCCTTGTTCATCGTCATCGAAGGGGTAATTAACCACCAGGGAACCTGCGGGCAAAACAAGCTTTGGCTCATACTTGTGTGCTTTCCCAGCCATCCCTCAGCCTAACAGGGGAAATTTTTCCTCAGCAAGTGCCAAGTTTTCTGTTTCTCAAGACTTGGCATTAAACAAAGCATTAAAGCCCAGTGGATAGCAGAGACAGAAGCACAGGAAGAGATAACACTACACCTCGCTGGGAAGGAGAACCAAAGCCACGACAACATCAAAGCTTTGGCTCTTACATGAAGGACGGCTGAGCACAACCACATGATAATTGCTCTCACAGAGAGGTGGAAGCAAGGGCAGGAGTTTCCTAGAACATGCATGGTGCTTTTGACCCAAATGATGCAGTTTTTCAGCCTTTTGGAGTTTATTGCTGAAGGTTTCCCCAAGGAAGCTGTACTAACAACACCACGAAAGCCCAGACACCACTGCAGCTGGAGACCTGCCAGCCCCCTCACACCCACACATGATACTTCTGCACTACAAACCAAGCATGCTGGCAACAAAGCATCCACCTGCAAGTTACCACAGCTACAAGCCAGCAGACAAACTGTCTAGGGAGTAAGCTGTAATACACAGAAACTTAATTTGGAACGCTCCAGAAGGAGAATTAAATTACTGCAAATTTCTTAGTTCCATTCAAGGCAGGGAACCCTCAGGATTGCCTTCACTCTATAAATGCTGGGAAGCCTTTACCAGCCACAGCTCTGTATCCCATTCCCAGACCATCTGCTTAGCAAATGCTGACAAGAGAGTCCATCCCCATCTCCCAGTTGCTCCCTTCAGAGAAGTGGTTGGGATCTTCCCAGCACCCACCTCAACTCCCTACAATCACATTTGGGGACATGGTTTTCACCCTCTGTTTCCAGTTTCTACTCCATCTTGCAGCCTGAGAGCTCCCCAGTGCACACCTAGAACGCTGTGGAGACATCCCTGCAAATCCCCATCCCACAAAGCCCAGCACAGAGCAAGGAGTTTGGTTTGGATGTGGTACCTCCATGCAGGTTTGCTGAGAGCACAAACGGGTAAGACTTTAGCCAGGCCATGACAGCACGAGTTTCTGGCTGTGGAGGGTCTGTCACATGGACAAACTGGTCTGGGAAGTTCCTGTTCAGGTCATAGTTGTTGCTGTTGTTTCTGCCAACGGTACCTCCTTTGTCTCCTGAAAATGAAAAACAAGTTCAAGCTCATGCCCTGTGAAGATGTTTCACCCTCTTATTATAGAGTTTACAAGTATCAGTGAAGAGGGCAGAGAGCAGAGCACAGCACTGGGCTCCCTGCACCCAAAAAGGGGCAAGCAGGCCCTCCCCAGAGAGTGGCCTGCTCTGTGCAGCAGTGCCTGGGGGCCCTTCCAGTGGGTGTTTGCTCAGGCTCTCAGGGCAGTCAGACCAGCAGAAAGGCACTGAACCATGAACAATCTCTGCAGTCGGATGTCACGACCACAGAAACCTCAGTGCTCACCTTCTCAAACCAGCCAGACAAGTTTTGTTAAACTCAAGCAGAGCTCTGCTTCCAGGAAGTGATTCTGGACAGTCTCTGTTCTGCCAGTCTGCAAGAGCCATGCAGTTCTAAGGCTCCCCTGAAGGATGTTTTTGCCAGTTTCAACCTCATGATAAAAGTCTATGTTATCCTTGGACAAGTGCTCTGCAGACAGCCTGGCTCCCACACTGCACTTACTGAGAGAATGGACCAAAGCACAGCAAGCAAGAGCTGTGTCAAAGAAATGTCTTTTTTTAAAATAAGCCCTGGATTAGCCACAAACCATAAGGGGACCCAAACAGGGGCAGCTCACAGCACTGCTGAAGTATAAGAGCTCTCCCCAACAGCTTCCAGCATCCATCAGTCAGGGTCCACCCACTCATCCCATTGGATTCCATGAACCCAAAGGCTTGTTCTGAGAGCTAGAAACCCCACAGATTTTGGCAAAGACAGCAATACCTTCCTGGGACTTCTCATAGCCATCAGGGTTCATAGATGGCATGATGTGGATCCGGGTGCTCTGGACCAAGTCAGTCACTTCAGGATCTGTGCCGAAGTTCTTGCAGAGGTACTCGATGAGGTTCAGGAGAAGCTCTCGCCCCACAACTTCATTCCCGTGCATGTTACCGATGTACTTGAACTCTGGCTCACCTGCAGACACAGGGTCACACCGCAGAGACAATTATAACCACTGTGTTACAGCTTGGAGACACCTCACCACCCTGAGCATTGCTCCTGCAGGCTTTGCTGGAGCGCATTTACCTAAAACTCACACTTCTGCTCCCACAACTCCAAAAAGAACAATGTCTCAAGGAAGTCTCTCAGTCCTTCTTCCCTGGAGCTCCATGACCAGCACAGATGTCCCCAGCAATGCTCTAACACAGTGCCACCCACTGCACTTACACTTCCTATAAAGGATACTACAAGGAGCAGCTCAGTCTCTCATGAGAGGTGCCAGCTCTACAACCCTTTTTGCTCTGCCCAGTCTCCCAGGGTAAAGATCTGTCACTTGCATTTGTGCCTCACTAAAATGGATTTCCCCCATCACCTGCTTCGTGGACACCAGGGTTGTCAGAGATCTCCATGACGTAGAGCTCCCGCAGCTCCACGGACTTGCCCACGGAGTAGAGGCGGGTGATGCTGGGATACTCGTTGGCGTAGCGCCGCAGGAAGATCTCCATGTCCGAGAAGTGGTGGTGGCGGAAGTCCACGGGTTGGATGGGTTGATGGACAGAGGTTGGATTTGGGGCCTCAGCCTGCACAGAGGTGGGGGTGATGGTAGTGACAGGAGCAGGTGCTGCTGTGAGCTCTGTGGCATTGGGAGCTGGGGGCATCACAGTCGGCTGCAAGGAGAAGTTCACTTCTGTTGCATCTCCCTCCTTCACCTCGATGTTCTCTTTGGTCACTGGAGTGTAACTGTGAAAAAACAACTGGCTTCAGCAAGGAGGCTCTGCACAACAGAGGACAAAAGTCCCTGCAGTCCTCCCATCCCTCCAGACTACTCCTCCCCAGCCCAAACGCACTGGGATGTTAATGACTGAGATTCACAGGGACCAAGCTGATGGGACTCATCCCACTGCCACCAAACCCAGCTCCACTGCTGCTCTTGCATGGCTCAGCAGGGAAGAAGCCTCAGGCATATCACAGAACTGGCCATGGGGCAAGTTACAGATTCACACCCAGGCTCAGGACAACACAAACTCCTGTTGGGGTGACCCTACTCCACTTCCTCCCTTTGCACAAAAGCAAGATGCAACTTGATACAAGCAGTCAAACAGAAGTCGACAGAAGTTCTGTGCACTTAACAGCACCCTGCTGCAGGAGCAAATACAGCTGCAGCTCTGAGCTGGAACCATTTACTGCTGCAGCTTCCAGCCAAGCCCCCTAAATACACAAGGTGTTTGTGGGGGGCCGGGAATCAAGAGAAGGAACAGGAGCAGTTGGCAGTGTGGGCACAGGCTGCCACAGAGACATTACCCCATCACAAAAGCAGTCACGTTGTAGGTCCCAGGCACCAGCAGCCGGTGGTAATCACCAGATTTCCCTGCAGTGATGTTATGAGCGATACCGGCAACGGCAATGGTCGCATTGTCCAGGCCAGCTCCTGTGACTGCATCCCTCACAAAGCCCTTCACGCCAATGTGGACCTGAGGAAAACAATGCAAGGGCCTGGCTGAAGACAGGCAACATCAGGGGAACTGTGTCCTCAGGCAGCAGTGTCCCTGCATGACTTAGGGAGATCTGCACCAATCCGTCCCTCTAACACTGCACCCCACAGGGCCCGTCTCAGCAGAGCTCTGCTCTCATGGGGCATGTGGGAGCTGTGGCAGAACCACAGAGAAACAGAGCAGCTTTGTAGCCACCAGCCTCCAAACAGCAGCTGCAGTATCTGTGTTACCTCAAGCAGCAAACAAAGCCAGGAGGGCACCTGAACACAGTGCTCCCAGCCCACCGTGGACACACAGGTTTCACAGCTGCCACATCCACACCCAGCCCAGCCCTCGCTACCTTCTCAATGAAAGCCAGGAGAGATTCCCGGTTGTTCTCCCACTCCTTTGGAAGCTCAGAAGTTGGTGGGTATTTGCAGCAGGACAGCTCCAATGTGATCTCAAAGCAGTTGGCCCACACGTAGTTGTAATCCTGCATCCCACCTGAGAAAGGGAGGCAGAGACATGTTCCAAGAGCAATGCACACACATCCCACCAAGGGATGCTGTTTCTCCTTGTCCTTCAGCCCCACACAGCATCTCCCCAGGATGCTGCCCCAGCTCCAGAGTGAGCAGTCTAAGGAGAAAAGTCAGGTCAGATTATTATGACAGCCTGTGCTGTAACTGGAACACTGGGCCATTCAGATCAGCCACAGCCAGCTCAAAGTGACAGTCCCTTTGTCTCACTGCTCCATCAGCTGGACTCATCAGCACAGCTCTTGGGAACTCATACAGGTTCATTTTACATTTCCAGACATGACAAACCCAGTGTGCCAGGGCAGGCACATCAGACTCTGAACATTCCAGCTGCCAAGTCCTTCCCTGTGCATTCCAAGCTACCTCCAGACTTGTGAGGTCTGCCTGCAAGACACAGGGGCCCAGAATTTCCTCTGGATGACTTGAGGGAGTTGAACTGACTCTCAGAAGTCCCTCTCAGAGAACAGCGATGCATTTCCTCCACAGGAGGCAGATGCCAAGTCTAGGACAAGGAAAGCAGAAAGCCTGTGGCAGGTATCATGGCACCAGCCTGCAGAGCCCCAGCAGGAAGGTCTGTAAGAAATGCAGATTTTGTGCACTCATCCTTTGCCCGGCCCACTGAAGTGCTGCATTAGTGCTGTGCCAATAGAGCTCATTTACTTTGAGCAGTTTCCTAATCATTCACAAGCCCCTTGAAGTGAGGGACCCTCCGTGGCCAAGTAACCAGCCAGAATGGATCAATATCCTGATGCAAATGCACTGCCTGGCACTGGCAGGGGCTGTGTTCATGCCTGGTCAGGAACAGGGGAAAAACAGCAGCACCTGACCAAGCAGAGGAGGCTTCTAACAGAGGTGGTGGCCCAAAAGGTCAGGGACCATTGCCCTGAATTCAACAGCCCCACTGCAGCTGGGTAAAGCAGGGATGGACTGAGAGCATAAAGGAGGATTTAGAACAGGCCCCTGGGAAGGTGTGTGGGATGGTATCACAACAAAGATGTCCCAGTTCCTCTCAGTTCTCCTGGGAGAGTGCTGCTAAGGGAACACGGAGCTTTCATTGTAGCAAATCAAATATTGCTTGCAGCCAGAAGGAGAGCACTGCAGCTTGTGCAGGGGCTGACATCAAAACAGGAAAGAGACTTTTCCACCCAGCACAGGGGGCCACAAAGCGTTGGAGGACTTTCTAACTCTCAAACTCAGCTCAAGGGGTTAGAGAAACAAGGCCCGTGAGTCTGATCCACCCTCAGCTTCATTCAGCTCCTGTTACCAGGCTCAGAACAGGCAGGCACAGCAGGCTGCTCTCTCGCCAGTAAACACCACGCCGAGTGAAACGATTTGCCAGCCCATAACCATCTGCTCCTAGCAGGACATTAATGCGTTTGAAGACATCCATACATAAACCAGAGCCATTATGAAACATATTTAGTGCTTCATCTGCCATTCAGGCAAATTTAGGACAGATGCTCACCCATAATAGAGCAGCAACGGACTAAATTAGAGCTTGCTACATCAATTCTGGTAAAATTGTCTCTTGGAGAAAGTAGTCCACTGCATTCTTGAAAATTTGGATTGTATCCACTGCACATATTTGGCCTTCACGTGGCTCTGTTGCAGAGCGGGACAGTTATTTTTACAGCATGTGGAATTACGTATTTAATACCATCTGCACAGCCTCCCCTGGCTAGGAGGAGACCCAGAGGGGTAAAGAGAGACCTGTACTCAGCCTGCCATTAGCAGGGCACTACATTCATGGAGCAGAGCAGAAAACTGAGGTAGAAAACTGCCAGACTACAGTGCTTCTACTGTGTTTGGGTAATATCTGGGATAACCTGTTGGATTTACTTCAGCATTTTGATCACGGGGTGTCTTTTAGCCCACACTGTGAAAAGTTTCAGCCTCCCCATGAAGCACCACTCCCCTTTTTGTCAGTGAGCAGCTTAGTGTCACAGCAAGTCAGTGCCTGGATGGCAGTAGGTCACAGAAATGCTCAGAACAAAGCTCTCTCCTGCTCTGACCCACTCCCTGAGCATCAGGACTGCGCTTCAGGCAGGGATCCCAGACCTCCTGCAGCACAAACACTGCAGAGCTCACAGGGACAGGGGGGCCTCTGCTCCCTGCCAAGCTCAAACCAGGAGAATGCAGCTCTCTAGAGTCAAGCCTGAGGATCCAGATGCCATAAATACTCCAAGTGCCAGGAGAAGCCTGCCAGGCCAGCCAAGAAGGACTCTATTTTCAAACTGCACTATGCAGAAAACTAATTCCAGCTCTCACTGGAGCAGACATCAGCAGATAAGGAACCTGCAGCTAAGTAAAAGCAGAAAAACGTTTGTGTCTGCTCTGCAGAGAGAGCAGATGGCACCAAGCAAGCTGGAGACATGATTCAATATGTGGCACAAGTTGCTGACTCTGCTCAGAACTGATTGTCTCATAGCATGGGACTGAGTGAGCACCAGCAGCAGCACCAAGCAGGCAGAGGAATGTTCTGGTCCATTAGTCTGCAATCATTAAAGCTCAGAGGAGGTGAGGTTTGGGCCTCCAACTGCAGCAGCTGCATGACCCAGAGCAGCCCAGGCCAGCAGCCTTTTCTCAAAGAGAAGGGCATAGTCCTCCCCAGAGCTGCACCAGCACAGCACTGCCCAGCAGTTCATGATCGATGTGAAAAGAAGCTTTAGACACTCAAAACCACCAAGCCAATACTTGCCTCGAGAAGAAAAAACACTGCAGCAAAACTTTTTTGAAAATACAAGCACGTAAGTGCAGTAAATTGTGCATATGCCCAGAAAGACATGGCTGAGAGCTTCTGTGAGGCCTCACTCTGTGCAAGTGCCTTCTGCCATGCCCAGGACACAGAGGCCACCACAGTGATGCCACACTGTTCTCAGCACTCGTTTTAACTCCTCGGAGCTGGATGCCACTAAAAGCTGGTTGGAAGCTCAGTGTGGCTGGTAACCACAATCACAACAACCCAGTTAAGCACGCAGGTAACCTAAATCCACTTTCAGCCTGAGAAGTGCCTCCCAGTAGACACCAGAAACATCTCAAACACTTGGACATCAGAGAGTCAAACTAGCAAGAAAATAATTTCTAGGAAGGGACTGCACGTAAAAACAAACCTTCCAAGGCTGCCCACAAAACATGCTCATGCTGGATTTAGTTTCTGATCTGGATCTCTTAACAACACAAAGGCAAAGCACATCCTGCCCCCAGATAAGATGAGTGGTTTCTCAACTGCTCTCTGTACCCCAGCCCAACTTTGCATGTATTCCCTTGATCTGAACCAGCCACTTGGTAGTTAAAACCCCCAAAGGTTAAAAAGGAAGAGAAAGAGCATGCACACCAGAGATAGCCCCTAAAAAGCATCCCAGTCACCAATGTGCTTATCTGCAGCAGCTGGAATGCAGGAGCCAAACTCAGCTGTCTGGCAGAGATCCATCTTTCTCTGTGCACACTTGACCTTAGCAATTACTCTCATGCTTTGTGCTTGCCACCTCGATCTGACACATGTAAGAGGCTGTTTGCAAACTCAAATGGAAGTTAATGGAGTCTGGCACCAGCATAAAATTGAACTGGTAACTCTGGGACAATGAATCCTGTGGCAGTTTGCTCTCCAGCATGTTTGATCTCACGTGATAAAATGTGGCAGGAAAATTTCCACCTGTTGAAACACTGTGTTCTCATTTCTTTGTTTTTCCTGGCTTTAGTTCACTTGGAGCCTGCGGGAGTCTCTCCTGGCACAACCCGATCTGGAAGCCTCAAGCTCGTGCCCAGCACCGCTCACAGAACCGTGAGCTCTGGTTATCCACCTCTAGAGCTCAGCTCAGGGACTGGGGTTTCCCCAGCCTCATTTCACCACACATTTCACTTCTGCAATCACTGGGAAAGGCCTCCTGATCCAAGCACGAGCCTCTGCAGTCCTTGGCACAGAGCTGAGCAACTCGGATGACTCAAAACAGCCTCTCTGATGGTTTTGCTGCTTCTGTCACACCACTTACAACTGACTCCCCCCCTCCACCTGCTCTTCACCCACTCCTAAAAATAAACATTAAAACCTACAACCCCGAAGGGGTGAATTAACACAACATCAAGTTACGTGTGTGGTATTGGTCAGTTCACCTGTGCTCTCCCCGGGTTACATTTTACACTAATTCCTTGGCTCTGGGGGAACTGCTCCAAGGGCTGCTGTCACCCTCAGCAATGTTCCACTCTAAGAGACCATGTCAGTGCATCCTCCCTGCAATCTCTGCCCGTGAGTCGCCTACAGCCATCCACGCTGAGCCTGAGACTGTGGCTTGTCACGGAGAAAGGGTTTGTTTCTGCAGAGTCTGGGTGCTGGAGGCTATTGGGTAGATAAAACCCACGGCAGCACAGAGCAGTCTGGTCTGCAGTTCACACCTCTTATTTCCTGTGAAAGGAAAATGGTGCCATTTCTTTGTCCTGCTGGCAGAGCAAAGGCAGCCTGGAAGGTTCACACACCAGTGCCACAGCCACCAACCAGGAGGATGAAAAAGTCATCCCTGCAGTGAACACTGCTGCTCTCTGGGGTCAGGGGAGCACAGACCCAAAGCTCTGGAATAACCTTCCCCTCAGAGCACACCCAACCCACTCCATTACAAAGGCAGAAGACATCAGAGCTGCAGTTAAGATGCCTCCCAACTGAGGTGTTTGCCGGTAACAACAGCCACCACAAAAAGGCAGCACAGATCATCCAGGATATCCTGTTCCCTCATAAGCCAAGTCACCAGATTACACAAACTTTCCTCCTGCTGGACTTCTAACAGCAGCAGAATGAACCTTGAGCCAGCAAACACGAGGGCTCAGCAGAGCAGAGGGAAGGAGACAGCTGGTAGAGAAAGAGATCAAACCGCATCTTATTTAAACACGACACCTTATTTGCCCAGTGAAATCCTGGGGAATGATTCAGCCACTGCTAAAAATCAAGCCTTCCTCTTCCAGCTCAGAGATTATGTGTTCAGGTCCTATAATGGATCCCTCTCCAGCATCTCCAAGCAAGCTGGATGCAGGATTAACACAGGACTCTGCTGCAAAGCTCATGTTCCAGAAAGACACCGTCTCACTAGAAATCATTAAGCTGTAAGCTCTGAAGGATAAACAACACTGGCTGTCACTGCTTGCTCAGCACTTCTGCCATCATCCCTCAGCCACAGCACAAGGGCAAGCAGAGCAGCAAAGCAACACAACTTCTTGAGATCATTTCTGCAACTTTTTTGTAGTGTTCTCACCACAGGAGTTCCTGCCCTGCCTGGGGAGGCCGTGGCTGTACAACATCCAGCAAGGGGGCACAGCAATGGGGTGACTTGGGACCTCTCTTTTCCATGACAGCTTATCCTCACATAAATTATTATTTAAATTTTCAACCAAACCAACACACACAGAGCAACCCACTGCGTGGCTGAGCCAGGCTAGTAACCTCCACCTGCACAGGTAGAGTGGTGGCACCAGGAGGTAATCTGCTCCTATCCAGCTCACTGCCATGTGCAGCTGCCTAATGGAGGGATCAGGAGCTCTCCTAGAGGCTCCAGCAGGCCAAAATTCAGATCCCTTCTACATGTCCCACACTGGTGGATGAGAACAGGACATGCAGGCTGTTCACCCTCCACACAGGTCTACAAGTAGAGCAGTCCATGGAAAAGCTGCCGACCCCATTTCCAGCAAGAACCCCTCAGTTAGCTCAGACCACGTATCTAAATTTACACAGCTTCATACCAGGCTGTTGTATAATCATAAAACTACAAGTTCAGAGGTTAAAAGACCTCTCACAGAACACTGGCATTGGTTTAGTACCTTTAACAATAATTTCCTCCTTCCTGTATCAAAAGTTAGCAACCGTCAAGAGACCTACAAGAGGTCACTTGGCAAATGAAGCCTCCCATGTGCAGGACAACTCCCCACCACCTAAGGGGGTCAGGAAGAATCCTCCAGTTTGCTGTGATCTCTTCCCTACAAACATCTCCCAAGCTGATGTTCCCGTGATGCCACCTCTCTTCATTTCAAGCTGCTAGAACACATTCAAAGATAAAAATATCACTTAACCCACAGTCCTTTTCTCTGTGACAATCACCACTGGTGAACTCTGGATGTGAGTTCTTAGGTGAGCACAGCTTACCTTCTACGTCATACCACTGGGCACCGTTTGTGATGCCATCTGGGAAGGTCTCTCCCTCCTCTCCAGGGCAGTTGGGTTTGCCAGTTCTCATGATGGGGTGATGTGAGGCGTAAGCTTTTGCCAAATATCTGAACACTTCATCATCAGCTGATTTGCTGTAGACTCCTGTGGGCCTGTGCGTGGGAGAGTCATCGTAGGGGTAGCTTGCCACCACAGAGCCACCATGGAGATTGCCAGAGAGCAGAAACCTGGGGTTGGGAAGGAAAGGGAGAAAAAGTCATACTGGAAACGTTTCAACAGGAAGTTGGCTACAGCCACCCAACCAGTTATTCTGCTGCTTTCCCACCCAAACCACGCTCTCAGGAGCCTCCAAACTCTGGGATTAATGAGGCAAAATGCACACAGTGGAAGTGGAATCAGCTGGACCCTGCTCCACCAGCCCTGTGCAGGGGGCACACCTGGGGCTGCAAGGTTAAGTTAACAGACACACACCTGTCTGACACTGAGTCAGGTACTGTTGGACATGACACCCTGTCCTGGAAGACGTGTTCCAGCCTCCAACACAGCGAGCAACATTGTCACAGGGACTGAACAGCGTCCAAGTGGGAGCACAGTGGGGAAATCTGCACATTTTTGCAGTAACCCAACGCTCAGGACTGGCTGAGTGGCTCCCCAAACTGATATCTGGCATTTCTGGAGATGGAACAAGTTTTTTCTGCAGCCTAAGACTGAGCCCCCAAACTTGGTGACAGACAAGCAGTGCCCTGTGCACAGAGCAATGTACACAGCTCTTGTCAAGCTCTGAGTACACCTGGTATGTGCAACAGAATCAACTCACAAATAAAATCTGGATGTGAGACAGAGCTGTTAAAATCCCAAGGCAGAAAATATAGCAGGGCATGCCCCATATCCCCTTTCAGTTTGATCACAGGCAGCACAAGCATTTCAATAAATCCCAAAGGTAATTGTCTCTGTTCTTCCTCTTCCCACCAAACACAGCACTGAGGGGAAAAAGAGCTCCCCTGTGCATTTGCTCAAATGGGATTTGGTTTCCAAGCAGAGGTAATGTGACCAATACCTTTACCTTGCTTTAAATAGTGCAGACAAATTGCATTACACCCACTATCTCCCTTTTTAATCAAACAGTTCTGTTTACCCATTCATTTTTCTATCAGCAATTATGTTAGTCTAACAATTACACCAGTATTAACTGGTGCTGCCAGGCAGAGGGATGCACAAAGCACCATGTTCTTCCTGTTTCACCCGGGCTGACAGCAAATCCCACCTCACATGCTAAGAGCAAAAAATAAAATAAAAAGCTCAAGGGGTCTTCAAAATTATATAAAGAATGCACATGAGATTCCCTAGTAACTAATTTTGAACTGAACCAGTTCTGGAGGGATTTCAGAGCAAGGTGCTGCACCAGAGCTGTCCTAAAGGATTGTTAGGACAAGCAGTTACTGGTGAAGTTCCTGAAATTCCTTTGGAGCACCATCCCCATGGGCACTGCTATCCACCAAGTTTTAATAAAGATCATTTGTCCACACAAACTTTGTTTCCTAAACCTGAGTAAACATTATACAATGCTGAACATTGTGTGCGTTGGTTGGAGTCAGGGCACTGTCACCCCCTCTCCATCTCCTTCTATCCCTGTTTTGGGAAGAGGGCCACAGTTTGCTGCAGTGAATTGCTGCTTTCTCTGCACAATTTCCCAAACTTCGTTGCACTGACCTTTGTGGTCTGGACCTTACACAGTTCTCTGAAGAAAACAGGGCAGATAAAGAATCAGTGCCCAGCCTGGCCACTGCACTTCCTGGGGCTGCCCCTGATCCCCACACCAGAGCTGGGGTTTGAAGGCACCATCTCCCCTCCTGGGCTCAGCAGGCACACAGCTCACTCCAGGCACAGCAGCTTCCCACTGTGCTACCCCTCAGGATGGGGAGAGCCAAACAGGTCAGCATGGATGCGTGAGGCTCAGTCCCACGTGCTTCAACTGAACAGATGGGGAAGGCGGCTGCAGAAACAGGGCCTGTCTTTGGAAACGCTGTTGCATAGAGCATTATTTCTAAACCCAGGGAACACAAAGATGAGGGGAAGCCCTGTCCAACACAACTTTGTTCACATGGTCGTACACAAACCAGCTGCACACTTAACCACAAATATTTCCAGCATCCTACAGCTTGTGGAGAAAGCACTATTGGCCCTAAGAGCAAGACCCACCGACAAGCTCACAGTGAAGCGGGCAAGAAGTTTCCAGCCACAAGCTCGGGGAAATGGGACACGTGCAGATGGCCATGGAGGCAAGAACATCTGGGCGTGTGCAGGGCACAGGCTGTGCCCTGCGGGGCTGGTGCAGCTCCTTGGCAAGTGCACAAAAACTGGGGCCACCAAATGCTTTCCCCAGCGCAGGATGGTCCCGGCTGCGATGAAGAGACGACGCAGGGAGGCAGGCTGGGGATAAACAGGTGGGGAAATTACTTCTCCTTCCCCGAGGACCCTGTTGGGGAGCACCGGGAAGGGCTGGAAGCTGGCTGACACCCCCGGGGAGCGAAGCCGGGGGCCGCCTCTCCCCGGAGCGGCGCGCCGGGCAGGGGGGACCGGGAAGCACTCACCTGTTGCGGCGCATCCAGTCGATGAGCGCTTGCACCTCGGGCACGGGCTCCAGGTTGGGCTCGGCGTCCCCGAACTGGTCGGGGAAGCTGCGGTTGAGGTCGCGGCCGTGGCTGTTCTCCCGCCCGCCCTCGGCGCCGCCGCCGCCGCAGTCGCCTTCTTGGGCGCGCTCGAAGCCGTCGGGGTTGAGGCTGGGCAGCAGGTACAGGTCGGTGGTGTTGAGCAGGCGGACGATGCGCTCGTCGCCGCCGGTCCAGCCCCGCACCAGCTCCCAGGCCAGGCGCAGCAGCAGCGGCCGCGCCAGCGGCTCATCCCCGTGCATGTTCCCCACCAGCTTCACCTGCGGCCGCCCGGGCAGGGCCGCGCCGCCGGGCGGCTCGTCGGGGCGCTCGGGGCCCAGCCCGGCCGTGAGGCGCAGCACCCACAGCGGCCGATTCTCCACTGACTGCCCGATGCTGAAGAGCCGCACCAGGCCCGGGGGGGCCACGGCCGCCA
>VZRQ01002808.1:55259-66160 GCA_013397975.1 Machaerirhynchus nigripectus | reverse complement strand
TGTGGGGGCCGCGGGCCGAGCTCTGCAGCGAGGGCAGCGGCAGCAACAGCGCGCAGAGGAGCAGTAGCAGCCGCGGCATCGCCCGGAGCCTCCGAGCCGCGCTCGCCATGGCCCCGCGCACGCCCCGGTCCCGCCGCGCCGCTCCGGGTCCCGGCAGAGGGGGCGGTGGCGCTGCCCCGGTGGGCGGGACTTGCCCAGCATCCGCCAATCAGCGGCAGCCGCGGGGGAGGAGCCGCCAGGGCGGGGCGGTGAGTGACCAATGAAAGGCGGCGATTGTGTTACGTCATCGGGGTGGGTGTTACCGTGCGCTGCGGCGCCCCCTGCGGGCCCCGGAGCTGCCCCGGGCCCGGCCCGGCCGCGGGGCTGAGCGGGAGCGGAGCCGCTCGTGCTCCCCGCTGAGGCGGCTCCGAGGGCAGGGGATTTGAGTCGTTCTAACAGCGTGATGTTTGCATTGCATGTGGCTGTGACTGCAGAGCTGTGAGCCTCAGAAGAGATATAAACAGTACTTTGGGGTTTCCTCCATCTAACTCTCTTTGTGAGGCAGGTGAGATGATAAGAACTAAAGGCGGGACACCTTACTCTGCAAAAATCACCTTGCAATCCATAAAACAATGAAAGTCTCCATCTCCGACAGCAGACTCCTGTCAATTCCTGTTTAACTTTTCAGCAGTATCTCATGTACACATCTGCTTCCCAGCTCTGGCATTTCCTGTTGGAGACACAAGCCCCAAGTCTAGCACATAAAACTGATTTTCAGGGGACCATCAGGGGTATGACTCCTTCATCTCACGGCATTGCGGGATCCTTTGCGCAAGAGATCAGATGACGCAAACTCGTGTGTGAGCCAAGCATGGTACAGCATCAGAAGGGCCCCGAGGAAAGGGAGACTAAATTGGCTTCTCTTTCTTGGGACTCATCTGTGCTGCACAATCATAAGGAGAGGAACAAGCAGGAAACGGAAACATCAAAAAGATGCCCCATATCAAATGAAATTGGAAAAGCCAAAAGACCTTGGACCGTCTGGATGTTCTTAAACCAAAAGGGAGACGGCAGGTCAAGAAGGAATTTGGCTGTCTTGGAAGTGATCACCACTATATAGCTTTAAGTCCTCAGTCTACAAATGAATTGCTCTGGATTTACCCAGAGTAACTGAGCTCATTTCCCTTTTTAGCTGATAAAAGCCCAGTTGTCTGGAACTCCAACAGGCCAATTGTAAAAGCAGCATGTGGCAAAGGCTGATGAGTCACCAGCTAATTTGCTCAGCAGCCAGTAACAACAAACCCTTCACATTTCCTTAGGCCAGCTGAGGAGAGCTCTGACTTCCACATCCCTGGGTGAGCAAATACGCAGGTTGGGGACTGATCTGCCTCCTCCTTCTCTTCCTCCTCCCTTTCCTTTCTCTCCCTCCTGCTCCTCCTTATCTCTGCCTTGCGCCAGTGCTGTGGCACTCAAAAAGGTGGTTACTCAGGAGCTGTGGCTTTTGCCTCACCACACTCCACAGTGCTTCCAACCGTGGAGCAGGAGTGTGATTTTCTCCTGAAATCGGCAGCAAATGGTCCCCCGTGCACTGGAAAGATGGAGCAGCTCAGTCTTTGCAGATTCCTCGCAGAGGGAGTGAGGGATGACCCCACAGCAGGGAAGTTAAAACTGCTAATACTGTTTGGCAGCACTTCACAAGATCAAATCAGCACTTGGTTTTCCAGCAGAGCACTTCCAAGAAATCCCACTGGTGATGAAAGTTCCTAGGTAGACAAAAGTATCTCAGGTCCAGGCTGTAGAGCAGCCACAGCAGAATACAGTCTTGAAAGAGAAGCAGCTCTTGGGAATTCTGCTAGCGAATGTCCTGTACTGGCCACCAACATGAAACAGGCACCAAGTTTAGCATCCTCCGCAGTCATGAGTGTGCCTTCAGCCTTCTACAGGATTTACTGTCTCTGAGCTTCTGCCAAGGCGATCACGGCGATCTCATCCGGTTTCCAGCGCTCCCAGGTGACTTTGCTCCCCGCCAGCTTCCGTGGGTGGGTACCCAGCAGGTGGCATCCACGTCCAACACTTGTGCTGGAGCCTCACCTTCCTGAAGGCTTCTCTTCTGCTTTATTTATCCCAGGATCTGTTTCTTCATTAATGCCTATTTTTCGTTTGAATTTATTTTAAAATTTCAAAATATTCCCTGGTTTAGTGCTTCTTTAACCTTATTGCTTCCCAAGGATAAAGTTCACCCATCACCCCTCTGCATTCAATGGAACAGCATGTGACCTTTATATAAGGATCATCAGAAAATAGATTTGCTAACAAATTTATGAAAAAAATACTTGAGATCTGTCTATCTCACCAGTGAGAAATATGTTGGGTCTAGGCTGGGAGAAATCAGGGCACATCACATTTCCATAATCTTTATACTTGGGAAAAATAGGTTTTGTGGGAGGGAACAGGAGTGCTGAGTAAGTTCAAGCAGCATTCCCTGACAGCCTCGCTTTCCAGCCCAGTTATTTGGCAAGGAGAGGCACTGGATTTGGGTGTTACAGTCATCCTCCAACAATTGAAATGTTGCAAAATATGTAGCACCACATATTAAGAAGGGATTAGAAGTGGGGAACCACAAGGAGTAGGAAGACAGGAGCAGCCTTAGAGCAGAGCCTCAGGCACTATTGCAGAAACATGTTTTCTGGAGCGGGATTACAGCCGTGTTACAGCCTTTGTTTGCTTGACAAAACCATAGATACAGTCCCGGGTTTCCACACGTCTGTGCAGATCCTGCCATGCCCCCGACTCCAGGAGCAACCATCAGCCCTCACAACTCTGCTGAGTATAAATCAAGATCTCATCTGCCAGTGAGAGTGTGGAGGATTAGGAATTGTTCTCCCTGCTCCTGCAGGCACTGAGGAGATTCACACAGAACCCAAACTGCTGGGAAGTTTGGAGTTGGAGGTTAAGAGATCCAATGGAAAAAAAACTTCTGCTCAATCTCTATCATGTTCTAAATCTTCTCTTCTCAGGTTTCTAAGGCTTGGATTACACCCAGGAATAGACTGTGCTTATTAATTAATTCCTTTGAGGCTGTTCAGAGTCATATTTAACAAGTCTTATTCTGGGTTTGTTGGTGCAGGGTTGCCATAAGGATGACAAGCAGGGACCGGTGTGGTGGATTACTGGCTCTAGCCCATGGTCTGTCTAATCCAGCCTTGGCAGTGCAGATCTGAGTACCTCAAATGTGAGGGTTGGATCCTTTGCTGTGCAGAGCTATGGAGCACTTGCCTCCCTGAAGAGGTTCCTCCCAGTCTGAGTCATTAGTGGCTGCTTTACATTCTGGAACATGAGGTTTACGTCCCTCCAAAACGTAATGGAAAGGTGGAGAATGCAACCCACAAAACTCTAGACCTCAGTAATTAGACACCCACAAGATTAATTACACCCTGTATAAAAAGAAAAGTGTAAAAAGCCATTGCGAAAGTAATTCTTACCAGGTCTAAACAGCTGCCTTTCAGTGCCTCTGGCCAGGTAACACCTTGATTTTCTAGTCCCTCTTCCTTCAGCAGATTCCGAAGCCCATTGCAAAAGAGAGCACTGTCATTGCTCCAGAAGAACCTCAGCTCACCTCGCTGCCTGTCATGGACCTGCTGGGACAGAATTCGACCCAGGTCCCAGTTGGTGCTGGGCCTCACATCATAACAAATCCCCCACAGAACAGCTGTTGTCTGACAATCTTTTCCCTTACTCTCACTTCTACATCAAAAGAAATACTCCCAAACTCCATTCTTTCCTCCTATACATCCTCACTTACTCCCAACACCACCTTCTTCTCCAGAGTGTCAATTGGTGCAGTGCAGTGACCAGAGGGAGCACGGACTTCCCTGCACTCTCCTGCCTTTGGCTCACGTTGTGGAGGGAGCACATGAGCTGTTTCCCAGCCCATTCCTTTGAAACCCTCTCTATTTCAACTCAGCTTAAGTCCAAACCACAAAGACCACTTTACTCCTAGGAAGAGCGTTTGGACTGAAGTTTGTACTGAACCATAAGCCAACATTTAGTTGAATGCTACAAGGACGGGAGTTTTCTTGAAGGGAGACTGAGAACTCTGTCTTTAAGGGACTTCTGTACACATACTTTTTTAACTGAGAACAATTCCCTGTTGGTTTTAAGGGTAAACCCATAAACACAGGAAGAGTTATATTAAGAAACACTCAAAGGTGACCCTTGTTTGCTACAGCCCCACAAATAACCAGTGCTGTGTGCTCCTGTGCTGTGTGTGTGCAGGCAGCAGCCCCAGAGCAGGAGCCCTCCCTGCCCACCTCTGTGCCACTGAGCTGGGACACGACGTCCACAGGCAAAGAAAACGCCAAGGACACATCCCAGGCTCCTCCTGCTCATGAAATGCACTTTATGGCTCTGCTGAGCCCATTCCTGATGAGTGATGTGCCTGCAGGGACACTGGCAGCAGTGACAACACGTTTGAAGGCTGCGAGGACCCCGTGCTTTGCATCCACGTCACCGTCACCCTGCTGAGGTACAAGCAGCACTCTCAGACAGATTTCCACGTAGCCAAGTGCTTCAGTTGTGCTCTGGGCACTCACAGCCCAGGCACAGCTGTCCCAGCAGAGGGGACAGCTGGGACAGACCCCCTGGCTCTGTGCTGGGGCGTGCCCAGGGCTGAGCTAAGCACAGGAGCAGCCTGAGGGTACACACTGGTGAGCAGGACAGTGTCTGCTCTCTCCTCTGCCAACATTGCAGTTCAAAGTCTGAATCAGTGAATTTTCTCATTTTCCACTCAAAGGAGGACATGGCAACGGAGCTTTGGGCAGAAAGGGACAAATCGGAGTCTACTCCTGCTCTCGGATAATCTAGGATAAAATCCCTGTGGCTTGAAACAGTGCTGTGAACACCCAGAAAGCTGGGGGAAAAAGGTATTATTTTTGGCTGAAAGTCTTTATGGCTGATGCAGGAACTCTCTCATTAGTTACTCATTGCCTCAGCAAGTCTCATAAAACAGCCAGCAGAGCCCAGCAAATACTTTTCTTCAGTGTTCAGGGAGCTCAGAAATCCAGGAATTGAACGAGGCCTTGAACCCATTTTATGGACTCACTTCTTACGATCTACCATAAAATATTAAAATTCAGACCCTATAAATAAGGAGGGGAAAGAACTGTGCATTTCCTAGCACAAGCAGCCTCTCCAGAGACTCATCCCGAGGTAAGTCCAGCAGAGACGGGTTCCCCGACTGCCAGGTGATTGGAGACAACAAACTCATGTAACGGAGATTAGAGACATCAACCCCCCTTGAATCTGCTGTGAACTGGAAAATGCCCTGCAACAATCGGACTCAGTTTATTCCCTGCTGACCCTGTCCCCGATGTGAAGGCTCTCCCCAGGGTGTCTGTGGCAGCAGGGATTAACCCCTGTGAGCCCTGAGCAGAAGCAGCAGTGCTGTGACCCTCCCTCCAACAGAGCCAGCTGGGCCCCTCCGAGATGGCGCAGAGACGCAGCCCCGCTGTCCCCTACGGAGCGCCCGTCCTTGCCATTTCCTTCCTGGCATGTGTGGCCACAGGTAAGTAATGGAAAAATCCATCCTGGCTTTGTCCAAGCCCCATCACACCAACTATTGAAACTGCCCAGGGCTGGGTGATGTGCCACAGCAGCTTCCCAGCTTTTGAGTGTTCTGGAGGTCATCCCCAGAGGACTGTCTGAAAACTGGTCTCTGATTTGAGAGTAGCAGGGAAGGGAATGGGGAAGCTTGAGTGTTTTCCAACACTATTGCAGCAGGAATGATGAGGCCACAGTTTCCAAACCTGCTCTAAGCAGTGAGAAGTGTGATCGCTTTGGCCACCTGGGAACACCTTCAGACAGGGACCTTCAGACTTTTTTATATTCACAGGGCCTTAGTAGCTTTATATTCTGAGCTATATATTTAATTCATTATTCTATGGCCCTGGCTGCAGAAGCGAATTTCGTCCCATTACAATAATTTATTTCCCATACTGGTTGCTCATTTAGTATGTCCTGAGGTTTGTACCTTTGACAAACTGCAGCTCTGCAACAGCCAGGACACAGATGAAGGGCTGATTAACTAATTTATATTCCCAAGGGCATTCAGCTCCAACTGAAAAACAGAGTATCAAACAGTGAGCACAGTGGTGCTGCAGCAGTGATGGGCAGCAGGAGGGCGATGGGATGGGAATGACCTTTTGCTGGGTGTCACACGATCACTGTTTTCAGGCATTTGGTTGTCACAGGTCAAGCCTTGGTGTTCTGGCAGTCAGCTGCAAAAACCTGGTTTTTATTTTAAATAACTGTGAAGGGAGCTTTGAGATAAAGACAGCTTCTTGTCTCAAAAACTAACGTTCCACCTGCAAACAGCTGTTTAGATTGACACCTGAAAGTCTCATCCCTCCTCCAAGGTTGAGGCCTGGAGAAGTGAGCAGGGCAGCTTTTGTGGGAAGAGTACGGCTTAGGATGCTTAATGTCCTTTTCCTCCTTCTTCTGCAGGTTTGGAGCTGTCTGTAAATAACCACGCTGCTGACTTCACCCTGTCTACAGAGCTTGGCCCTCCCATCTCCCTCTCGTGCCTCGTACACAACAGCAGCCAGGCCGAGGAGCTGCTCTGGTACAGGGGAAATGGGCAGGTGGGTCTGAAAGATGGGAATAAAGTGAACATCAGTAACATCTGCATATCCCCAGTCAACGAGTCTGACAACGGAGTCACCTTCACGTGCAAGCTGGCGCGGGACAAGTCTGTGCAGGTGTCTGTGATCCTGGATGTCCAGTGTGAGTCACCGTGGTGGATTTCTGTGCGGAATGGCTGGGGTGGGATGGAGTCATGGGCCGAGCAGCTCTGCCTGGGCGGTGTTTTGCACCCTTGTATGCTGTCTTCACCAAGAAAAAATGCGTTTAGGAGGAGATAGCTTGCGTGATAAGGCACTCCCTCCCCACAGTGGTGCTTATGGCCTGATCTAAGGCCTCTTTTATAGGAGTGGGTGGGCCCTTGAGAAAGATATTCTGGATATGTCCCTGCCTCCACCTAGATTATTTCCCAAGGATACAAGTCAGGGCAGAGGAAATACTGGAGTGACAGTCTCTGCCACTGATCGCCCCCCTCATTCCCAAGGATCAGGAAAGGCTGCACTACTGTGACATGTTAGACCACTGAACAAGGAGCACAAGGGATGTGTGAAGGGAACTTATTTTGTGTTAAATGGTGGGCATTCTACAAGCTCCTGAAAGGAGGTTGGAGCAACATGGGGTCAGTCTCTTCTCCTAAGTAACAAGTGAAAAGAGGAAACAGCCTCAAGTTTTGCCAGAGGAGGCCTAGGTTGGTATTATGGAAAATTCCTTCACCAAAAGGGTCATCAAGTCCTGGCACAGGTTGCCCAGGCTGGCAGCGGTGGAGCCACCATCCCCTGCAGGGATTTAAAAGATGTGTAGATGTGGCACACAGGAACATGGTTTCATGGTGGCCCTGGCAGTGCTGGGTTAATGGCTGGACTCAATTTGGAAAGGCTTTTCCAGCCTAAATGGTCCTGTGATGCTGTGAGCAGCATTATTAATGACCCGTTGGACTGCATTCCTGTGAACAGTTCCTCCCCGGCTGAGTGGAGAGGAGACCCTCCATGTGGAAGAAGACAAAGATGTTACTCTGACCTGCAACTCCAAATCCAACCCTCAAGCCCGACCCGCCTGGTACAAGGACAACCACAGCTTGACCCTGCAGCAAAATCGTCACGAGCTGTACCAGAGCAGTGAGGTCTTTCGGCTCTCCATCAGAAGAGTGCAGAAATCTGACAATGGGACCTACACCTGCGTGGTGGAATCACCCTTGGGAAATGGGACAAGGGATTTCCACCTCATAGTTGAAGGTAACAGGGCTGCAGCCAAACATTAAGCTTTACAAATAACTCTCTGTTCTCTTTTATAATGACAACAATCCATTTATATTAAGAAGTGGAGTGTGGTAAATTCCCTCCGTGGACTTCTGAGGGCACAGCAACAGCAAGGAGCTCTCCCTGCACCTGTGGCTGGGACCACAGCACCGGGAAGGGCCTCTCCTGCTCTTATATCTCTCTGCTGTTATTCAAAAGCACTTGGCAAGTGTGACCCAGGGCAGGCTCATCCCACTGTCACTCTTCCCACGCTGACAGGGCACACTCAAGTGTGGTTTAAAGCACCTCAGGTCTTACTTGGAGCATCTTACTCTGACCACAGTGTTCTGTCATGCCCAAAGAGCTGCTTAAGGCAAGAGAAGTTGTGCTCCAGAAGTGACTACAGGGGCTGGGTGCTCAGGGCTCAGACAGGTGACTCTAAATGAGGTGACCCACCCTATTTCCCACCTCTGTCCAGACTCTTTCATTTCTGCCCTCCTGGCACAGGGAGGGAGGCAGTGGTGCCTCTGGACAGCCTTATTTCTGAGCATAACAGTGTCTGAGGATCTTCTTTAGGAACTGATGCTTCAATTCTTCTTCAGTTCACTAAAATACAGGCTCAGCTCCCTTCTTTCCAGGGGACTAACACACAGCTGTGGGAAAAGAAATATGTCTTTCCACAGTGCTGTGAGATGTTCTGGGTTATGTGACTGCACTAATCTCTCACATATCCAACCTCTTCTTTCCTGACAGATAAAAAACCTGTTTTTCCCAAGGAGGCCATTATTGCTGCTGTCGTGGTGGTTACAATCACAATACTTTTTGGAATTGTGGCTCGAAAAGATAAACTTTTTAAGGTATGGAAAGCTCTAGTTTCATAAGAAAAAAAAAAATAGTATTGTTTGGTGCAGTGCCCTGGTTTTTTCTACCTTTTCTATTCTATTCCATAATGTTGCTTTTCACTGTTAGAAAACTGCTACAAACTACCTTCTGCTTTAGAATTACCACTAGATAAATCAAGTATTAGATATTTCATGTGGAAGGCATTATGTACTTGCAATATTTGTAACAGTATCCCCATGGCCAGGAAACATGAAAGATAACAGGACTGTTTCTTTCTTTTCAGTGCTTCAAGAAACCAAGAGAAACAGCTCTGTAAGTATTTGACTGCTTATTCACGCTTATTCCAAATGAATTCCTTCTTAAAAATTGGCAGAACCTGGAAAAGGGCACTCAGCATGATAAACCCACCCAGCTCTTGCTCTGGCTGGTGAACATCAGCCCACACCTCCTGTCCCAGAAGAGAGGGGTCCCTGGGAACATGACAGGACACTGCCCTTCCCTGCCCATCCCAGGGTCTGGCTACCCCTGTATGTAAGCATTGGAAGGGGAAAAATTCCTAATGTTGTATCCTCAGCCTGCTGACAGCTTTCTGGAGCTGAACACAGCCCTGATGAATTCAACTTACTTGTGGGTTTTCTTTTTTTCCTAGGACGTGATTTTTTGTTTCTTCTGTTCATTTTGCTGCAGGTAAAGAACACCCAGAAAACATCACTTCTAGTGGTCAACCAAAGCCATTTTGTGAGATGATGAGATAAAGCACTGAAACAAGGTTTTTTTGGGTCAAGTTTATATGTTTTTTCAAAATATAAGGGCTTTTTTGCATCTGTTGATTCTAACCTGCTGCTTAGAGTGTCAGAACTGTTAGAACTGGTCACTGGGAACCTTTCCTTAGAGCACCACTGAGGCGGGTGGACTGTGTGAGATGATGCCAGCTCTTGCCCTCCATGCTGATTCCAACAAGGAATGCACGTGCAGTCAGGCACGTGGGTTGTGGATCAGTCTACAGAGGAATCTCTACTGGATTGTGAAGCTGATGCACACAAATGAAGTGAGATGTTGGGCTGACAGCCGCTTTCTGCCCTGCAGTGCCATTCCACAGGGTGCTGGGGTGGTGGCCACACAGCTTCCTGCCCCTTCCTAATGATCCTGTGGGCATCTCAGCTTCTCTTTTCAGGGCAAAAGCTGCCTGGCACTCAGTGCTGCTGCTGCACCTCCCATCTCCATGGCTGAGACAGACCCAGGGCTTGGGGCACCCCAAGTGCTCGATGACACACAGTGACATTCCAGTGTGATTGCTCCAGCGCCACGATGGGTGGAAAACCTCTCCATCCATCCCTTCCCCCAACAAATGTGCCACTCAAGCACTTTTCTCAAGGTCCTGGCAAGCTGTTGAGGCCTCATCATGCCTTGGAATAGTCCATTACTAATACTGTCAATAAACACTGCATGCTGTAAATCAATTTGAGACTGTGATGTACCAATGCTCTTCTCAGCGGAGCAGGGCAGTTCCTCAAGAGGAAGATGCCGCAGCCTCATCTGGAGTGTGATCCAGAGCGTGTCCTTGTGCTCAGGGAGGTCCTCAAGGTGCCATAGCGGTGCCACCTCATGCTCCTGGGCACTCGGTCTCAACACCACCAGCGGTGGAGACCCGTCCCAAACCCTTCCTGTTAATCTGTCGCAGCGCAGGGGGTGACACGGTGCGGGTACAGCTGGGGACGGAGGGATGGGGATGCTCCGGCTGGGTGTCGCTCACCCAGGGGTGACACCAGCCCTGCAGGGCCGAGCCCGTGCCACACACAGCCCCTGGCACTGACACGAGCTTGTGCCACAAACAGCCCCCAGCACTGACGCTCCTCGGGGCGGGGAGGCCGCGGACTCCAGGCAGGGTGGAATGTTCTGGACCCGGGGTTGTGTGGGTGTGAGGGGCCGGTGTGAGGGGTCGCTGTGAGGGGGCTGTGTGAGGGGCCGACGAGAAGGGCCGGTGTGAAGGGTCGCTGTGAGCGATCTGTGTGAGGGGTCCATGTGAGGGGTCGCTGTGAGGGGCCGGTGTGAGGGGTCGCTGTGAGGGGGCTGTGTGAGGGGCCGACGAGAAGGGCCGGTGTGAAGGGTCGCTGTGAGCGATCTGTGTGAGGGGTCCATGTGAGGGGTCGCTGTGAGGGGCCGGTGTGAGGGGTCGTCGTCAGGGATCGGTGTGAGGGGTCTCTGTGA
>VZRQ01002808.1:0-55045 GCA_013397975.1 Machaerirhynchus nigripectus | reverse complement strand
ATTACCGGGGGGAGCGGGGCGTTGCCGGGACCTTACCGAGGCTACGGGCAGGGATAACGTGCCCATTGTACGGAGGGGGCGGGAGCCTCACCGTTACCTCCGCGGTGGATGCGAGGGGGTGTGTGTGTGTTAGGGTGCGGGGCCGGCGGTGACCCTGCCCCGGTGTCCCGCAGGGCTGAGCACGGAGAAGGCCGTCGCCTTCAGCCGGCGGCTGCGGGCCGAGCCGCAGTTCCTGCTGGCCCAGAACGTGGCGACATGCAACGACCCGCTGGAGGTGTGCCTGCAGCGGCAGGTGATGCAGGACACCGTGCAGGTGTTCCAGCACGCCGTGCCCGCCGAGGGCAAGCCCGTCACCAACCAGAAGAACTCCGGTAAGGGCGGCCGGGGCCGGGGGCGGCGTTTGGGGGCTGACTCGTAACACTGATTGTGCTCCTGGGAGAGGCCGCTGCTCCAGAGCCCTGTGTCTGGGCTTCGGAGCAAAGTCGAATTCCTGCAGCATCCTCCTGAGTTAATAACACACTCGAGACTTGCAGCGTTTGCCTCTTTTCCCTTCTGCACGGTGTAATTGAGATATGTGCTTGCAGTAAAAGATTTCAGAACTCCTTCAGAGTTTTTTGGTGTTGTAGAAGCCCAGCCAAAGGCTCGAGGCAGAACTGTGTCATGAATCTCATGGTAAAAGAAATTGTTGTGCAGCTCTTGAGCACAGGCGTTCCAGTTTAATTCGTGTTCCTTTGATCTCTCAGGGAGATGCTGGATCTTTTCCTGCCTCAACGCAATGCGTCTTCCTTTCATGAAGAAATACAACATTGAAGAGTTTGAGTTCAGCCAGTCCTATCTCTTTTTCTGGGATAAGGTACAGTCGTGCAGGTTGTTGTAGGATTGCTTTTGCAATCAGGTGTTAGTGTTGGGACAGAACTTCTTTCAGGATTGTTTTAATGTGTATGAGAAAAAACTTCAGAAGTGCTTTAAAAACGTGTTTTAAATGCAGGTCATCGAGCAAAGTGGGACTTTCAGCTTGAGAAGAAAGTTGTCAAGATGTTGATGTTTTGGAATAGTAGAAGTCTTTTTTTTGGAAGAGTTCTGTATATTTCAGAAGTTAACTTTCTGGAGATTCAGGGGAAACATTGCTGTAGCTCTGAGGTTTCAGCTGTGCTTGTGACCTGATGGGTGAGCTGTGTGCCTGCTTTTCCCCCTAAGGGAAATCAAGCAAATCTTGTACCAGCTTGGGCCAGGCTTCATTGCTTAACTTCTGCTTTGCATTTCCTGTTCCCCTACCCTCAAGCTCTGTGCTAACTCACTCCTAAATATTTGGTTTGTAACAGAATTTTACAGGGTAGCCCCTGGAATGTTAGAGGGGAAAATGAGGACTTCATTGGATGAGCAGAGAAGTGGCTTCGTCTGTTCCATACTTGCAAAGAGCTGAATACTCAGCAATTCATTAGTGACATCATATGTCAGACTTAAAAGGGTTGGGTTTTTTTTTCCCCTGTATGTTTCAGGTTGAGCGTTGTTACTACTTTTTAAACGCCTTTGTGGAAACAGCTCAGAAAAAGGAGCCAGTGGAAGGAAGACTGGTGCAGTTCCTGCTCTCCAACCCCACGAATGATGGTGGACAGTGGGATATGCTGGTTAACATTATTGGTGAGAGAACTGGTCACGAGGAGCCCTTCCTGAAACTGCAGCCTGATTTGAGAAATGGGAAATGGAATAGGATAAGAAATGGAGTTTCAGACCTGGGAATTGGCTAAGGCACATGATGCCATTCATCACTGTATTCTTTTTTTAATCAAATACTTTTTTCTTTTGGGCCAGATTATAAATACTGGGCTTAAATCTTGTCTGGCATCTCTTTTGCATATTGCTGCTGATGATAAAAGCTCAGAAGATCAACAAATAATTAGATAGCCCTGACTTTCCATATAATAAAAAGGTTCAATCCCCTTTTCCTCCAGTCATCAACTCAACCTCATTTATTCATATCCGTGTACAGAATCTTTAGGGCACATGGTAAGGAAAAAGCCACTGCTCGACCTGGGTGTATCTACAAAGCAGGAGCAAAACTAGTTAGAATTGCAGCCTGAAGTTGGTATAAAGATCAGTGAGAGGGAATTGATGTGGAATGTGGCAGTGCTGGTCTTACAAAGCTGCAGCAGAAACGGGATCCTACGCTGCTGGAGATACTTAATTACACCAGCACTTGCTTTCGTTTGTGTTGTGAAACAATGTGACACCTTTGTAAATCAACAAGGCAATAATACAAATTTAGAATCACAAAAGGAATTTGTTTCTTTGAAGCCTGGAGGATCCTTTTTTCCTCCTCCTGTTGCTATAAATACTTAATCAGGGCAGAGGT
The DNA here is from genome assembly GCA_013397975.1 of Machaerirhynchus nigripectus. Classification (NCBI taxonomy): domain Eukaryota; kingdom Metazoa; phylum Chordata; class Aves; order Passeriformes; family Dicruridae; genus Machaerirhynchus; species Machaerirhynchus nigripectus. The sequence goes on along the minus strand of VZRQ01002808.1, from coordinate 52,692 downwards.
TTTGGCTGCTGCTGTTACATCCAGAGCCTTGCATGGTGAGATCTGTGAGTGGAACTGTAATGTAGGAAGCCATTGAGCTGCTGCTGGTGTTTTATAGATGTTGAGGAGGAAAGGAGACTGGGAAGTCAGTTTTAACCTTAGATAAACTCCATGGAGTGATTCATACGAGGCCCAGTTCTTTAGAAGGTATTTCAGGAGATTAATTTTAAAGTAATCAGTTTTTTTTTTTCCTGGTGAACAGGACTTCCTAAAGCATTGATTAATTCAGAACTTCTAAGTGTTGAGTTAAATGATACTGAGCAGGTCAGGGATTCCACGTTCTGGGATCCCTGTGCAATGCAGATCAAAGGTCAAGATTCAGTCACAAATTAAAATGTAAACTTTGGGTACTTGTAACCTTTAAATAAGAGCCTTTCCCTTATAATCTCTGCACAAACCCAAACTCTCTTTATCTTTCACATGGGCATAAGCAGAAGTAGGAGCATCTGTTGTGTGAAAAAGCCAACTGTTAACCTGTAGTTTTATTTCTTTCAGAGAAGTATGGTGTTGTCCCCAAGAAATACTTCCCAGAGTCTCATACCACAGAGGCTACTAGAAGGATGAACGAGATCTTGAATCATAAGGTAAAATTGATTTAGATGCTACAACTTCGGGGAGGGGATGGGAATGAAACTGCTCCAAATGTTCCTAATCACCTTATCCTTATTGACCAAAGTGTTAAGTGCATCTCAGCAACTGAAATTTATCTACAAGCAGCCTAAAGTCTCAGCAAAGTCTCAAGTTAACCTTGAAACACGGAGCAGGAAAGTGAGATCATGGAAGATGTCCATTGTCAGGCTTCAGTAGCTTGGAAGTACCTCTTGTGGTTTTAGTAGCAGTTATTTCTAATCCTCAGATTTCCAAGGAAGTTAATTTTTGACATGTGGCTGCTTAAATCTGTTTCTGCAAAACCAGCACATGGTGCCTAGGTGTCTTTTTTTCCACCCTTTCAGTATCTCATTTCCCTGTGTGCCAAGGTTTCTAGAGAAGACTGCCAAATTTGGTGAAAAAGATTGAGAAAAAAATGTATTTTAAAAACACTGCATGTTAAAAATCAGCTTTCAGTATAGAAGTGCACAGCTTTGTCTGAAGGAAGGTGTTAACTCACTCCCTGAACTGCAGAAATGAATTAGCCTGGGGAGATGCTGCTGTAGGTAGCTAGATGAAAAAGGCAATTAGAACATTTTTTACAGTTTGCCAAATTTTTTCCAGTTCATATGCTGCATGCTCAGGGAAAACTGCCTGCTGAAACCCACATAACAAATGCAAAATATGTGGTGGAATGAGCTTGGACATACTAAATGTTGTTAATGTTGTTCTAATCCTGAGCATGGCAAAGCAGCTGGTCCTGAGGGAGCCCCATCACCATTCCTGGCCTTATGGATGGTGACACTAATGGGAAGCTGTGCATGCAGAGGGGAAATGCCCCTTTCTTTTCATCAGCCAGGAGATCAATTATGCATTAGAATTGCAAAATAAATGTGACAGCTTGAAGGAAGTGTGTTCTGTGAGTTACAGAGGTGCTGCTGTGTGTGGCTGTTGTGGCATCACTCATGGGACTGAGAGAAATCAAGCCTTAAGAGCTTAATGGCTGCAAGCCTCACATCAGTGGTTGGAAATGATAATTGAATTGTGACTATTTGTTAATTTTTTGGTGATATTTTACTTTTAACAGCATTCAATTATTTTGTTATTTTTAAGTGAATCAATCTCTAACAAAGCTTCTGGAAGGTGTTTTCATTTTGAAAAGATGTTATGAAGAGTTAAATGGATACTTGAAACAACCACATAGAAACCCTGAAACTGATCAGGTGACACCTTTCATACCCTTTATAACAAAGTGCCTTTCTCTTTAAACAGATGAGAGAATACTGTTTGAGGCTAAGAAATATGGTGGAAAGTGGAGGAAGCAAAGGAGAACTTTGTGCTGCCATGGACATGATGATAGAAGAGGTAAATAAACTGGTGTGACATGAATCTTGGAACACAGGGCTGGAATGGATGAGATTTCTTACTTTTGTTCTGTAGCTATTGGGTCAGCCAAAACAGGTGCCTCTTGTTGCTTAACAGAGTGTGCTTGGAGCTGTTTTGCTTTGCAGTGGTTTGTTGCTTACCTCATTCTGAGTTCTTCTAATCCTTCCAGACAAATATTTTGAATCCATAGATTTCAGAATGACGATATTTTACAGACGTCTGCCCCTTGCTGTAGGAAAAGCAGCATTTTTTTCTCTTGGGAGATCAAAACAGTGGCCTGTCAGGCTCTTAAAAATAACAGGCAAGGTTGAAAGTTGCATCCTGATGGTTTTGAATGCAAATCCTGCAGCACAAGTGTTGTGCAAGGATTCCCCACAAGAGAGCAGAAAAGAACCACAAGAGGGAGGTGTCTGCACAAGGCTGAGTCGGGCTGAGGTCTGATCCCGGGGGCAGCAGAGGAGTGAATTGCAGCACGTTTTTGGCTGTGAATTGACTCCATCACTGTTAGTGTGTGCAGTGCCTGAACCTCCTCCTGCTCACACAAACCCACATCATTTTTCTCATTCTGTGCTGCTCATACTTGATTCTTAAGCTGCCAAAAATAACTTAAACTCGAGGCTGTTTTAGTGTGACCAAATTCATGCACTTTAAATAAAATATGTATTTAATTTATTTTGAAAACGTACAATGCCACATGACCCAGTGGTTAAATGTGTGTCTTTAGATGAGTCAAGAAATCAAATGTTTTGGTGGTGTGTGTTAGTTTTTTCTGCAATCCAGTGAACATCACTGTTAGGCAGAACCTACCTTGGGCTATCGCTGTAAAGTTTTAGGCAATTCCATATTGATGCATGTGTTGTTTTAGAAATTCATCTTTGCATGTAAAATTCTGTAGCTTCTTTTTATGTAATTGTAAGGTTAAGTTGAAAGAACAAAACTGGATTTGTGTTCCTTGGGTTTCATCAAAACTGTTGTGAAACTCATGCCTTAAGAATGCTGTGCTTTGAGCCTACCCCAGAGTGTTGCCAATCAGCACTTAGTTCAGAGGTGAATTAATGTGACTTTACATGCAGTGTGTGTCCAAAAGCCCTTGGGGGACTCTACAGCAAACATCAAAAGCTTCCTAGAGATGGTCATTCTTAGGGCAGTGACACACAGTTCACTGCTAAATGTTTCTTCATTTATGTAGAGCCTCTTGCCCTCTGACAAGAGATCCTGGGACTGACATTAAAGGCTGTGAACTGATTGCAGTTTGTCTGTTCAGTAAAAGGTTGTGTTTCATTCTCTGATGTTAACACAGCATTTTCTGCTGCAGCAGTAAAGGTGGTATAGATGTGTATGATGGGTATTGCCTCTGTATTTTTGTGGCAAAGCAGAGCTTGGTTTTGTTCTGGGAGGTTCTATTTGCATAGCAAGTCTTGGTGTGTTCCTGCTGGGAGCAGCACTCGAGCTGAAATGGGGCGGTTGTCCTGGAACACAGGATTAAATATTCACTCCAGCACTGTATAAACATTCTTATCAAACCAGTGCACAGCAGGTCAGAAGTTGCAATCAGTGCAGTTCATGCAATAGAATTTTTCTTCCTTTGCTGTTCTCCTTTGTAGACTCTTCCTTATCAGGAGTGTCCTTTTTCCCTCCTCATTCATTTTGGGGTTTAGCACAAGGCACTATATCTTTGCCTTATCTTGGTTCTAGCTGTCACTAGGGCAATGTAAGTCACCTTTTACTTTAAATATGCTTATTTTATTTATTGATAGAGGAAGCTTGTAAGATACGAAGAGAGGGCCTATGTTGGGTGTGGTGGCAAAACAATTGAGGGAGGCCATTCCAGGCTCTGGAGACTTCTGTCTCCATCATTTTCCTTCCTCTGGCTGGAGCCCATTTGGTTGCTGCTCTCCTTTTAGGCATTTTTCTTGCTTATTTTGTGTTCGTGGCCTCATCTCTCAGCGCTTGCGGTTATCTGAGGTAACGTGGGTGTAGCCACAGCAAATGGTACCTTTTGTGCAGTCTGTGCAAAATTAAATATTTATAGTAGTTCAGGGGTTTACGTTTGCTCTTTACTATATTTGCTGAGAAATGTGTGAGTTCGTGCAGTAGAAGCCTTATGCCCACACCCTTATTCCAACCTGTGATTAATCTTTTCACTTGTTTTCTTCAATTGCTTGGAGCAGCACCTTTATTTAGCAGGAGCATTGCACTCCTTCTGCTGTCAGCACAAAGAGCACATTCACATAAAGCCAGTTCCTATGGAACCTTAGGATCAGCTCCAGAAAGAGTTAAATCAGCTTTGGGAGAGGTATTGTGCCTGTGTAAGTGTGAAGACTGCCAGGCTGGGAAAGCTGGCACAGACCACAGGAGCTGGATCCCAGTGCAGAAGGTGCAGCTGAGATTTGACTCCTTCTCCTCTTATTTTAAGTAACCTGATAGTTCCTTGCAAGGAAGAGACTTGTGCTCAGGACATGGACAGAGCTGAAGATCACTGTCAGCTGAAATAAAACAGATTCAAACCTGTTTAACTGTGATTAAATTCCCTGACCCCAGAGTACCTGTGGCAGGTCCTGCTCAGTATCTCTAAAGACACTCATGTGGTTACACTGCCACTGTTGGCACATTTTCTGATAGGCCCTTTGAGAAAGTACAGTAGTGGTTCTGAAGTGCAGTTTTATATTCTGATTTACAGGGAGGCTGATGACTTGAAATCTGGTCAACTTTTTGTGGTAAAAATCCAAAGATAGCTGCCCAGCTGCAAAGGATGTCACAGGCAGCAGGCAGGTAGCTGGAATTAAATTGCATAACCTGCCCGCTCAGTCCTAAACAGAAATGTTGTTAAAGATATTAAAACAGATGAGATTATTCTGGGCTTTTGAAAAGAAGCAAAGGCCCATCTTTGAAATCCAAAGGAACATTACAGTAAAAAATGAATTAGTACAGGGGAAACACTGGGATAAAATGCCCATGTTAAAAGGTCTGGTTTGTCTCTGCATGGGGCAAACCACCTGGTGGAACAGGTGATGCTGAATGCTTTAGAGAATCAGTTTGATAAAGTTTCCCTCACAGTGTTGGAGGAGCTTCAGAATTACTTAGGAAATGTTGTAATGAGGCTGGGCAGTGTCCTGGTTTTTGCTTTGGGCTGCTGCATTCCTAGGATAACCTAGATTTTGTAAGCTTCTGTTTTGCCTGGTGGTTTACCTGAGAACATAGAGTGTGAGAGTGGGGAGAGAAGCTCTGTTGGTTTTTCTGAGGCCTTTCAGATTGGTTTTGAACTGCTGAAACACCCAGATTTCAAGAGCTGAATGCAGATAATTGATGTGTGTGTTTATTCATGTGTTCAAAGGTGCCCGTTAAGATCCCATTCCTCCAGCTGGTTCTCACATGGAGAAATCCATCCTCCAGTGGCATTGCTGTGGTAGGAGAGGCACACCTGCATGTTCCAGCAGGCTCACAGCTGTTTGCTTCTCTGGGCAGGTATTCAGAATAGTGAGCACTTGCCTGGGCAGCCCTCCGGAGACTTTCTGCTGGGAGTTCCGGGATAAGGAGAAGAACTACCACAAATACGGCCCCATGACCCCAGTGCAGTTCTACAACGAGCATGTGAAGCCTTACTTCAACATGGAGGACAAGGTTGGGGATGCTGAAAGCTTTGAAAGGCCTTTTTCTTTTTTTTTGCTGCTTAGCCACTTACTTTCCACTGTTGCCAGTGTCTGTCCCTGCCCTAGCTGCAGCACGTGGGATGGGCTTGCCCAGGTCAGAGATGGCCCTGTGTTTATTCTCCCTGTTGTGCTGTTTCTGCTCTACCCTTCAATTATCTGGGATCTTGTGTTGCAGTCCACGATGGTTTTGTAATGATAAAATATGCAATGATCTAATCAGTTGTAATATGTCTTAAGGCAGACATTAGAGAAGGAATAACACGCAGAGCTGCTCTGCCACAGTTACGAGGTGAACTTGTGAAACAAAACAAAAAAACCCCAACAAACACAACCTTAAAAAACCTCTTACTTTCAGCCAAGTGGCTTGTTTGCTAATGGGGCAGACAGCTGGCTGGGATAAAAGCCATTCCCTGAAATCCTTCTACAGTCACTCCTCAAAGATTTCAGTTGTGTTGCACCTTATTTTATGACATCCTGGGTTTTGGCAGATTTGTCTAGTGAACGATCCTCGACCCCAGAATCCCTACAACAGGCTCTACACAGTGGAGTACCTGGGCAACATGGCTGGAGGGAGGAAAACTCTCTACAACAACCAGCCCGTGGAGGTCTTGAAGAAATTGGCTGCAGCATCTATTAAGGATGGCGAGGTGGGTTTGGTTTCCCTTTGTGGATGGCACAGTGCAGCCCATGCCATGTAAAATTCCTGGGATTTGGCCCAGACATGACCCTTCCTTCTCTTTGCAGGCTGTGTGGTTTGGCTGTGACGTGGCAAAGCACTTCTATAGCAAGCTGGGAATCAATGACCTGAATATGTGAGTAGAGAATCAAACCAGAATGCCATTTGGGATGCTCAGTGAGGATGTGAACAGTCCTTTAGCTGCTTAAGGAACTGATTTGTACATATACCCAAAAGAGTATATTTAAGTAATTCAGCAGCAGCAGAATTTCTTTTTTACTTGTTAGTTTAATCTGAATCCTTTCAAGATGCACTATGAGTAGTTGTTAAATATTCTTACTTATTTAAATGTCTAATATATGGTTAGAGAAACTACTAAAGGGATCAGTTTTTGCATTTATTCTGACATTAAAATTGGCTGAACTTGTATGCCAGTGCCCTGTCCTGGCACAGGGAAGTCTCCTGATTCCCTGACTCAGTCAGAACTCTCCCTGCATCCTTTCTCATGTGGCTTATTTGTCTTTCTGGTAGATTTAATCATGAGCTGGTGTTTGGTGTCTCCATCAAGAACATGAACAAAGCAGAACGACTGATCTTTGGAGAATCCCTGATGACCCATGCCATGGTCCTGACAGCTGTCACTGAGAAGGTAGAGTCTCCCTCCTGGAGTTCTGATGCTGGCAGGGATGTGTTGGAATATCCTGGCAGCTTCTTTTTGTCCTGGGCTCACTCACACCTTGCCACAGCCCCCTGGTGCACGAGGCCTGGTTGTTTATTCCCTTTGTGTTGTGTCTGAGTGTTCAGAACTATAAATACTTAACAAGGAGGGAAGAATTTTAGACATATCAAAGGACTTCTTTCCTTTTACCCACAAACTTTTATTGGACAACCACTGCATGGTTATCCAGTCTGGTTTAGAGCCTGCAGCTCCTGTTGGAATGCTGGTAGGAGGCACTCTGCAGCGGGGTTAACCTCCTGCAGCTCCCTGGCATGTGATCTCTGACCTCTAATTAGGGAAGGGAAATGGTGTCCAGCATAGCTCTGTGGCAAGCAGCAGGCTGAGATGAATCCACAGCTAAATCTGCTCCTGGCACCATAACAAAGCACATAATGAAGTAAAGAGAACCATGTAAAAACTTACAACTTGGAGTTATCTGCAAAGTTTGTTTCCATTTCTTTCCAGAAGTTGTCATTATTAAAGTTTCTTTGAAGTGATCTCTTCCTGTCCAGCTTGACCTTGGCTTGAGAAATAATAGCTTGCACAGCACTGAACAAGTTTGCTTGAGCTGAGGAGTTTTGAGACTTGAGATGGAACTGCTGAGTCATAAGAATGTTCCAAATTACTTTTTACAATTCAGTATCATTTTTTCCTGTTTTCTGCATTCTGAGCTCTTAATGCCTGCATTGTGTATCAGATTGCACAAACTTTTCTCTAAATATCTAACTGAAAAACAAAACTTTGTAGTTGGTTCTTCTTAAAAACCTTCATCTAAAGGGGCTTTGAGAAGCTGAGTTGTAAAATGTAATATTTTGGATTTATTTACTTTTTTTTTTAAAAAGGCTTTGAAGATTTAAAAAAATCCTACTACAATTTTACAGCATCAAAAATTGATGTGGATTAAATGCACCTTTTGGTTAAAAAGTTCTTGTGCATGAATGTGTTCCTCCCAGTTTCTCTCTGAGATTATCCAGAGTCCACATCCTTGGTCTGGGAGCTCTCAAGTGTCTCATCTGAAGTACTGTTCTCTCTTTTCAAGAGAGAATAGAAGCATTACAACAATATTCCATTGAATATTAAAAATGGATTTTATGGGGTGTTTTTCAGGTTAGTTTTTTGTATTAAAATATTTTAATTACACAGCACCAGACTTGGAGCTGTGTCCTTCAGCTGGATTTTTCAAGGGTTTGCACTTGCTCTTACTAATGCTGTTCTGAATTCTGACAGTTCCTTGTTCCTTTCCTCTGATTCCCAGTTCAGGCAAGTCGTGCATCCTGTATTTATTTCCCCCATGCCCTAATGGGGGATAGGGACAGCAGCTTAAATTCTGTGAGTCAGTTAAGTCCAAACTAGAATTTAGTTAAATTTCAGCTTCCAGCTAAAATAAATCTTGATTGCAGGCTCTCTTCTTGACCACATTTCCTCGTATTTTATCTAAGTAGGTAGATGAGTATTTCAGAAAATGGCATTTCTCCAGCCATTAGAAAGAAACCTCAGGAGTGGAGCTCTGTTTTCCTGGTGCTGGATTTGGATGTGGAAGGGTTGGCTGCTCACACGTGGCCTCTCCTTCACCACTGAATGTCATGGGCTTGTTTTGTCACAGGACGGGCAAGAAGACGCATTTGAAAAATGGAGAGTGGAAAACTCCTGGGGTGAAGACCGTGGCAATAAAGGTAATTTATAGTCATGGGAACAGAAAGCTGAATGTTTGGAAATAAGGATGTGGAAGGGACAATCCAATAACCAAACTGGTTTGACTATGGAAGGCATGGGAAGATACTGATCGACTATCAAAAGCTCATATTTTATCAAAGTTTTAATTCCTTTTTTATCAATTTTTGTTAAGGTTGTTCAGTTTATTGCAGGGAAGCTGCTGATACTCTTAAGCCTTGCTATCAGTTTGCTGTTGATCCCAAGTAAATTCCCAGCCATTATCCCTGCCAAAAACCCCAGCAGCTGCAGGAGTTTGCAGCTGCTGTGACAGGCACTGGGACACAAAACCCAGTCCTCACTGTGCTTCTGCTTGTGCTGGGGGTTCTCCATGAACTTGTTTTCCTGTTGCTGCTGTCCCAGCTGCCCTGTTGGGGCACTTTGGGAAGGCTCTGAGGGCTGTGCCAGGGCCCTGTGCCAGCCTGGTGTGGCACCTGGCAGGAGCATGGACACAACCCCGAGTCACAGCTCGGAGCTGGTTTAGGAAATTGCTCCCAGTTGCTTCCCTGCTCGTGGAAACTGGAATGAGCACAGGGTGTTTCTCTGCTGGTCTGAGTGGCAGCTCTGAGTTCCCCAGCTCTTGGTCAGTGGGGCTGGTGGTGTCAGAGCATCCCTGCTTTGCCCTGCCAAGCTCAGGCAGCTTTTCCTGCGTGGAGTGGAGGGGAGCTCCATGGTTTTTGACATCTCCTGAGCGAGACAGGCCGGGTGTGGGCTCAGCCGTGGCACAGCCGTAGTGGTGAGTGTGCCAGGCCAGACTCTGTGTCCCAGGGAGTAGCAGTCATTGCTGGCCACATTTTTCTGCTGCATGTTAATCCCAAATGTTGTGCTTGTAAGATTTGGTGTGGCAGAACTTTCCCAGGATGCCTTGGTTTTCTTCTGGGAATAGACTATTTTTGGAGAACTCCGTTTTAGGATGTGGTCTTATTTAAAAGGTTTTTGATAACATGAACAACTCAGAGGAAAACATAGAATATTCTGGGAAAAGTGTATTAATTTATGTTGTGGCCTCTTGGTCTTGCAGTAGTTTCTGTTCTGAGTTAACTGTATCCATTCACAGCAAAGTATTCCAATAAAAATCTTCAGTGTTGACAAAACAACAAAACTGTTGACGTTCAGCCTTCAAGGCTCAGCAATATGACAGTAGTAAAATGTTCTTTGGAATGTTGGATTAAGTAAAGAAGCCAAATCAGTGCTGAGGTAACATCAGAAGCACAGGGCAGCAGCTGAACCCTGACACTGCTGCAAGTGGTGCTTGTTGGGCTGGGACTGAAACACACACTCACTGTTCAAGAATGAGTTCTAGAGCCATGTAAGAGGAGCTGGTTGTTCCTTTGAAATAAAAAAGGACCCCAGAGTGGCTTGAATAAACCCTGCCCTACCTTGTCCCCATGCCATCTGTGTGGACTTTGCAGGGTGAGTCACTGTCCCTTATCTGCTTTGTACCAGGGGACATCACTGACTCTGGAAAGTTGTGCTCCCTGACTATACTTTGTTTTGCTCAGGGAGTTGCCTGGAAAAGTGCCTTGACAGAAAATCCCATCAGAAGTAGGAAGCTTGACTCTATTTCAGACTGCTTTTCTTCTGGGAGGTGAATCCCTGAATGATTTTCTTGGGTATGACCAAACAAGCTGCTCTGGAGCAAAAGGCAATTGGACGTGACCTCCAGGGCTCCTTCCAAACACTAGAAGAGGTAACTGAGAGTCACAGAATTATTTAGGTTGGAAAAGCCCTTTTAAGGTCCAAAAGAGTGCAGTTGTTAACCCAGCAGTGCCAAATCCCCACTGAACCATGTCCCCAAATGTTACATCTACACATCATTTAAATCCTTCAGGGACTGTGACTCAACTTGATGGGGTTTCTTCTCTTTCCTGCCTTGATTTTCCACTCTTCAGTGTCCAGTAATAGCTGGTGTAGGAGGGTGAGGACTCAGAGTTTGTCTGAGCTGTCTTGCTGTGCCACTGAGTCTGTGTCTCACTCTGATAAGATTTTTATCTTATCTGCCTTGATAAGGAATTGGGAAGCCGTACTTGGGTAAGTCCAGCACAAGAAACCAGAGTCCACATCAGTGAGGAGTCAGCCAAGAATGATGCTAAACTTGGCACGTCCCAGCTGAGGCCCAGTTGGGTGTGGGGGATACAAGTAAGCCCCAACTCCCAGGATTTCTTGGACAGGGTGATCAAGGGTCCAGCCTGCAACAAAACTCCAGAGACTCGTCTTGAGTCATTAAAAAATGAGCAAACAAATTACTTTTTTGGGGTGGAAAGAACTGTGTGTTTTCATGTGGGGTTCCCTGTTGTTCCAAGTACAGTTCAAGGTGCCAGGTGGCACCTGTGTCCCCTGACTGGAATGGTGCAAGACTGGAAAGACTGGGACTCCTGGTTTGGGAATTTTGGGATGGAGTCAGTTACACGTTCATACTCCAGAGTGGGCAGAACTGAAATCTTGTGGTAGTGCTTGTCCTGGAGAAAGGGAACTCCTGTGAACCAGCCCAGCTTTGCCTCTCCTAAATATTCAGTAATTACATTTATATGTATTGTATAAGTGTTTCTGGAACCCCATGTGTTTTTGCTCAAGGAATGAACACAGCTGCTGACAAATACTGCTTGTTTTCTGAGGTAAAAAAGTCACTTCCCAGTCAAATACTTCCTTTCTGTTTTATTGGCACTTTTTCAGCCACACAGGCAAGTTTAATTATTCTGAGTACTCCTTTGTTCTGGAGACACACAGGACATTATTACCTAACTTTGAACCCAGCCTATCCCATCGGATATCTTTTTTTAAAAGTAAGGAAGAGGGGAATACTAAATCACACTGTGGAGAGGGGTCCATCTGCTTGTTTTGGCATGAAAAGAGCTCTTTTAGGATACATCTCCAGCTAGAAGTCAGCTCCCTTTGGGCTTTTCATGCTTTGTATTGGCTGTTGCTCTCCTGCAGGAAGGCATTTCAGTGATTTACCTGCAGGCCCCCAGAGTCTGTGTGTGCATCTCTCATCCCAAACGGACCCTGTGACAGCGGCACCTTCACTTGCTCTCCCCAGCAGTCACAGCACAAGCACAGTGTGGCTTCTCCAAGGCCCTCTGGGGACGTTCAGGGGCCTTCCAGGTGTCTGTAGGATGTGTGTGGATGGGTGTGCACTGCCCAGGCCTCCCCACAGAGTGACCTGAGCTATTTGCATGTTGTGGAGTCGTGCTGGGCGCTTCCTCCTCGCTCAGACGCCGCGATCCCAATCGGCTCCGAGGGACAGGATGTCAGAGGCAGAGTTCATTAATCCTCTCAGGGTGCAATTACTTGTTGGCTCTTGGGAGTCAGAGGTTTTTGTGTGTCCCAAGAACTCATATCCTGAAGAGAGGATAATCAAGGCAGCTCCCTTTGGCAGCGTTTCCAAAATGGCTTCTAGCTCAGGTTACAGTTGATAGGGGTTTTAATTTATGGGATTATCTGATTTCTTGCTTTAGAAACAAGATGGTAGAGATAGAGGCATTTATTGTCCATATTCTTTGGACATTTTCTTGTTTCATTTGATTGTGTGATGATACTGTGTAAGGACACGAGGAACTTTATTACATAAAGCCTTCTTATCTGTCTGCTAAATGCTTCCTTTCTCCCAGCCACTCTTATTCCCAGTTCACCTGGAATAGTTTGTTTCCAATGGCAGCTCTCTGCTAAAACCTCTGAAGTGATTTCCCTCACTCCCAGTTCAAAGGGTGTTCACTGTCATTTTCAAATTAAGGGAGAAAATTAAGATTTGGTTCAGCCTAAGTGTGATTTAAATGGCTTTGAGGAAAGCAGTGGCTGCCTCTCACTGCCAGAACTAAACCAAGAAAGTTTGCTTCAAACAGATTGGTATTCACCTGGAAAATTCTACGGCCTCAAATAGATTCAAATAATTTTATGTTCTGCCTTAAAAGCCTTGAAGGCTTTGCAATTCCCTTGAGTATTCTCAATGCCCATTTTAACAGAGCAAACATGAATTATGATATTCTGGGTCTTGTTTTTCCTAGTGGGCTTCTTGCCTGACCTCTCAGTGCACACGAGGTACATCCTGTATGTCAGCTTCCTCCAGATAAATTTTTGTGTGTTTTGAGAGATAACCAGCGTGACCAGGCCCTGTTTAATGCATCATTCATAGGTGAGACTTGTCTGTGGCTGCTGTTGTGCAGTGCTGTGATGCTCTGTGTCCCCCCCAGGTTACCTGATCATGACGGACGACTGGTTCTCCGAGTACGTGTACGAGGTGGTGGTGGACAAGAAGCACGTGCCCGAGGAGATCCTGGCCGTGATGCAGCAGGAGCCGATTGTTCTGCCAGCCTGGGACCCCATGGGGGCTTTGGCCAAGTGAAGCACAGAGCATTTGCCTCCTCATGGCCATCAGAAGTAGCTGCAATAGAGAATTCCAGTGGTCGGAAGCCATAGCCAAACGATAACATGACCGAGCCCTCGGCCTGGTCCCTATTCCTGAAATGTAAGTTAAGGATCCTTGGGAAATAGCGCTTTACTGCTCCAAGCTCCCAGACAGGCTGCTCCAAAACTCTAAAGGGAAAAGGAAAAAATAAAACCTCAGAATAAGTGCTGTCAATGGCAGTTTGATTTTACCCGAAATTTTTAACGCAAATCAGCGTTGTAAAGTAGTAAAATTATTTTGAACGGTGTTTTCCCTAGAAAAAATGGGCATTAAAGGCCCTTTAGAATTAATCTTTAGGTGACTGTTAGAGCAAACATTGAGACAATTAACCAATTACGGTCTGATTTGTCCTATAAAAGAACTCCCTGAAAGTATTTTATATATTTGCATTTTTAGTTTTGCTGAAGTTTTGGAGGGGGCATATGAATTGAAACTGCTAAAAATGACCTTATGAAAATATTCCAGCAGAATTGGGGAAGGGGAACCGTTTCCTTGAGGTATCCAGTTCCACTTGGTTTTATTCTTCCATTATTGAGCTGGGACTGGATCACCCCCCAAGGGCCAGTGCTATGTCTGCGTGCACAGGAGCGCTATTTTTCAGTTATTTTAGCAAGAACAACCATAAATACGTTCACAGGTTGGAGTTAGTGTCATGCTCAACAGAAAAACCAACGTTTTAATTGCTGCATTTTATTTGGTTGTTTTAAAAAACAAGATGGTGCTATGAAGCTTTTGAATAAACACTTTCTAAAGTGACTGGGACAGTTCTGGTTTCTTTTTTTGAAGAGGTGCATGGAGCTGATGGAATGGGAAGATGTTGGTGACCTGCAGTGAGGGTGTGGTGCCTGCAACACAGACCTTTAACAACAGGTTACAGAGATGTTAGAAACGGCTCTGGCGGAGCTGATCCTCCTTTGGGCAGGGGGATGGACCAGATGATCCTCCAGGGACCCTCTTGGGGTCTCCTGCACAATCTCCACTTCATGCTGTCACTTGAGTGAAGGCAAGCAAACAGTTCTTGTACTCCCTGGTGGCTCTGACACGGAGCCAGATCCCTTGGAAAGCTCTGCTACGCACAATATTTTCTTTATGACTAATGCATGTGTTGTTTTGGGGGCTTTTTCCTCCTCCAAAAGGTCAGTAATTTTAGTCCTTCAAGATCTTTCTGCTTAGGACTTTAACACCAGTTCTTCTGTTTCCTCTGTGCTATCTATGAGTGTGATAGCAGCCAAGGAGAATTAACTTTTTCTCTAGAGTTTAACTCACATTTTTGTCGCTGTTGATAGCACTGACGAGGCTTGAGTTTGATAGAACTGATTCCAAGCCAGTTTTTGTTCATTTCAGTATTTTAAAGTGTTGTCCAGCCTGTGCTTATCTCCCCAGTTCTTGCCCGGATATTTCCCTGTGCACTTTATACAATAGTATTGTGTGTTTTTTCCTTTCCTTCAAATAAGCACAGAAAACCCACATGGCTGAAACACATTATGGGGAATGAAGCCAATCTGGCAGCAACACTTCTGCCTTTATGCCCTGCGGTTTTATAAGTTCTTTCCAAGGTGTGGAATGGGGAAGGGGAGGGGGAAGGCAGATGCCAAGGTGAGAGCTGTGGTTTTCCCACTGTGAGGACTCGGGGGGCAGTTGAACAAAAGTGCTCTGAGGTTTGTGTTGGTGCCCCCAAGTCAAGGATATTCCTGTGCCTGTGGGAGAACAGCCATGGAAACTTTGGTAAGGACTGGTTGGTATCCATAAACCAGACCCTCATGCCTTACAGGTGGGTGGGGTTGTTTTCAACCTCTAGTTTGAAATGTGGGTAAAATCTGTGGATAAAATGATTCCCCGTGAACAGCTCCTGCTGATGTGACTTTTACTGGGTCACTCTGCCCTTCTGTCCCAAGGGAAAACTCACTGATGAGATCAGCAGCCCTCAGAAAAGGCTGGAGACAGCTGAGTGCTGATTGAGCTGCCATGTGCTCCTGAGCCTGAGAAGGTTCCCGGGGTCCTGCACAGCACGAGGCACAGCTGGATCCAAGAGGAGCCTCGGTCTCCTCCCAGGTGTGTGGGAGACCGTCCACAGCCAGGGATTGTTCCCAGTGAATTGTTCCAGCACTTCTCCAGAGGGTGTGATGGAGGAACAGGCCACTTAACCCCTGTCAGTTCGCAGGAAATGGTTCAGAGAGGATAAAAAATTAAACTCTTTCCAAGGGATGGAATGGAAATAATGTGGGAATAAGCCTGGCTTGCTGCAGGGTGTCACTCAGCAAAGAAAGCTCTGTGTCTTATGAACTGTAAATCCAGACTACAAAATAATTAACATACAACTGCTAAAAAGATGCTTTGGTTAGAATAAAAAACCAATGTGTGCCCACTGTATTTCAATGCTGATTTCTCCCTTAGTTTATATATATGTATCTCTATATATTTATCCTTTACAAAGCCTTAACCTTTACGTTGCTGAGGAACCAGCTGACTAATAGTTTCCTTTTCCAGTTTGTCAACAAAACAGTGCCGTTTTCATGTGAGAATTCAAAGCCAGTTCCCCTGAGAGGTGGCCAAATATTGACAGATAATATTATGAAAGTCAACTCTTAGATTTAATCAAATGGCAGAAAATAACCACAATTCCTAACGAAAAAACTGAGGAGAGGTTATGTGTAGTGGTGGTTTGTGGGTTCTAGGAATCAGATTTCTCCATTGGAATGTGCTCTTAGAACAGTTGTAGTGGAAATAACAAAACCTCTCCAAAACTCATCCAGCTCCCAGATGTGCATCCCAGCACTGTCAGTGTGGAAAATAGCAGGGAAGGGCAATCAGAATTTCTTTTATCCCAAAGCCAATTGTAATAGCTTCTAAATGTAGTCTGATTGCTAACTAAGGAAAGATGGGGACTTTAACATATTGCAGGATTTGTTTGGTTTGTGTTCCTTGGAAAATTGTTCCAATCCTTTTACTGGCAGTGACTCAGAGACTCTTGCAGAGCTATTACTGATCTCACAGTACAGTTGGTACTACTGTGATGATTCTCATCCTTGTGCTGGAATCTGCAGCTGCTTTATCAATGTGTCTTGTGTGAAGTCCATTTTCTTTCTCTTTTTTTCATACTTTCCCTAAATCATCGGGATTTCACCCACCAATGCCCAGAAGATTTCATGAGATTCTGGAGCTGGCTCAGTACAGCCCCTGAGTTTTTCCTTATGAGATAAATAAGGTGTCATAAAGTTGAGGGTTTTGCCTGAAATCTCCAGTCTGCTATTTCTATTATGCCCCAAAGGCTCCAGACTGTTTGGCAAGAAATTAAACCCAAAAAAAACCCAACAAAGCAAACCCAAAACCCAGCAACTGCTGCTGAAGACATTAAGGAAAAAAACACCTGAACAAAAAGGCCTGGGTAAGGCAGAAAAGAACCTACTCCAAGCAGAGTCTGAGATGGAGAAAAACATCAGACAAAGGTCACGATCCCTCCAAAATTTTTTAAAACCCAAGAAGGAATTATGTAAAGAGCAGAGTATATATATCTCTCAGTAGAGAGAATTTATTTCTTGTAATAGGGTAGAAAAAGTGAGTGTGGAAAATCCCTTCCAGTCTCCCAGCAGTAATGAGCTGGAAATCTGTATGGAAAGCAAAGGTGCAGATTCCTTGTGCCATCCCTCCTCCCAGGAAAGAAAAAATCCTCCTCTCCAGAGCACAGGGTCTGATCCACAGCTGGGTATTTACACATTAAAACACCGTGCTTTGACCTCCAGCAAGGTTTAGCGAGTGAGGAATGGCAGAATCTGTCCTTGCAAACCCTCTGGAGCAGGACAAAACAGAGGGAAGCTTGTGGAGGAATATTACATGCAAGGACACTCTGGTGGGGGTTTTCCTGTCTGCAGCAAAGTTAGCATAGCCAATCCTGATTATTTTGGAAAGCAGGACACAGGAGGGAAATCCAGCACCCAGACAGGAGGCAGATATTGCTACTTGCACTAAAAGATCAGTGAATTTCTAAAGCAACTGAAGGAGAAAAGCTCAAATTGACAAAACGGCCTTAACACAGTGCCCAGGGGAGTTCATGGGAAACAAAACTGATTTTAATACGTGTCCCTCGTGTGTGTAACTGCAATGCCTGAGCTCTCCTTGAGATGGTGCAGGTGCCTCGCCCTGCCCAGCTGCGGCTCCGTCAGGGACCAGGGACAGCAAAGGAAAGTGCAAATTACAGCTCTCTCAGTTCTCAGTTTATTTTCTTTGTAATTGTTTGGAAGAAGTCTCTGTAAACTGGCAACTGCTTCCAGCAAAGCTGCTGCTGCTCCAGCAAGCAGCTGCTCTTACTTGCCCTGATTCTGCTTTTCCACCTTTTCTTTTTTTCCTAAACCTGCCACCTAAACTACGGTATTGACCTGTGATTTATGACTTTTTATAAACGAGTCATGAAGTGCAGGAATGAAGAAATCCTGGATGAAAAACACCGGAGAAAAGAACGTGTCAGAGGTGGAGTGAGGTATTTGGAGTAGTGGTAGGAAGAAAGGAAATTACTTGTTGAGCTTATTGAGGCAGCAAAACGCTTGTAAAGAATTTGTGCTTCAAGCCTTAAAACAAAACTAAACCTTATTTCTTTATTAAAATAATGCAACTATTCAGCAATAGGAATTATTCTTTTCAAGCCCTTTTATTGTGATAATATCCCAGTCCTTCCCATTACTGCAGACCCTCCTATGCATTTGTAATTCACCGACTCCCTCAAAACTTTGTTGTGTCCATCCTCATCCCCATCCTGTTATTTAGAGCTGTAACAACACCCAGCAAAGCTGTCCCCTACCAGGAAAGCTTCCCTTCCTTCTGCCTCTGCCTTCATTGGATCCTGCTCCCCCAAACGGATCAGAGCAGGCAAATGTAGCCACCCACCTCTAGGAGGAAAACTGAGCTGCAGCCCTGGTGAAACATAAAGTTTATTTGACTAAAGTGACGCAAAAATTCTTAAAGAGCTCTTTGGCAGCAGATTATCTGGAAATCAGACCATGTGAGGGGGACTGGTGTACAAAAACCTCCCCAGGATGCTGAGTTGCCCACAGGCTGAGCTCCCCAGGCTGAAGTAAATGTGGGTGAAGGGGACTCGAGCTTGGATCTCTCCAAGGGCAGCGCTTCGGAACGACCCCAAACACAGGTACTTTATAATTTTGTCTTTACACAGCGATGTCTGAAGTACTTTTATGAAATTCAGACAGACTCAGAGACAGCTGCTCCTCAGAGCTGACCCCCTGCAGCAGCAGCAGACGCTGGAGTTTCATTAACTTTCCCTCCTCGCTGCCTCTTTTCCACTTCGGTTATAAAATGTGGAATACTAATGACAGGCTAAAATCTTTACTCCAGATTTTGTTTGTTTTTAAATCAGCTTTAAGGTCTTTGACAATTTCTAAAACATCGTGCATCTAACAAAGCTTTGGGGGCAAAAAAGATACATTGACTTTAGTTTTAGTTTTCCTTGGGTTTTTAAAACTTTCTTTTCTGCTGCTACATGTTCTACTCTGTCATGTTCAGGCACTTGTCCAGCAGTTATGAATGTTGGGAGTCAAATGCCTGTAGCAGAACATGTTCTGACAATCTAAACTTAAGACTTTTGGCAGTCCACATAACTGCATTACAGATGTAAAGTTATTTAAAGCTTACAAAAAAAGCGTTGAACTATGAGGAAAAATGAAGGAAAGCAGCAGAATCCAAAGGAAAAAAAGAAAAAATAGGCAATTTAAG
This sequence comes from Machaerirhynchus nigripectus, assembly GCA_013397975.1. Taxonomy (NCBI): domain Eukaryota; kingdom Metazoa; phylum Chordata; class Aves; order Passeriformes; family Dicruridae; genus Machaerirhynchus; species Machaerirhynchus nigripectus. The sequence goes on along the minus strand of VZRQ01002808.1, from coordinate 33,802 downwards.
CTGTTATTTATTTTGAAAGGGTGAAGTGAGCTTTATTAACCATATTAAGTTATATTTTAAAAGGTAAATGGTTCCAGCACAGTAAATTATTGAACTCAATGGGATAGATTTATTGCAAGTAATAAGTCTGAAGAGCATGTCCTATGTATTTATAGTCAATCACGTTTACTGAAACCAACTGGCTGCTGGGTTATTTTGCTAAGAAATATGGAGTTTAATTAAGGAATGCAATGCAACTGAATACATAAATAGGCAAGGAAAACATGTTTTGATATGTTAAGAAAGCCTGGGGGAAAAGGGATCAGGCATTTAATGGATTTGGATTCTTGAAAATGTTGTGGCATTTTTTTAATGTGGGTTGTCAGACATTTACCAGGGAAGGGCTCAAACACTTGGGCTGCATCTTCTGGTGATTTTGATGGTGAATTAACCATAATTTTCTTGGAGAATACTTTGCAAACTTCTCATATATCAAATGACTGTTGTGACCATTTTCTAATTGGACCGGGTGTGGTGAATTTCAGATGGTTAAATGAAGAAAAACTGCCCCAAAACTGGAATTTAATAACCCCCCTAAATTATTCCTATGCATGGAAATGTGCAGTGTGTTTAAGTTCTTTCCTGCTTTCCTCCATGGAAATATAAACTGCTGAGTTTTCATTAGTAGCTAAAGAAATATTAATTCTGTGTCCTGATCTTCCTGATGCTCATGTTTGAACTCTTTTCCCAACCTGTGTGTTTGCAGCTGTGTATCTTATAGCACTGAGAGAGCACAATGAGCCCTGCCTGTGGGATAAATGTTTCATAAAGAACTTGAGTAGAACGTGGAGCCCGAATTAAGGGCTGTAATTTGGAGAGAGCCATTAACAAATCCCCTTCAGAGAAACATCATCTGTTACTAAGGGATGGTGCTCCCTTTATTTAGTGATGTTTGCTGTTGTTATGGCCCTTCCTTCAAGTTTATATAAATAATTTGAGGAAGAACACAAAAGCAATATCGTTCCCTCCAAGCTAATCTGTTTCCTTGCACTACACACAGACAGCCTTGAGCCAAAAAAATGCATTTCCCCTCCTCCCTGTTCTTTAAATGACAGACACCAGTTTGGCAGCATTCCCACTACAGTACAGTGTCTGTCTTCTCAACAGAACTTTAAAGGTAAAAATCTCTCTTTCCCGATGACTTTTTAATTTCAGACTGAAACAGGGACAAGATTGTGACATAAAACTCCCAGTGCAGGTTTGTATTTCCCCAAAACTGCTGCTGTCAGAAGCACTCTTTTCCCATTTTGCCTTATCTGGGAATACAGGAGTTAAGCTCTCCTTGTGCCACCCTTTGGGCAGCAGCCTTTTACTCTCCCGGGAGGGCCATTGTCTCACCAGCACGACTTGCTGAGCTCACTCTGCTTCAGCAGGAATGCGAGGGAGCCCTTGGAGCCCTGCAAATATCCATACAAAGGGTCCATTTTGTCACCTGCATTCTGCAAGTTTCCTCTTAAGATACTCCCAGGTTACAGAGCTGTGCCAAAGTACCCAGCTGAGTAACACTGAAAATCACTGGCACTGGGACCAAACCTGTTACAATTCACTGGACCATTAATTGCAGTGGGTTTTGATCATGCTTTATCAAACTCCAACTTTGATTCTCTTCAACTAGAAAAGAATTTCTAAAAAAAAAACCCTGAATAAATCAGTTTTCTGCTTTGGAGGGATGGTCTAGATATCAGCTTAGATCTGCTTTGCACCTAAAGCCCCAATTCTGTGGCTCCCAAGTATTTATGATTATCAGGTTTTGAAATCTGAAATTCAAACTGTCGCACTTGCTAATGAGCTAACAGGAAAGGACATTCTGGGTACTCATTTTCTAAACAAATCAGTAAAAGTGAACACATTCAACATAAAAAAAACCACTAGTTTTTTTTTGCATTGGGAAGCTAAATATGACTTGTGTATGACACACAGCAGGTAAAATTTATCATAATTGAGCGCAATGCAATTTAATTGGCTGAAATGTTTATTTTTTAACAAGTCCTACCAGTGTGGGGACATCTATTCGGTAACACTTTGATTTAAGGGTTGCTCCTGAACTGTGCAAACTCAGAGAAAAAACACGAAGCCTCTCTGGGTCATTGGTGGCTCAGAGGTGAGAACAGGTCCAGGCAAACAGCGCAGCCCTCTCCTGCCTGGGGTGAATGATTCCTATCTTGTCATACAAACTTCTCGCTTGATATTTGAGATAAAAGTAACATCCTTGGACTCCTTCCATTTACGCACAACTGCCTGTATGAGCTGCAAGGTGCCATGTGAGTCAGGCAGCTGTAACTTTACCCATCTTAAATTCTTTGTGATAAACGTGAGATTTAGGTCAAGTTAACAGGAAGCATCCCAGTGTTTGGTTCTGCTGGCCAACACCCTGGGCTGACTCTTCCTCTTGAGGCTCAAAGTGCTTCAGTTCCCTGCAAGTGCCTGCATGTGCAGGGATGGAGGAGCAGTGGGAGGGAAGGTGGGACCCGAGTTTTCCTGCAGGAATGCAGCTGTGGCCCGGCGACTGCTGCTTCTCACTTCCATAAAATTGGCACACGAAACAAGAACATCATTTGGGTGAAGTGAAACATATACAAATTTGCAAACGTTGCTACTGTGAGAGTTAAAATGGGAGGCACAAGGGGCTGGGCGAGTGCTGGGGAAGGCACTGCAGCCCCACCTCAAACACAGCAACCTCCCGGTGACTCGGGATTTGCCTCCCTTGGAGCATCTGCTCTTTGCTGCACCTCGACCCAATCGCTTCACTCTCCCAGACACATTAAATGTCAATTCTTCCTTTAAAAAGTGCGGAGAGCAGGAAAATCGCTTTGTCGTTGTGCTGGAAAGACTTGTTTACTCCGTGGCCCAGCATGAAAGGCGAGGGATTCCCCCACTGCCACGAGAGGTCACTGCGAGCCTCCAGAAATAAACAGGGGATGCTCCCTCAGTTAAACAGGAGGAACCGGGCCCCAGGCCAGGGATGCTCCTCGAGGATTGCCCTGGTAGAAGTGAAAGAGCCGGCTTTGTGCATCAAGGAATATGCAGGGATTTTACATCTACGGTGTTGGTTCAAGTTCAGCTCCGTGTGGGAGATAAATAAATATAATTTAATTAATGTTTGGCTGACGTGAACTGCGTTGGTGGCTGCAGCCCAGCGTGTGGAAACACATGTCTTCAATTATGCATCCCAGTGTTTCCAACAAAGCTGGAATAGCCGTGGAGGACACGCTGCGTGCTCCAGGGTCACTCCTCTGTAGTCACCCTTTGCACAGGGAGGGTGACATTCCCAGGGCTGGCACCTTCCCCGTGCTCCTGGACGGAGCTGCCCTGCAGGACAACCCCTGCTCGGGGCTGCTGCAGAGGCACCGGGGCCTCCCGGGGGAGCAAAGTCACGTCTACCAAACACAGATCAAAAGGAAACGAAAGCACAGAGCTCCTTCTTCTTCCCTTTTTTATCTCCCCTTTTTCTCCTGCAGCTAATTAGGGGTGATAAGCAGCCGAGGTGCAGTTATGTAAGAGCAACCTTTGCGACAGCTCAGGCTGAAAACAGGTAATAAACTGTAACTCCTGGGGTCATTGCTGTCATCATTCAAGCACCTGAATTAGGGATCTGTGCAGAGAAGAAGGGGAGGCTGAGGTGGGCAAAATCCTTCCCTACTGGGGTCATTATCCCCTGGAAATCTTCCCTGGTGTCCACACGAGCACACTTCCCAACCCAAGAGCTCTCTCTGCAGCTCTTCACACGCTTTGTAGTGGTCACAGTGCCTTCAAATATTTTTTCCCTTGATTTGTAGCAAAGCAAAGAAAAAAGTACATTCTCCCACAGTTTTTTACAGTGTAAGGAAATAATCTGAAACGGTTCTGTTTTCATGTGCCAACTATGCCCCTGTGAACTCCACTGTGTAGCCATGGACTCCATCACTTCAGAGATTTCCCAGGACAGCTGACGAGCTGTAATTCCTTTTTCAGAAAGAAACTGTTCAACTTTGAGCTGAAGCCCCTGAAAATTCACATGTAATTTTGCATATTTGAGGCTCGAACTACTGAAAATTCTACAGAAATAGTTCAAATAATGTGGTTTTTTTTCCCTGTAGTCTCCAGAAGAACAGGAGAAGGAGTTTAGGTCTGGATGGACAATGATCCTGGTTGTCACAGATCTTGGAAATTAACAAAAATCGTTCATCTCCCCTCAGTAAAGAAAGCACTGAAAAATGTGCAGAAATAAAGTGTTTTACAAACACAGTGAGAGTTTAAGTCTCAGGTATGGAAAAATCAGTCCCATGAGATAATGCAGTTAAATCAACATCCTTTACTGCATTCCCATTTATGGGTGAGAGGAGTAAAGTCCAGAAGGGCTCAGGTTACTCTTCCATATTCCCACCTGGTATTTACCATGCTCTGTATAAGGGGAGGATTGGCTGTGGCCTTTCCTTGGATTTGTGTGTGGCCACCAGGGCTGTTTCCATCTCCATAACCTCTTTTGGGACATTTGGAAGGTTTTGGACTCCAAAGGCATTCAGGTTTTGTAGCCCTGCAGGTAAAACAGAACCTCCTGTTCTTTGCCCTGGTGTTTTTCTCTGGAACTCTGAAGATGTTTCAATCTTTGTGGGTGATTAATTAACGGCAGCAAAGTAATTGCTCTTGTAAGAATTCACATTAATGATGCACTGCTCGCTGTATGATGGAAGAGATTATTTGGGTAGGGACAGAATCTAAGCCTGGAGAACTAAAGATTTCTGAAGGTTATAAACAACATCTTCAAGTGACTTTTATCTTGAGACCATCCTCCTGTTTGCTCTGCAGCTCAATAATTTTCCTTCTCTTTCTGCTTGCACTGAGAAATGTTTAGAAAAGGTTTAACAAACTGTCTTTGCCAAAGGTGGAAAGCTGGGAAAAACTTGAGTTTTAATATCTCTGATAATCAGCAAATTCTAGAAATAAGCAAATCATATTCCTTCTCTGCTTTAGTTTTTCCTGCAGTTAAAAGTGAAATAATGCTTATTTTTTCTGCTAGGACGTGACGATGACAGTTACTACTGTGATAAAATGTTTTGAAAAGGAAATTATACGTAATTGTAATAGTTTAATCTGTGGTGGCACAGTGTAGATTGTGTGACTCTTTGCTAGCAATAAAGCAGGGTTACGGCCCTGGGGAATTTACAGCACAGGGGATCAGCTCCTGTTCCAAGGTTTTGTTGGGTAAAGGCAGCTGGGTGTTTACACTACCTGAACAAATCAGCAGAAAACAAAACACGAGCTGCTCGCAGGATCACAACTCCTTCTCTGTTCTCTTTGTTCTGAAGGAAAAGTTAATTGTGTTATACTTTATTTCAGGATGGTTTATTTCCCGTGGATTCTGTTTTTAGCACATATGAAGAGGGCAGAGAAGCCAGGGATCCTCCCAGTGCCTGGTGTTTTTTGCTGGCAGTGGGCAGGAGCACAGGAGCAGTGCCCACCACCCTTCCCAGGGCTGGAACCACAGTGTCAGCAGATCCAAACAGAATGAAAGATGCTTTTATTTGCCCAGGGAGACAGACAAAACCGGGGACAGGTTTTGTCCTTTAGACTCACATGTTAGTTCTTATTCAAAAGAATCAAATTGAACTTTATGATCTCTTCTTCTTGTTATTAGTGTTGACTGAGCCTCTACAGTCAGCTGTAGAGTTTACAGTTTTTGATGCAAAACCACTGAGATTTCAATACTTTTCTAAAGTTTCATTTAAGCCTTCTACATCTGCTGCTAAACAGAACAGACACTGTGGGATTTCTGAAGGTGGTCATGAAATGTAATTTTTATACCCATGGTTATCTCCTACTTGTTTAATGAATTCTTTTCCCTTCATGCTGGGTGAATCTAGAAATTGCCACAAGATGAGTGGATGAGTCACAGGATGAACTTAGGAAAATGAAAATAAAAGTCACTAAACTCTGCCCTCAGTTTGCAAACTGGGAGTCCAACAGTATTCAGAGGGAGAAGGTGACACCAGAAGACAGCAGGACTGTGACTGTGTGTGAGGTGTCCAGCAATGCAAAAAGTCCAGCAGACCCTCCTGAGAGGATGTAATCCAGGTACACCAGGTTCTGCTGTCAAAGAGGATGATTTCTTCCTGCCTTTCTCTGGACAAAATCCCAGATTATCTGCTCCATGATTCACATTGCATGCTGTGATGGTTAATTACCTCTGTATTTTAATCTCAGAACCTACTGGCTGTAACTTGAATGTTACCAGCACCAGTAAAGCCTGTAATGGATTTTCAACTCTTTTTCATTTCTTAGATGGTGCTTGTGCCTTCAATCTGATGGATTCAAGTATGGAAGAGGAATTCTAAAAGTGCTGGGAACAAAGGTGTGGGAAGAAAAACCACGAGGGGACCCTGTGGTGCTGCCTGTCTGCAAGTGACCAGAACAAATCTCAGAAAAAATGGAAAAAAAGGCCACGAGCAATGAGACAGAGCCCCTGACTTCCAAGAAAGATGTCTCAGATTGTAGCAAAGGAGAAGATTGTAAAGAGAACGGACTTCTGGTCAGGAACCCTAAATCTGCCCTACGGCTGGTGGAGGATGGCAACAAAGTCCACCCCAGCCAGGGGGATAAAGGGGAGGCAGCTCAGATCTCAAATGGTTATTCAGGGGTTCAGAGCTCAGTTCCCTGCAACGGAGAGGTGGAGGATGCCCAGGGCACGGCCCCAGCAGCCACCACCACCACCACCACCACCACGTCCACCACCTGCGGGGCTGAAGCTCAGCAGCAGCTGATGGAGCTGGAGGACAGAGAGACCTGGAGTAAAAAAATTGACTTTCTCCTCTCTGTCATTGGATACGCAGTGGATCTGGGAAATGTGTGGAGATTTCCTTATATCTGCTATCAAAACGGAGGAGGTCAGTGCCCAGTCCTGTTCTTTGTTCCTTAATGCTGAATTTCTTGGTTTATAAATGGATGATTTAGTGGCTTTTAAAATATCATGTATAACAAATGACCAAAGAGAAATTATTTACTGGAAAACCTAAATATTGGGATAGGATAATGACAGCAAAGCTGTTTAGCACAGCACAACTAGAAGCTGAGAATCAGGTAGGTGCAGACCCACACTCCAACACGAACGACTCAATCCCTTTCTCAAGGACTATTTTAAAATCTGATAAACCAACATGTCTAAACCAACTTCTGAGGAAAGCTGGGTCTTTGACTCACTGATGTAAGGGCCAAAATACAAATCTAAAATCTAATCAAGGTGATCTTGGAAAGGACTTCTGTCTCTCTGACGTAACAAAGGCATTTTACTGGAGAAATTAATTATTTTATCTGTAGCCCATCTCACAGCTGTACCTATTGCAGCCAGTGGAGTCTTGGTGAATCCTGTGTTACAGAGGTGTGAGAAGTTTGGCCTGAGTGTTGCTTCTTGTTCACGCTGCTAAATAGTTACTCTTATGAGAAATCCCACGGTAATACACTGGTGTGTTGCTAGGGAGGGGATATGCATTTTCCCTGTGGGATAAAAGGAATTCTTCTTTATGGAGTGCTGTTGGAAGAGAAGTCTGTGGAAGAGTTACAATCACCTGCTTTCTCTCTTGCAGGAGCATTCCTCATTCCTTACACAATCATGGCCATCTTCGGAGGGATTCCTCTCTTCTACATGGAATTAGCACTAGGACAGTACCACAGGAATGGGTGTATTTCCATTTGGAGAAAAATATGTCCTATATTCAAAGGTAACAAAGGGAAATGGAACTTTGTGAATAACTGGAAAATTTTCCTACAAAGGTGAAATTCCAGGGGGGAAAGAGAAAATCTCATAAAGCCAAGTAAGGCTTGTTCTACACAAGATTTTGGCTTTACAAAGAAAGCTTTCCTAAAACTCCATCTACACCTGCACATGTGTGTGTACTCTTGTATACACATACAGGATGCAACTCAAATTGATTAGATAGAGGCTGACCAAGCCTAAAAATATAAAGAATAAAAGGAACTGTTCTTATCCTCATTTACTCTTGTTCCCAGTGTTATAGCTCTGGTCTTGTCTTTTTATTTACTGAGGCTGCAAGATGCCTATTTCTAAATCACAGAAATTTAGGAACACATGGAATGCCCCCTTTATAGGCAAGTTCTGTCTTGAATAAGGATCCTTTGCTGGAATCAGAGTGTTTCTGAAGTCACAAGAAATGCCAGTGTTGTAAACACTTGGGAGGGTGTGTGTTCCTCCTGCAGAGCTGCCTTAGACAGTCACTAATGGTAGCTGAGGTGATAACCAATTCCTTTTCTTTTTTTTTTTGCCTGAAACTTACACTGACTGAGTGCAATTATTTCCTGCCTCTCCAGGAATTGGCTTTGCCATCTGTATCATAGATCTTTACGTAGCCTCCTACTACAACACCATCATGGCTTGGGCTTTTTACTACCTCATCTCCTCCTTCACGGCGGAGCTGCCCTGGACCAGCTGCACAAACCCCTGGAACACAGGGAACTGCACCAACTACTTCAGCAAGGACAACGTCAGCTGGTCCCTGCACTCCACTTCTCCTGCAGAAGAATTTTATACGTAAGTGCATGTAAGTGAGGATGGTGGTGTTAGCCAGACTGCTGGAACACCAGCAAGCTTTTCCTCAGAGGGCAGCAGGGCTGATTGCTGATGGTACCCTCTTCAAATCGCTGAGTTCTTATGGGGGGATGTAAGCTTAGGGTGTATGGGGGGTGCTCTGTGTTTTAGGAGCTTTCCAGTCGCTGTCTGCTGTCACTTATCATCACTGGTGTGCTGTTACTATCAAACTTTTAATTAAAAAAAATGAATCCAAAATGTCATGACTTTGAAGGCTGCTTATCAAGCCCTCAGGATTCCTTGTAATGCTCAGACCACAGTATTGAATGTTAAATGCACATTTAATGTAAGCATTTGTTAAAAAATTTTCTCTACTACTTTTTTCTTCTCTCTTGCAGCCGCCAGGTTCTGCAGGTGCACAGGTCCGATGGGCTGGATGACCTGGGGGGCATTAGCTGGCAACTGACCCTCTGCTTGTTGTTAATCTTCACCATTGTGTACTTCAGCATCTGGAAAGGGGTCAAAACATCTGGCAAGGTGATGTAAAAGCAAGACACATCATGTTGGTACAGTGCAGTCTAGAGGCAGTTCTGCCTGAGCCAGTTAAATGTCAGGGGATTATCTCAGGTTGTTTGCATGACAGGGATTATGGGCTGATGTATTTCAGCAGCACTCACTGCACAGTGACTGCTGCTCTTATCCAAGCAATCAAGGACAAAAATAAGTGACACCACTGCTCTCTGGGCAGGAACAACCCTGCCAAGGGAAGGGGACAGATGTGCAAACTGCCTGTTTACAGACCTGCAGAAAAGCTCACGTGAAGGTGCTACAGATGCTAAGAGATGTGATTAACTAATTCTTATTATCCCTGTTAACTTTCTACCCATGGCAAACGCTCTCTCACCATGTTCCCTCCAGGTGGTTTGGGTGACTGCCACGTTCCCTTACATCATCCTCTTCATCCTGCTAGTGAGAGGTGCAACTTTGCCTGGGGCTTGGAGAGGTGTCCTCTACTACTTGAAACCTGACTGGCAGAAACTCCTGGCCACTGAGGTAAAAACTTTATGGAAGAGTAGAGATTTGCTTTCAGCCTGTCAATACGTGCATCACCAAAGATACATAGAGCATGACTGAACAGATGTTTTAGCATGGACTTAAAAGCCTGACTCCGTGCTCTTTCCATAATTATAACAATTTTAAAGATTAGAGTCCACTCTCAATTTAGAGTCCAACCTTTTGAACTAAAGGCAGAGTTCTCACACAGTGGTTGAACAGAATGATCAGAAGAAAACAAGTGACCAAACACGTTTTCACCAGGAAAATGGTGACCAGGCTGACACTGAGTGAGAAGCTGTGAGTGCTCCTACACTGCAACAAAGTGAGCCACACTGAGCAAACTGAATTTATTAAACCCTAGCAAGTAGTAGAGCTGCAGTTTTTTGGCTTAAGGGAACCAGTACAGACCTACAGTGTCCACAGCTGCCCCTATTTAAATAGTGCAGGTTACTGGAGCAGAAACTTCTACCTCCATCCTGTAACAAGCTTTGGCAGATGAGCCCACGGACACCAACTAAACCCTGACTCAGTAACTCATCTAAGTGCCTGTGGAGGAGGAATAAATCAGTCAGGCTTGCATACCCCACCAAAATTTGAAAGGACAGGAGGAATGAGGACAAACTGAGCTAACCAACAAACCCCAGGCCCTCCAGTATCTGATCCAGCCTTGAACTCTGTGGGTGACAAGTAATCCATCAGGCTCAAGGCTGTGCTCACTTCACTGCCTGTGAAAGTGTCTGGTGAGGAGGGTGATGGAAAAACCCCAAAGCAATAAATACTACAAACACGAAGATTAAAAAATTCCAATGTTTGCAAGTCTGCTGCTGCCCAGCTGATACGGAGAGTTTTGAATGAAGAGGAAATGAAAAGACACCAGTCTCTGATAAAGCAGCATCTCCAATAAGGAACCACATCTTCTGAAAAAGCAATAAAGGGCATTGATATTGTATTGGATGTATCTGGAGTGAGGACAGCAGATTGCAATCTGTGTGCTGGGTGATGACAGAGCTCTGTCTGGTTGATACAGGATGGCCTCACACGATGGGAGAGAATATTAGAAATGAGTTGTAATGAACTCCATGTTTCAATCAGAAGAGAATAAATGAATGAGGACTTTCACCTTCAGAAAGAGAGCTGATATTGTACTTTAGAACATTACTCATTAGGGCTGTGGCCACTTTTCAAGTACAACACGCTTTTCATAACAAGATCATCACACTTGCATCTGTCACAGCTACAACAAAGCTGAACTGAGCCCCAAGAACCAGAACTGCATCCACACTGTCAAATGTATTTCCATAAATCTAGGAAAAGTCTACATAGCCTGGAGGACACATTGCCAAACACAGGACTATGCCACAGCACACAAAGTTTGGAGGAAGACTTGGAAGGCTGCAAAATCATGGATAAAAAGTTCTCTATACACTGCAGAACTTGAATTGATTACAGGCAAATCACTGAATTAATCTAAGATGCTGTCAGAAGTGCAACAGTCACAACAGATCTACAATAAACATTCATATTTCAACATCTCTCTTAACAGAGAGTCCTGTTAGACCAGGACTAGGACATAGGCAGACCAGTGAAACACCCTTTTGTAGACCTAAGTGACATTCTGAATATGCCATTATTCAATCAAACTCATTCAATCTGTTTCATGTAATTTTTTCTTGGCCTTCAATATTTTTCAGGTTTGGGTGGATGCAGCAGCTCAGATTTTTTTCTCCCTGGGACCAGGTTTTGGGGTCCTGTTGGCTTATGCCAGCTACAACAAATTCCACAACAACTGCTACCAGTGAGTTCTACCTTATTCTATAAATAAAGTCGAGTTTAAAAGTGCAACTGTGGTATTTATGAAAAAGAAACAGGGTGCTCATGAAGGGCACTGAGTTATCAGACCTGTGTACGTAGAAATCAGACAGAAGTGTAACAGAACAGAAATCCTTACTGCAAGAAACTGAAATCTAAACCATTTCTCCTTGGTTCCCTACCTTAAAGTAAGATAATTTTTACCAATTACAGCAAGAGGTCTAAGGTGTAGAAACCTGCCACAACAAAACAGACTAAACCCCTGCCAAACCATCACACTGTAATTATTTAATCTCAGTAGCCAGTTAGGAAATTATTTTATAGTCTTGAGCAGAAAGGCAATTTATGGTTGTTTTCTTGTTACCTTAAAAAAAATCTGTTTCTAACTCGTAAAGTAAAACTCTCAATTCTTTAATATTCATGTAGTAATTCCTATTCTTTTAAAACACCAGGGTACAGCCAGCATTCATTCCAGTGTCAGGCTGATGTTACAGCATCTGTTTGGATTTGAGAAGAAAAAGTAGTCATGGGTTGTTGGGTTTTTTTCCTCTTTCTTTCAAATCTGCTGCTTGTTTTTTTCCTTGTATTCCCCTAGTTTTTCTAGGAGTCTGCCCAGACTGTAGACCAAGAGGTTGCAAACCCTCTCTAGCAGATGCAGATTCCCTGATGTGAGTTAGGTCTTCTGTTGCAGAGATGCTCTGGTCACCAGCACCGTGAACTGCTTGACCAGCTTTGTGTCTGGGTTTGTGATCTTCACCGTGCTGGGATACATGGCTGAGATGAGGAACGAAGATGTGTCAGAGGTTGCCAAAGACACTGGTAGGTTAATGTTTTATACACATCTCATACTGCTTCTAAGGTAGAATATATTTGTATAATATCTTCTAGATTGAGAGCAGCCTAAATTGTGAGAAATATGTAGTATATTATTCAGGATACTGACTTTATTGGGCACTGTTATACAGTACAGCTAAAAAATTAGTGCATAAATACCACATATAAAAGTCAGATTGCAGCCTTACAGACGCGGTGGTAACTGCACGTGGTGAAACAGCCTGGGGGGAGAAGTTTTCCCCTGGGAGACACCGTGCACCAGCCTGTCCTTCCCTCAGCAGTACTGGCTAACAGTGATCCCAACTCTCTGATCCAGGACCCAGCCTGCTCTTCATCACGTACGCAGAGGCCATTGCAAACATGCCTGCTTCCACCTTCTTTGCCATCATCTTCTTCCTGATGCTGCTCACGCTGGGATTAGACAGCACGGTGAGTAGCCAGTGTGGGAGATCCTCGGGTACAGCCTGACCCTCTCGGGCACCACAGAAACACAATTACAAACACTGCAGTGCCACTGAGGGCTTTGCAGCAGGATTGGCAGCTCCAGGTGCCTTCTGTAAGGCAGCAACTCTTACTCCAATTTTTATCTGAATAGATCTAAATATAATCAAATGATTTGTCACTGTCATACTGTGACAATTAATGAGATCCTGAAATACAAGCAAAGCATTTGATTCATACACTCCTGGTTGAATGCAGCCTTCCAGGCTCCTTTCTTGCTTGTAAACTTACAAAGCAATTACGAAAATTCGGAGTTTCTTCACACAAATTGGATTTAAAAGGTGGGAACTGGAAATACACTAAAAAACTGTCATGTTTTTGAGTCTGGTTTTACAGGTGGAGAATCAGCTCCTTCCAGCAGAGCTGAACTTAGCTGATTTCACAGCCCTAGTCCTACTGAAACACCTCCCACTTCTCCTGGTGCCTGTAGCACAGTACTGCCTTTGGATGACAGTGCATTCCCACAAATACTTGAACACTAAATCCCCACCCTAAAGGGTTTAAAAAAGTAATGAGGAAAGACTTGTCTAAAAAACCCCACACCAACTCTGCAGCAGAACAAAGCACCAGTGTTTGAATGCTGCAAAGCTCCTTTAAGCACAGAAACTTTTAAGCAGGTAACACTGCCCTCTATTTTCCAGTGATTTTTCCACGCTTTTCAGTTTGCAGGACTAGAGGGAGTGATTACTGGAGTCCTGGATGAATTCCCACACGTCTGGGGCAAACGCAGGGAATTGTTTGTCCTTGGTCTGACCATCGTTTGCTTTTTGGGGTCGCTGGCAACCCTGACATTTGTGAGTATTTCATCCACCCTCAGCCTTCCTCACTGGCAGTTTCACCTTGGAGAGGGTAGTAATTTTTTGAAGACAGTTTCAAGAAATCAGATTGAATCTCCAGCCTGTTTTCTTTATGCATTAGAAATCTATTACTTGGAATAAATGTGAACGATATTTCACAAGGAACTATGTTGCAAAATGATCCTACTGCAACTCATGATGTGCTACACATCATAAACAATGCTGCTCATTAGTCAGCAGACAACCAGACACATTTTTAATGTTGTTTACTTCTTGTTCCCAAAAGCTCCATGTTTAAAAATAACATGGATAGTTATTATAATCTTCACAATGTTTAAAATGTATTTTGAATTTAAAAAAAAATTCTAGTAATGGATTTCCTGGATCTTCCTCATTGTTTCAAGGCAGAAATCATCATTAGTCACACCAAATAGTTCCCGTGGGGCTTGTGCATTTCATTCCCACAACAAGCAATGTTTGAATAACGAGTGATCATAAGGGAAAAGGAAAGAAATACTTGGCTTTCCTGTCATGTTTTGCTCCACTTGCTCATTTATGTGTAACTTCCTTCTCATGTGAAGTGTTTGCTGTACAAGGATGCTGAGATCCTTTGCAAGAGGTCTCCTCCTTCATGATTCTAGATCCAAAATGGAAAGAAAGCAAAGTAGCACTATATTTATTTCCTGTTCAGTAGCTATGATCCCTGCTGGAAAAAGAAGAGGGCATGCAAAAAGCCATCCTGTAAAATCCCATTTGTTCACTAAAATCCAGCCAGAACTGCCGGCACATTTTAGCCTCTCTGCATGGCAGCCCCCCAGGTGAGGGATGTCCACAGAGGGTGAGCAGCTCACCAGGATTTCCCTGGCAGGAACAGCCGCAAAGTGACAGAACTGGGTGAATTTCCCACTTGTGAATGCTCTGCTCCAGCCAAAGGCAGCACCAAACAGCAGCAGGGCAGGGTTCCCATCACTGGATCCTTGAGACACTGACAGTTTGATCTCTTTTCCAGGGAGGAGCGTATGTGGTGAAGCTGTTTGAAGAATACGCCACTGGTCCAGCTGTCCTGACCGTCGTGTTCCTGGAAGCAGTGGCTGTGTCCTGGTTCTATGGTACATCCAAATACCCCTGGCCCCATCTCCTGAGCTCCTGCAGCTCTGCACTGCCCCAGTTTCTGCAGACAAGATCACCCATGTCTCCAGAAAAAAGCTTACAAAAGCTTTTTACAAACTCACTGATAACTAACCAGTGAGATTCAGTATTAATTGCTGTCTGATACAAGTAGACAGACATCTAAAAGTAACAGGAGGTATCATTCAGAATAACCAAGGATTTAATAAAATTAAGAGTTATAGGAACAAAATGGTCTTCTGGGATAGATTCTGAATTTACTTGCTGGGGATAAAAAAGTGTTGAGCATCTACTCAAGAAAAACTTAGATCTGCTGTCCTCCCTCTCCTCCCACTTGTCTCCACAGGCATCACCCAGTTTTGCAACGATGTGAAAGAAATGCTGGGCTCTGCCCCAGGCTGGTACTGGCGAGTTTGCTGGGTTGCAATTAGTCCCCTCTTCCTTCTGGTGAGCTTTCTTTAGAGCTTTTTCTTTCCAGCACAAGAAAATTACCACTGAACAATGCAGCTCCTTAGACTTCTAAAAGCTTAATTCCAGAATTCTCTTGTGAAGTTCTTTAGTAACAATTTTTGTTAAACCAAAAAGGCTCAATTAGTGAAAAACCCAATACAATGCTGCAAGATCTTGTTACTAAATCACAGTTTTAAGGATTTTTGTAATTGAGTTAGCTGAGTAAGTCTGGGTTCTGAATAACTACCCCCCTGTGTTCTGCTAAACAAATTTACTTTGTTTTGTTGCTTTTTGTTTACCTCAGCAAAATGAAGCAATAAAAGCTGATGAAATGTACTGTCAGAGGAGGAAAACCAAGATAAGGAAATACTGTCTCAGCAATTGCTGACGGACATCTTCAGAATATTCCACTTAAAATTTACAGCAGTTAATTACAACCATTATAAATCTATAATTCAGAATTGGAAATATGTCCCAATGTTTGGCTTGGCAGTGTTACTAATACCATTTGAACATAAGTGTTCATTTCCTGATTCAAAATTAGTTCATGCTATCTTTTATTCTGGCTGGCCTTAGTGGGAGCAGAGCAGGTCAAGATGGAATTTGTGAAGCACAGAATGTAGATTTAAGACCTACAGAGTGAATTCAAAGCACTTGTAATGATCAAGGCATAATTAACAGACTTTCATGTTATTACCCTAGAAAGAGAAGTCTATAAATAAAGATGTCACACCGTGGTAATTTTTACACTTCTGTCCTCTTTGTGATCCTAAACCAGCAAAACAAACAGAGAGGCACACAGCTCTGGGGATGTGGTTACCAGGCAGAGCTATTTGTATTCCCTGTGGAAACTGACCAAAACACGGAAAGCTCGGGATGTAGGATGTCATTTCTGTAAGGAAGTTTTGCTGGTAATCCTGAGCTTCTGATGGTACTCTGGACAAAAGTCAGAAATCCTTCCAAGGACAGTCACAAATATTTTTCCTGTAATATTCAACGAAAAGTATTTGTTGTTTCCTTAGAAATTTTTCAGCCATGAATGATATGCTCAGGAAAATGATCCAACAGCAGTAACTGAGATGACATTTTTTCCTTTTATGACAGAGAGCAGTGTAGTGTGCAGAATATCAAAGCATCCTTTTGGTCTTTGTTTTGTGATTTGTTGTTGATTTTTTGTTTTAAAGCTACACTAATGTTATTTAGGATTTTTTCACTGTCAACATATTTTTAATTTTTGAGTCCTACTCATTTTCTATTTATTTCAGTGCTACGCTGGAACACAGTTCCCCAAAGTGTGTGCCATCAAAATCCACATATTTACACTTTTCCCCTTTTTCTCTTTCAGTTTGTCACTTGCAGCTTTCTGTCCAACCCTCCTGAGCTGAGGCTTTTTGATTATGATTATCCCTACTGGACCACAGTTGTGGGTTACTGCATAGGAACCTCCTCCATCATCTTCATTCCTATCTACATGGTCTATCGGTTGGTCGTCACCCCAGGGACACTTAAGGAGGTATTCCTGATCTTCTGTTGCTTCTGTATGAGTGATAGGAAGGAGGTGGTTACTAAAAATATAATGAGTGGATTTTTTTTTCCTGGGACTTGGCTGTTCTGTTCCTGGCCAGCTGAATTGTCTTCCTTCCATTCTCACAAATCTCCCAAGTTCTTACTGAGGCTGCTGACAAATTCTTATAAGATGTTATATCAAGTAATTTTTTAAGCTCTGCTGAACTGGAGAGTCTTCCTAAGATTCGCCCCAGACACTCAAAATCTCCCAGTCAAGCAAATGAGGCAGTGAAAGGCTGGTTTCCTGGGGTGTATCTGTAAGCAAAGCTTGTTTTTCTCTCCCACATTTATTAAGATTTCTCTCCCACAAGTCTGTGGCAACCTGTATTGACAATATTGGGATTTTTTTTTAAGTTCTAATAAATACCAGTTCATAAAGAATATGTTTAGTTGGCTCAGGGTATCTGAGTAAACTGCAAAGTCCTACAGCATTATTATGACATTTGCCAAGCTTTGATTCCAATTATGTTACAAATAATTTTAAAATCCTGCTGTGTACTTCTACAGCACTTTACACCTTCTTAGTGCTAACAGAGGCCTGAAACAGTCTTAAGTCGTAGTTCAAGAGGTGCTACTCAAGTCATATTTTATTATAAATCTCTTTCTAAATGGCTGTCATGTTATGTATTACCTCTAAAATGAATCCATTTCTAATAATGGTTTCTTTCCAACAGCGTATTCTGAAAAGCATTACTCCAGAAACAGCTACAGAAATTCCCTTTGGAGACATCCGCATGAACGCAGTATAAGCTAACCTGGTTCTGGGGGGAGGGAAGAGGAGCATAAAATGTCACTTTCCCCACCCTCTCCCCCCAAAGAATCACCTTCCCAGCTGAGACGACAAACGGAGTTTTTCACGGAGGCTGCACCACTGACAACACTCAGAAAGGTGATGCCTCCAAGCAATTTATCCAAGCAATTCAATGACATCTACTGTGCACTTCCAAGCAGGCTGAACTGAGCACTCACTCTGGAACACGAGGGAACAGCCCTGCTCCGGGAGTGGCACCGAGTGCCTGCAGCAGCCCCTCCAGGACGAGCAAGGCACGGCAGGATTAGGTGTAGACCCCCAGTGTGTGGCAGTGCTCCTGTATCTCCCTCCGTGTGATCGTTCGTACCGGGCAATGTCGTATTCGCTTCTAAGGTTCTCTAATTGCTTCAACTACATGGGAAAATGCACAAATATTTCTGATAGCCATACATTACTCGAGTAACGCAGGGGTTTATAAACCAGGAAAACAAAAATAGGAAGTTCCCTAGGTTTGTGGCGGAGTAGACAGAGGGAGAGGAAAAATGCCGAGCAGCACAGCTCTGCACACATCAGCACACACAGCTGGTAGCACTGGCCCCCTTTTCATTTCCTGTTTTGTAGGTGGTAACAATTTCTACTGTTTGTTGCATTAAAAATACTACAAAAGCATTTCTTGTGATGTTTTAAGCTTCACTTTCCTTCAGATCTATTTGAGCCACAAAAACTCATCATGAGTTACTTGACAAGCACTTAAGTTGCCAGCACTTACTGTACTGTTTCCATAACCAATCACTGTCCTGGCAGACGTAAAGAAACTACAGACCAACAATGAATCTCTTTGAGTTCTGATGCCAAGAAGTGGAATCTTAAAAGATCTGTTTCTCTGCTTCGCTTCCCTTTTTTTTTTTTTTTTTTTTTTTTTTTTTTTGGTTAATTTCACACCTAAAATTTGCTGGAGCCTGTGGTTGTTCCCACTGTTTCCTAGTACAGAAGTAGAATTTAGAATAATCCTTTTGGCTGGCTGACAAAAGTACATTTACAGCTATCCAAACCTACTTTGAAGGTTTAGTAGCTCATATTCTAATGTGACTGCATTGGGTTTTCATGCTGAAGAAAAGGAGAGGAATTTTTTTTCTTAGCAAGAAGTTTTCTTAGCAAGAATTCAGCAGGATTGATTCTCATCAGAACAATTTATATCAAATTTCAAGGCACTGACACACAAGTAACTCCCATGTCCATACTAAGCTATTCACATGACACACACACACGTGCTCCCCAAATGCAGCTGCCCTTCAGCCTGGCTGCACCTGCCCTGTCCCTTGGAGGACACGAGTTCTGCTGCAGTGGAAGTGCAGATAAACCCAAACAGGCATCATTCATGTGCAAACTTGCGTTTTAATTTTACTCTGGCACATAGATTATGATGAAAGTAAAATAAAATAGAGGACAAAAGTCTCTTTTGTATCCCTTTGCTAAACTTGCCAAGGTTCCCTGTGCACCCAGAGCAGGGGGCATTAAGGAACCTACTGGAGTTTACCTGGGTATGAAGCACTTGCCAGGTGAGAGAAAAGCAGGGATGCTTGTTTGCCTTCTGAAAACATTTTCAACACCTCTGCCAAAGTTTTCCCCTTATACATACCTGGAGAAAGGCCTCTTCCACTTCCACTTTGGCTAGTGACTTTTGAGTTCATTTAAGCCTCAGGCCCAACTTCCAATAAGGAAATAACTTAAGAGGGACAAGGACTGTTGTTTGAGAACCACAGACTCCTCAACTATTTTTAAAAAGGGAATATGTTCTTTAATTGCCATGAGAAAAACACTAACCTATTTGAAACCTACTTCCAAAATTTAAATTTTTTTAGTTCATTAATTGAAAAATTACACATGAAATGTCAGTGTAAGATGAATGAGGTATTTGTATGTATCCAACAGCAAAGTGTGGGAAATAAAGGAGAAAACTCTACCCAATTTCTTCCCTCTTCAGACAGGTGTTCTGCTAACAAAAAAAATTTGTCATTTTTAAGACACTGACATAGGACAGATATTGCCTCTCTGGGAGGTTTCAGAGAGACTTCCCAAGAAATGTCACATTTTCTACTGAATTACGTCAGCCAGGAAGCCCTGACAGTACCACAAGCCCTAAAACAGCTGAAACATGAGAACAACGTGCTCTGAGTCCTGAGACACTGAGAGACGATGAAAATTCTTAGAATTATTTGAATATACAAAAAGCAATGTAGAGTAAAAAGGCTTTTGTTTTCCTGAATAATACAAAGATAAAATACATCCATGTTTTCACTCTATAAATGCTGAACTTGAAAGGCAGTTTAGTCCTCATTACTTTTTTGTTACATGGTGTACTGGTTTGAATACCTTATTATGCTACGCTCATTTTTTAGTATTTCTATTTAGCTGAGTGGTTGAAATATTGAGAAATTGACTTAATTTATTTATACCATTTTTTTCCTTTTACATACACATCTGAAAACACGTAAAGTAACCAATATTTACCAGGTAGCTGAGCAAGTAGCCATACCTTAAACACTGGTTTTGTATAAAAACTACTTATATTGATACCAAATGAGCTGCATTGCCGTTACAAAGTGTTTCGAGGCAAAAAAATTTCTTCCCTTCAGCTCTTCTTCCACTCATCTATCACAAGGATATCCTACCCTCTGGTCTGAAAAGTGAAAAGGAAGTCATGAAACTGGTTAATTAGGACCATCTTTGCCTTTTAAAGAGAATTAAACTGGAGTTTTAGCTGTACAGAACTAAGTATTCCCTCCAACTTGTACATGATGCACCTGTATTAATTTATGCAGCTGTTTAGTTACAAGTGTTGCAAGCTGATTGTAAGTCATCAGTATGTGCCTTGTACTGTAAACTGTTATTGTAATAAATTTAATATTCATAAACCATCTGCAGATGTCTCTTGTGCCTCTCTCTTCTGGGAAGAGCAAAGATAAAAATCTCAATTCTAAGGAGAAGCAGAGTATCTAGTCCAGTTTATGATGCCAACAAGGCCTCTGACAAAAAGCAGAGGATTTCCTTCGGTGTTTGAACCCTGGCCCACAGCTAAACACTCCTTCATTCCATTCCAGCAGAAGAACCAGAGCTCATCACACTTGTTTACACAGAACAGAGAAACCAAACTGCTCCACACTGGAGTATGAGCTTAACTACTTGATTAGCTGACATATAAAACTCATTCCAAGCCTTGGTAAAGTGGCAGCATTTGCATTTAATTTTACTCACATTTTGTAAGTCTGCTGAACAAATTATTAGGGAAACACCAATCTCAAAACATTTTCTTTTAAATATGTAAGTTCACCTTACTCTAGCATAAAAGTTATAAACTTGGTACAAAACAAAGTGAAAGAAACAATTTTAAAAGTGTTGAAAATGTATTCTAAAAGCCATGACCACTGTCAGACATCCTACGTACCTAGTTTGAAGGTAATTTTTAATCTTGAATAAGAACCTTTGAACAGAAGACTGACAAATCTAAAACATCACTTAACAAGCAGATACAACTGTAATACATATAACCAGACTCATCTGCCTTATTCCATGCAAAAAAGATGCTGTAAAATAACCTATGCATTATAAAAGACCCACACATGAGATCCAATGTGTATCTTACACTTTATTAACTGTTTCTGTACATCAGGTCCTCAGACCAAAACCCACACATTATACAAAATTCGTATCTCAATATGCACATACCTTACAAAACTCCACACTAGATACAGAAATCTCCCACATCATCATTCAGGTTGGTTTTCTCGCTTTTTCACCCACTTTAACAGGTTTGCTTCCCATTTTTGAGAGCACCAGTGAGCAACAATGACTCCTTCTAAGGGCTGAGAACACCTTTGTTTCAGCAGAGCTCACTGTTTTGGCTCCCCCTGCTTAGGGGATGTATTCTCACCTTAAATTGTTTAACACTCCCAGGTCTGTCCAAAATCTTTACGTACCAAGGACATGGTACTGAAGGGCAGGGTGGACAGTCAGCCACATTTAACATTTCAACTGTACAGACTAAGGGTGTGTGTCAAGAGACCCATTAATCCATTCCAAAAGTTGCTCTTAAGGGGGACACAACTTCTCAAAGGAAAGCCAGGAATAAATAGCTAGGAAAACCTTTTCTGTCCAAGAGTCTGCACAGCAGTGGCCTTTCCTCTTGGTTGACAGCCCAGGTGCCTGTGCCCAGCCCAGGGACATCAATCCTCCTCCTTCTCGATGTAAGGTTTGGTGCTGACCCGGGCCATCTGCCGGGCCAGGTACCGGTCCCGTGCTGACATCACCGTCTCCTCATTGCTCCTCTTGGCAAATTTGCTCATGCTCTCAGGTGCTTTCTGTGCTTGTTCTTTCTCCTCTTTCTGCCCTTCTTCTCCAGCTTTACGTTTCTGCTCAGACAAAATTCCAGAGCTGGAGCTTCCCTTCTCATCCACCTCTCTGTCTTTTCCCTTTCTCTCTTTTCCCAGATCAGTCTCTCCATCTTTTTCTAAAGATGTAGGAGTACTTTCCCTCCTCTCCCTGCTTTTCTTTTCATCATTGCCGTATTTCTCTCTCCTCTCCTTTGCATGATCTTCCCTTTCTCTGTACTTCTCTCCTCTCTCCTTCTCTCTGTCATTGTATCTGTCTTTATCATTTCTTGTTCTGTCTTTCTCTCGTTCCTTCTCTGAGCCCTTCTCCTCTCTCTCCTTTCCCCTCCTCCATTCTCTGCCATGTCCCTCCCTCTCTTTTCTTTCCTTCCCCCTTTGTTTATCATCTTGATCTTCCCTCCTTCTGTAGTGATCTCTGTTAGTGTGATCCCCATGCCTATGTCGCTCTTCCCTTTCCCTTTGGTGATCCTTTTCATGGGTCCTACTTCTCTCATAATCCTTTTCCCTGTACTGTTCATCATTTCCCCTTCTGCCTGGCCTGCTCTCTCCCCTCTGATGACTTGTTTGGCCTTTGGTGCGTGGCTCTTCCTCCACACTGGATGAGCTTGGTGACCTGGAATGCCTCTGGCTTTTGTGATGTTTATCCTCCTCTTCACTGCTTACAGAGTTCTCCCTTCTTTTCTTCTTTTTCAAATTTACTTTACTATGCTTGTGTCTCTTGTCATCGTCACTACTATCAGTTCCTAGGTCGGTATCAGCATCTGGATTATTCTCTTTCTTAGAGGGCTTCACTCTTTGTCTTTCTGATGGGCATTTGCTCCTTTCGTTGGGTTCATCCTGACTGTCAGGTTTTTCTTCCTTTATCCTACATTTTTTACGTTAGAAAAGAAAAACAACATTAAAATGCCTGAAATCTTGGACTTTTCTACAAACTGACTTCTGGTCAGGACTTAGGCAAAAGATGCTGCTGAAAAGTCTAAGAAAGCAAATCTGTCTGTGGCTCAGGTTCCAGGAATCCAGCACAAAGTATCCGCATCTGGTTCAGAGGTGAATGTGAGCTGAGGAATTTATCTAGAAGAGTGACTATGGTGAAGTATGTGAAGCCTCCATCTAAGGAAAAAGACATTGATTTGTGTTCCTGTGTAAGCCTGCTGGCAAGTTACAGGTTCTCCTATGTGTTTAGTCCTCTATTCACATCAAATAATTATCCAGGGAAGAAGCAGGTTGTGTGTTTTGCTGACAGAGGCAGGAACATAGTTTTTTTGATCCAGTATTTCTGAAGATCTCCCTTGCGGCTAGACAGAAATTAGTAACTTTTAACAGCTCAAATATTCCTAAATGCAATATGCTGACCCATGGAGGGGATTATGCTTTGTCATTCTCTTCTGGCTAATGAGGAAATACATGTTCACTCACACGAGCCACATCTCTTCCATTTAATCACACAGCTCCAGTAACAGCCTGTGGGGCACTCTCATGAGTCAGCACACCACCAGTTAGATTCTATATCTCCTGAATGCTTGAAGGCATGGACAGCCTATAAACAATGACTAAAAATCACACTGAAAAGTTTGGTAATTTACTTAGCAATCCAATTAATTAAAACAACAAATCAAAGGTGGATCACTTTAGGGACACTTCTGAGATCTAAAAATTGAGCTGTTTTCTCTCTGTATCCTGCTGTACTGTCATAAGAAAGAATAAAATTAAAATACATGCCTGAGTTTATCTGAAAGCCTTGCTGGGAACACCATCCACAGGACTATTTGTTTCCCCTGAACTAATGCTATGTGCCACTAAAGGAAATTTCCTTAATTTGCAAGATTAAAAAACCATCATTTCAAATGCTCTCTACACAGTACAAAAATCACATCATCCTGAAGACTTCATGGAGAAATCCCTTGCTTCAGACAGCTGAGTAACTTCAGTGACCACTTTCTTCATCTAGGCTCAGAATTTACTTTCTAACAATCCAATCTCAGATCTAGAAGATGTCTTGATGAAAGCTGCACTTTCTTTGTGATGGCAAGCACTTAGCTAGTGACATCCATGCTTAAAACCTCTATCAAACGAGGCTTAACCTGAGTTAATTGTCTCAAATGATCAATTGCTGCATACAAGAAACATCCCCTTCATCACATTTATCCACAGGGCAGAATGTTACCATTTTAAATAGCTAAATAATTCAGACTCATCTCATTACTTTGGTTTGGAATGTGCACATATTGAGATTTTAAAATACTCCCACTGGATTTCCTATATATTTGGTTCACTTCTTTTACCACAGCATCAACATTAAATTTAGTTTTTATGCAACTAAATGTGGAGCAAGTACAAAGTTAAGAGACTCACATTCTTTACTGGAAATTCATAGCATATTCATTTCCTATTACTTACTGCTATGCTCATTATTTTACCTTTTGTCTTCCTCATGATTCAAAATGTGTAACTTTAAATACAGATTGCTAAATATTATGTACACCAAAGAAAATGCAGGTTAGAATAATAGCAAGCAGGATTACAAGCATAACTGTCCTCTTAATATCTTTTAGACAGCATCCCTGTCCTGCTTGTTTCATTTCTGTGTCACTAATGATCATTAGTTATTTACCAAATAATTCAATTAATCAGCTGCATGAAATTACCAGTTTACCTTACCACTGTTTCGGTGCTCTCTGTCTAACCCTCCAGTGAGTACGGAATCACAAACAGCCAGATGCTGTTTTTTATACCTGAAACCCTATTGGAATCACATCCTACCTGGCTTCACGGAAGCTGCATTTAGGCATCTCTTCTTCCCCCACACTCTGGTTTAAAAGATGTCTGTAAAATCCACTGAGATCCCTCTGTTTGGTCACATCCAGGTATGCTGAGGGAAAGAAAGGGAGGTTGGATTTACTGTGCCACAAATACCACCCACAACTCACAACTGGTGGACACCACCCCAACTGCAATCTCCATCCGGGAAGTTTTCAAACCCAAAGAGATAAATCTCAGTTACCTGATCTGACCTCACAGCAGACCATGCTTGGAGCAGAAGGCTGGAACAGGTGACCTTCAGAGGTCCACTCCAACCCAATTTATCTCATGATCCTACATCTTGTGCTTTACATCTACTCCTGATACTGATCAGAATGTCTGAGGCAAGGACTGGAAACATCACTGTACTCCAGGCTTACCAGTCTTTCTTCAACAACCGACCCTCCCTCAAAAATTGAAAGTACCAACCCAAATAGTACTGACCCACAAACAGAGGAGCTTCCTCTGTTCCATTTGTAACATGTGCAGAGGAAAATAACCGACCAAGGTGGATTTGATTCAGCATCTGCTAACCTGGTCTTCTTTGATTTTAATTATCTCAAGCCTCACGGAGAGACCACCAGATAAATACGTTGTAAATCATGTACAAGGCCCTACGTCTTTTTCAGGACAATTATTTCACTGTGAATCTCACCCTCGAGAGCTGATTCTCTTCTTTCTCTCTCCTCCTCCTCAGCTCTTTCTTGCAGCTTCTTCTTGTAGGCTGAAGTCACAAAAGCCTCTTTGTGTGCAAACTCCCCTCCTTCCATTTCACGCTCTTTCTGAATTTTTCTTTCCATTCGTCTTTCTTGTTCCTTCTTTCTAATCTCGGCTGCTTTGAGGATATTATGGATGTATCTGGGCTGAGATAGAAGGGAAAAAAGTTACCATGCTGAGAGGTAATTGAGGTGGCTGAGAGAAACAAATTGGGATTGATGGAGATGTTGAATTAAGTTGGTAATGGAAGAAAATTGTCAGAAGCTACTCTAATGTGTTCTCCCCCTGACTGATAGCTATCCAAAATAAACTGCCATTCCCTTTCAGATCCCTAACATGGCACGTTTCCCAGTACCAAGAGAGGTTGCTGTATTCAATCAAAACAGTCATCCCATCCTTGACTAGGAGGATTTTTACTCTAAATGAAAATAAATGGGTTTTGATTTTTCATCCCTCTGTCTTCTGTATTGTAGCAGCCTTGCCCTTCTTTTAAGGAGTGGGAGGCTTCCTTTCATACCCAAAACCTGACAAGAACCTTCAAATGAAATAGAATAAGTAACAATGAAAGTATCACTTGTCAGGATAATTCAGCAATGCTTTGAAGTTTACAAGTTAACCAGTCATGGTTGCCCCAAGCAGACAGAGTTGAACAGACAGGATAGGTTCTCAGGTATTGACCTTTTTGTCATCGTTTCCAGCTAACATTTTGGCACTGCTTGCTTTCTTCTTCTGCTGCATTTCATCGTAAATACTGTCATATTCATACACTGTAGCATCTTCTTCCAAAGCCTTCTGAATCTCCAATTTAGTCTAAAAGAAAAAAAGGGAGGAGGAGAAGAAAGATATCAAAATAACAATAATTAAATCTTTGCTATTTTCAAATATTTCATTCCTATATTGTAATTTGAACAAATCTATAGTACAAACTTACTCATCAGGACACTGAGAGTAAATTTAAAGTAGTCCCTTACCTGTTTCATTGCTTGCTTTTTCAGTGCTTCTCTTTGAAGACTTTCCCCAACAGTTGGCTGTAGAAAGGAGGCATTGCAGAAACAAAATTACTTACATTATTTTGTAATAATAACACAGATAATATTATTTTTCTACCATTCTAACAAACAACTATATAATAGTCCAATTACAGGCAGGTGTGATTCAGAAAATACTGAATTCTTCCTGCATGTCCATCAGAGATGTAGCAGTCACAAGCAGAGATACTGACAATCACATGAAAAAAGAAAAAATGTGTTCATAGTTAAATACAAAAATCTGAAAGGATTTGGTATTTGTTTCAAGTCTGATCTGTATCATTAGTTGTGTATTTTCTTAAATAAACACAGCTAAACAGCATGTACTTCAAATGTGTTTAATTTCTGAAGATCAACATGCTAGAAAACAGCAATACTAATCTTTCCTAAGAAGAAACAGATCCCTACTGAAAATATAGTTTCTAATCATACTGTCTTTTACAAAAATGCTTTGCATTTTATTTACTTTTTTCTTTTAATTAGTTTTGACCTAAACTACATATCTATCTTTTCTCAACCAGTAGGTAATAGTGTTTATTAAACAGATCCACTATAATGGCAGGACTTGTATCCTTGTTTATGTAATTAAATATCTCTTAATCTTAAAAAGCAGAAATAGGAAGGAAAAATCCTTTTGCATTTTGGCAGCTTTCCAAGTTTTGCAACTTTGACTAATACATGCTCTGTGTCACACTTTAAAAAGGCAAAGAGAATCTGTAATTTGTTCATAATAAAATTAAAAAATGAAAACCAAGTAGCAGGGAGCTTGGCAGCATGGACTAAGATCTTCTGAAATCAAACAGAATTAGCACCACCTAAATTCAAACAGATACCCTGAACATGAAGGCTTTTAAATTCATTTGATGTTTAAAATAAAATAATAACATGTCATGACCCCTCTTTCTTATCCTATTAAAACTTTAACAGATGTGTCAACAAGGAAAAACACCAAGTGCTTTTTCACAATTTTCTACAGGACAGACTGTAAACAGTGCAAATCCTTTTTTTCTTCACCGGGTAATTTCAGAAACAGGGAACAAGCTGTGCAGGGATGGAGTGTCTTTATACGTGACTCTGTGCACTCTGTCTCTCCCCTCTCCCCTCCTCAGAGGTGCCTGTTTGATTTGGCAAGTGGGCAGTGCTGTGTGAGCAGACACTGGCCTTGTGCGGAGCACCCAGTTCCTCCTCAGCACTGGGAAAGACTAAAATCACAAATTCTCATGCATTTCTGTCCCTTTACCCAGCTGGCATTCTCACAATGACCACAGGAACACCTGATATCTTTGGGGGCTCTGTCACCCACCCAGGACTGGACTAATGAACAGATAGAGACAGTGTTAACCTCTAAGGGATTTTTTCTGCTATGGAAACCCTAACTAATAAAAGTACTTGCAAACTTCTCTGCGGTTTTTATTTGTTTTAAATGCCAGAGGGGTAGTATCTCAGAGGAGTACCAAGTAATTCTAGACTCAGCAAGAGAAGGTGCTAAGATAACACTCATTATTTGGAGAAGTAAATATGGTATCATACAATAGAATTCACTGATCTCTAGACACCCTAGACCTTTGCTCACCTCCCACAAACACATGACTTTCATATATAATACTACAATCAAAACGCCCTGAAACACAGAACATTCAAAATATTCCTTCCTAGCTCCCTCAAAGCAAAGGACTCACAGACAAGGAAAAAGGGGAACTCAGAAGGGCACACATTCTCACTTTTTCTGGTGCTGTAATTGCTAAATGCAGACTTAGATTAAATCAATCTCTGCTTTCAAAATGTTAAACCTTGTAGCTAATAAAGGGAAAGCATGGTGTGCACTTCATGGAAGAAAAACCCTGCACTGATTCTGTGCTCAGCACTAGAAAGCCTCTGCTTGCTATTACCCAGGTGCAAACAACCAAGTAAGGAAGCAGCCCAGGCTTTGGGCTTTAGGAAGCTGAGCTTGGCAGACTTTAGCAATGCACAGAGCTGACCAGGGTGGTGGTATCAGGGATTACACCCTGTTTGCTGCAGCTTGCTGATTATTTGGACTAGAATTGGATATAGTGTCTTATTTATTTATGTAGCTGCTTGGTTGGTTGGTTGACTGGGGGAAGTAGATAGTGGATTATTTAGTTTAAAACCTACAAGAATCCTGGCTTCATTCATCTTGTGTTTACCTCTGCTTTCAATACTGAAGAACTCCTAAATTCTGAAGAACTGATGTTCAGAAACTGTATGACCCTCTACGTAATTTATGACATATACTTTCTTTTGAAAAGGCTATTAATGAGTCAGTATAAACCATAAACAGCCACTTAAAATTACCATAGAATACACATCAGCATTACACAGAAGACCTCAATTTCGTTCTGGTTCTTGGGAAAGAAGATGGTCCTTTGACATATTGAGGGTCATCACTGAAGGTTTGTTCTATGGGGAACTCTTACACTGGTTTAACAGAAAGGTACCTCAACAGTGAAGAATCTCCCCTGCACTATTCCAGAAAGCAGGGGCTCAGTAAAAGTCAGAACACTTTCTGCAGTTACAATTACAGAATAAGCTTTATTCCACCAAAATATTTGAAACACTGCTTATAATGTTTTCCTTGTCTGCCTCCATGGAATAAATGCACTGATCTACAAAGATCATGTAAACACTAAAGTAATATATAATCCTCATTACTGGACACATGATGGTAAAGAAGTCCATCTGCCATTTCTCTGGAGTGGCAGTAAGTTTACAGAAAACAAACACCTTCTCCAATGGTTTATGGTGGACAATTTCCTGTTGTGCTGTGAGCTCTGATAGATGAGAACTTCCTGTCCTTTTGTATTGTTTTACTTATCAACTGCCCATTTATTAAAGGCCCTATAAGCTCAGCAATCTGTCTCATACTTTTTCCCTCCCTCTAGTCAAGCTATTCTTCTGAAGCACAAAGCTTATAGGTCAGTATTTTCTGGAAGGAGAAAATGTTTTAACCCTATCCTGTGAAAGGACATAGAATCCATGCAAATCAAGGAACTGAGAAATGAGGCTCTCGAGTCTGCCACTGCTACCAGACCATGGAAGAGAGCTTGCACACTACTAAAAACGTTATTAAAAAAAACACCAATAAATTACCCCAATCTGCTAATATTTCTCATGGTCTTCTCCATTTCTTACCTCCTTCTCACTCTAAAATGAGCTACTTACACCCTCAGGTATGTGGATTTAGGAGTGAATCCTTATGGCCTGCCCTCACAGAGAACTGTACAATCAAACTACAACCTGCACATGAGACTTCAGTCTTCATGGAGAAGAAAAATAAAAATCACATCAGGCAGAAGATTCCTCTCAATTCACACACGACACGAGTCATGGCTACTAGCAGAAGATCAAGAGAATGAACATGAAAAACAAGTCATGTACACAGAATTAGCTTTCCTCGGCACTCCATCCTAGTTTCCAGAAACCAGATCAAGGACTTCCTGAACTGGAGGATGCACCTGAACCATTGTTTGATACCAAGAGCATCCCTTAGTTTGACTAATCCATTCCTGAACTCGTTTATACTTTTGGCCGTGCCACAGTATCCTGTGGCAAAGAGTTCCACACCTTAACTACACAACTT
Source organism: Machaerirhynchus nigripectus (assembly GCA_013397975.1). Lineage (NCBI taxonomy): Eukaryota > Metazoa > Chordata > Aves > Passeriformes > Dicruridae > Machaerirhynchus > Machaerirhynchus nigripectus. The sequence continues at coordinate 3,826 of VZRQ01002808.1, read as the reverse complement.
CCTTTTGTTTAGATTAAACTAATTACTTGGTAATTCCATAACGTAACCTGCTGCTCATATTATGAGAAATGGCAACATCACCTTGCTTCTCTGAATTATTTTGATTTTACAGACATCCTCTTGAGTTACTCCTTTCCACTTCCTCCTTCTCAGAAAACTCTTTTCTAGGAGCCCCTTTAGTCTACTTAGTCTTACTTTGCATGGAAACTGCTGCAAAAACTCTGGTCAGCACCAGCATCAGTTACTCAGCAAATCCTTTTTAGTCAGACTCTTCCTTTGCAAAGTTGCAAAGGGAATGGAAGGATGTGTAAGCAAAACCAAAACTCGGAGCCTATGGCGGGATATAGTTTTCTGCTGATTTTCAGCTTCAGCTTGCTTAAACACTCAGTTTATCTTTTAGATGGTCACTAAAAAACCCACCAAATCCAGCTGATACTTTCACAGAACTGTTCACACTGGCTCCACAATCTCTCTCCTGCACTGAGCACCTACTGAGGTCTATGTACAATTATTTTTTTCATCCTGTCTTAACAAATCAGTTTTGAAAGATTAGTACAGTGCAGGAACCTACACTGGGTAATTCTGGTGCAATCAAGAAACAGAAATTTTATCTGCTGTACCACAGAGATAATTTCAACTAAACTCCAAAAGTAAAACAGAACAAGGAACAGCACACAAAGAATACTGACAAGCCACCTTTTCCCAGTCAACACTGTTATTTCAAAAAAATTTCCATCCCAGATGCTCTGTTTCTTATGAACTAACACAAAGACTATCTTCAGCAACTACCATCCATTAATTGTATTTAACCACAGGGAAAAGAATCCAAATTCCTTCAGCAAGGATAGAGGCAAAATCTGAGTGAAAAATGCATAGTAACAAAAAAAAAAGGGAGTAAAAGTTTGGTATCTAATATATAATCACAGACCAAGTTAGGTGTGCAGATTTCCCAGCACAAACTTTATTAGAGTTCAGTTAAAAATACATAATCTCCAGACATTTGAGATGTAGTTCTGACTGATAAGGTAGCAGACAGGAAATGAAACCCCTCCCAAATGCTGCTCCTTATCTTGAAAAGCTCTGAAATTATTACTGAACTAATAAAGTAATTCTGATTTTTTTTAAAAAAAACCCCAATCTTCTTTGATAAAGGCAGTTATGAGATTATTACTTTTTGCTGGCTACGTACCATACTGATGAGCACAACAACTTTTAAGAGCTTTTATAACACACTCTGACAGTGAATCTGTCAGCTTTTCTGAAAGGGAGGATACTTGAGCTGTTAAGCTAAAATCTGGCAGACAGCATCATATATTATTTTTACTAAAATTATTAGCATTCATTATTTTGTTTCAATATTTAGATATTAAGAGAAAATAAAGAAGTGAAAAAATACAATACACCCCCCAGAAAGGTTCCCAGACCTACCTAATGTTCAATGACAACAGATTAAATGAGGCTTATTCCTGGGATCTGGAAAATGTGGGGTTAGATCCTTAATGCAGAGAAAGACACCAAATCCCATCTAACAGGGAAAGTGCTCCTTTACCATCTCCAGGAGCTGTGTCTAAAGGAAAGCCTCTCTATACAGCCACAGAGGAGGGAAGCACCTCTGAGGATCACAGCTAAGTGAGGAAAGAGATGGGATTTAAAACACATTCCTGTCCTGCTTCCTGTAAGCTGCACTGAGGCAGTTTCATGTGGAGGGTTGAGTGGATATCACTAGAAAGGTCCTCAGCCCTTTCATGCCTTGTAAAACGGGAGCTCAGATACCTTCAACAGCAACACTCTGGATTCTGCAATGGAACCAGGTATACAGGGGTTGGGAATCGCTAAACTCAGGCTCTCTGTGACATAAAATTAACAACTTGTAGCTCATTAAGATAAAAATAAATTTTAAAAAGTAATATTTTGTTGAGTCAGAAACTGACCAGAATTATTCGATGCCTTATTAGCATTGCTTTTCTCAACCACACAGAAGAGCAAGCATGGAGAGAAGCTCCAGCGAGGAAGGAACATTTTTGTAGCACAGGTTTCTATAAGGGCTCCAGCCCAGCCCACATCCCAGCCTGTTCCTGGACACTTCCCGTGCTTCCAGCACCACATCCAGGTGGGATTTACACGGCGCACAGTGCCCTCTACTGGGGTAGGTAGAGAGCGAATATTTTAAACGTAATACTTAAAAAGAAATTAAAAATTAAAGATTATAGAAAAAAAACCACTCTCACGCAATATCATAAGTCTTCTTTTGCTTTAGAACTTCTGGGTTGTACAGCTTTGCTTTTGTTCACAGTATAAACATCATGAAATCAATTACATCAAATTTGGGCGGAATGAGCTGAAGGATAAAACTTAACCACCACACTTTAAAGTTAATATCTGAGTGAGGCCTGTTGATTACTACTGGGCTTTCTATTTGCAGACAATCACCAGTGACAGCCAAAAAATCTCTTTACAAGCTACAGTTAACTCTGACAAGCAGGTTGTCACACGTGCTGACCTTCTGGAAGACTAGATAGAAAGTAACAAAAAAATCATCACTTCCATGTAATGTGTACTAAAGAAAATACATATCATATTTCACACCCAAATCCAAAATGATGACACATATCCTAATGACACTGCCAAAATCTGATACAGCCATTAAACGTTGGACACAGATAAATTTGCAGAGTATGGAGCAAATTACAGAAGAAAATTGTTGAACTGACCTCTTCATCAGACTCATCTGCAAACACCGAGAGCTTCTTTGAAACAAGATTTTTCTGTGGCAACTTTTTGGGCATAATAAGCCCATATCTAGAGGAAAAAAAAAAATTAAGTTCTCTTTAGCACCACTTAAAACACAGCACGTTCCAAACCAAAAATCTGCCATTTACGATCTGAAAAGTAAAATATCAGCATCACTGTAATGTATCAAAGTTATACGGGAGCAGCCTTTGCAGCAGAGCACACCTGCCAGCTTCTCCCAGAGCTACTGCTGTCTTTTGCCATGCAAAGTTTCTGGATGCAATGACTGCCCTAAATCAAGACACAAGTCCCTCTTGTCCAGAGCTCTCCAAGCGATTTTCTTTTCTTTCTCAGAGAAGTAAGAAATTACTGTTCAATCTGAAGGGATTTAGCCTTAGTCTATACCAGGCGCTATTCCATGGCTACGTTTGCAGTGCAGTAATTTCATGTTTTTGCTGGCGATGTAAACCACAGGTACAGCTATGGCAAAGGACAAGATTTACAGTCAGATTATGTCGCGCTGAGATGTATTAACCACACACAAACAACTCTTATGCTGACAAAGTCCATCTCTGTGCTAAACCCACTTCCTTTTGGTGCTGAGCAACCTCTAAATCAGAGATTTCTTGCCCACCTGCCTTTCCCCGAATCCATCACTGAGTCAATAGTTCGACACAACGTGTATGGTTGAACTGACTGGAACACCCCACCATTCTGGGGGTACCACACCATCCCTGTGACCGCTCTGTGCTTCCGTGAGCCCTGAACCCGCCCCTCAGCTCCGTCTGACCCGGCTGCGGAGGCCGAGCAGGGACCTTTGGCCTGGCCGCTGCCGGGGCCGGTGCTCGAGGGTGGGAGGTGTGAGGAAACATTGATGAGATTCTCCTCCCTAAGAGTGAAAAATAACCCCGGACAACACCGCCGCACCCTCAAGCGCCTGCCCGCTGTTTGAGTTTCGTTTGTTTTTAATAAACACAGTTTTAAAGTCAGGCCAACACAGCGAGGCCGCGCGGCGGACACCGGGGACAAGCGAGTCCCTGGACAAGGGTTTTCCAGCGCTCGCCCCCGCCCTCAGCGCCACCCCCAAATCCCCCCC